>NQII01000234.1:263327-283049 GCA_002778355.1 Clitarchus hookeri
CAACGTGAATCTCTATGCCAAACCGAAATGCGTCAGCCCGAGATATTAGTGAAAACGGATGAACCTGTATAGGCTCGTCAAAACTGGCACACCCCAGAGAAATTATGGGTAGTAACCCAACAGGTTATTGCCATGAAATGTTAACATTTATTTGAGGCTGTCGGCTCACCCTATAATAGTTCCATAGTCCTAACGCATGGAGGGGAACTGCAGTTTAGTGTCGACTACCAAGCCTTAAATGAAATCACGTATTATGTAGCTCTGCCATCAGTAAACATGGCTCGCACTCTACAGGACCTAGGTTTGGCAAAGATATTTTCCACACTAGATTTGTAAAGCAGCTATTGGCAGATTCCTATGGCCACCCGAGTCCAGAAAGTATACGGCTTTCACTACACCAGATGAGAAAATCGCTACAGTTCCAGTTCATGTCATTTGGATTGAAGAATGCTCCTGCCACTTAAAAAATTCATGTCTNATGAGAAAATCGCTACAGTTCCAGTTCATGTCATTTGGATTGAAGAATGCTCCTGCCACTTAAAAAATTCATGTCTTCAGAAGTACTAGTAGATTGCACTAGGCAATTTTGTGTCGCATGCCTGGACAATATTATTGATACTCAGATTCATGGCAAGACCATAAATACCATCTGATCCTGGTGTCAGAAAGGCTGGCTATGCAAAAATTGACCTGCCTGCAATGGAAATGTCATTTTGAATAGGAGTAAACTGATTAGCTAGGCCACATTGTGACAGTGGATGGAAACGAGGTGACCCCAGAAGCTGTGCAAGCAATATATGGTTGAGCGCCCTCACAGAATAGGAAATAGCTAAGGCAGCTTATTGGTACTTGCAAATGGCTAAGGGACTATCTCCCAAAACTGGCAGAGCACTCGATCCTTTTAAACGACCTACTAAAAAACGACACTCGGCTTAAGTGGACCAACAGTCAACAGAAGGCCTTTGAAAAAGTTAAGGTGCAATTAGAGAAAATTCAGTTGCTAATTTGTCCTGACTCTACCCTTCTGTTTATCTTTCAAACTGATGCCAGCAGTTTAGGAATGGGAGCCATCCTCTACCAAGAGAACCCCGTGGTAGGAACTCTACAATTAATCAGTTATGCAAGTATACCCTTATCAGAAACAGAAAAACAATACCACGCAAATGAACAGGAAAGTTTGGCGATAGTGTTAACAATAAAGAAATAGAGCCGTTACTTGGAAGAATGAACCTTTATATCATGAACCGATAGCAAAGTTCTGCTCTGGCGACATCAAATGAAAGAGAAATGAGCAAAGCTCATGAGCTAAACCTTATATTGCAAGAATTGACCTTCACTATCGAGCACTCCAAGGGAACCAAAGATCAGTTACCTGATGCCTTGTCTAGGGAACCTCAGGTGGGGTCAATACTAGACCAGGTAAACAAATGGGAACGGATGTTGCCACCTGAACCCCAAAGAAGGGTAAGCACCAGAAATAAACCAGCTACAGGCCCTACGGCCGGAGCGAAACCTGTACGACCAGCGCCTGCTCCAGAGGAAGGAAATGCGGAGCGTTCAAGAGCGGGACCCTCGTGTGAACCAGTTATTAACTACTTACCCATAGGACTATTGGCAGGACCACAAGGGCTTGAACTGGGTCAACAGAGGCGGAGAGGGAGACCTAAAGATTTGGAAACNTAGGACTATTGGCAGGACCACAAGGGCTTGAACTGGGTCAACAGAGGCGGAGAGGGAGACCTAAAGATTTGGAAACTGGAAAAACTAACTGGACAGATCATCTAGTCATACCATGACCACACATTCACCGGGCATCACAGAATCAAAGAAACAGTAAACAAGTTACCGAGAATTATTGTTGGAGAGGGTCAACGACCAACTGAGGTAGTATGTCAACAAGTGCCAGTGTACCAGTCCACAAAAACTTTCCTACCACTCACCCTACCCCTAATGTGCAAAAACATGATGCACCATGAAAAGAAATTGCCATAGATTTAATGTGACCCTACCCTAGGACCAAAAAGGGGAAACCACTATACACAGAGGTGACAAAAGTCATGGGATAGCAATATGCAAACATACAGATGGCAGTAGTATCGCGTACAAAATGTATAAATGGGCACTGCATTGGTTGGGCTTTCATTTGTAGTCAAGTGATTCATATGAAAAGGTTTCTGAGGTGATTATAACCGCACTACGGGAATTAACAGACTGAACGCAGAATGGTAGTTGGAGCTAGACGCATGGGACATTCCATTTCGGAAATGGTTAGGGAATTCAACATTCCGAGATCCACAGTGTCAAGAGAGTGCAGAGAATACCTCATTTCAGGCATAACCTCCCACCATGGACAACGCAGTGGCCGACCGCCTGCACTTAATGACCGAGACCAATGACGTGTGCACAGAATAGTCAGTGTTAACAGACAAGCAGCACTGTGTGAAATAACCGCAGGAATCAATGTGGGACGTTCGACGGAAGTGTCCATTAGGACAGTGTGGCGAACTTTGGCTGTACTGGGCTATGCCAGCAGAAGACCGACTCGAGTGCCTTTACTAACAGCATGCATCGCCTGCAGCGCCTCTCCTGGGCTCATTACCATATCGGTTGGACCCTAGACGACTGGAAAACCGTTGCTTGGTCAGATGAGTCACGATTTCAGTTGGTAAGAGCTAATGGTAGGGTTCGAGTGTAGCGCTGACCTCACGAATCCATGGACCCAAGTTGTCAACAAGGAACTGTGCAAGCTGGTGGTGGCTCCATAATGATGTGGGCTNATTGCTTGGTCAGATGAGTCACGATTTCAGTTGGTAAGAGCTAATGGTAGGGTTCGAGTGTGGCGCAGACCTCACGAATCCATGGACCCAAGTTGTCAACAAGGAACTGTGCAAGCTGGTGGTGGCTCCATAATGATGTGGGCTGTTTTTACATGGAATGGACTGGGTCCTTTGGTCCAACTGAACCGATCATTGACTGGAAAGGGTTATGTTCAGCTACTTGGAGACCACTTGCAGCCATTCATGGACTTAATGTACCCAAACAACAATGGAATTTTTATGGATGACAATGCACCATGTCACCGGGCCACAACTGTTCGCGATTGGTTTGAAGAACATTCTTGACAATTCAAGCGAATGATTTGGCCACCAAGATCGCCCGACATGAATACCATTGAACATTTATGGGACATAATCGAGAAGTCAGTTCATGCACAAACTCCTGCACCGGTAACACTTTCACAGTTATGGATGTCTATAGAGGCAGCATGGCTCAATATTTCTGCAGGGGACTTCCAACGACTTGTTGAGTCCATGCTTCATCGAGTTGCTGCACTTCGCCGGGCAAAAGGAGGTCCGACACTATATTAGGAGGTATCCCATGACTTCTGTCGCATCAGTGTATATTAGTGGTTATTGATAAGTTTACATGGTGGGTTGAAGTCAGAGTGCTGAAGAATGCGGAAACCTGACACTTGATACAATTTCTAGACACAGAGTTATTACAAAGGTGAGGGTACCAAAAGGTCATACTTGCAGACACCAGGACCGTGTTTATTGGGAAGAAGTGGGGGAAAGCTCATGAACAATGGGAGGTAGAACACTGCACAACCCCTGCGTATCACCCACAGGCAAACCCCACAGAATGCCAAAATCAGGAGTTGAAGAAAGGCCTCCCTGTATGCGTGGGGAAACATCATGAAAACTGGAGTATCTACCTGCCTGATATCCTGTTTTTTCCCTCGGCTGAGATATAACAAGGCAGTCCAAACTCTCCCAGTGTGCTGTTAGTTGGTCAATAACCACGAAGGCCCAGGGAGCTGGCTACTGAGGAAGGTAGAGGTTGGGACCAAAGTCCCTGCACACCTGCTGCAGTACGACACACTAAGGGTAAGAAAGCAAAGAAACAGTAGCATGACATCTCCTATCCCAAGAGAGAAAGTAGGATCTGGTCCGGAGGTAGGATCCTAAGTGTATGTGAAGACCCATCTGCTATCTAAAGCTTCTGAAAATTTTGTGTCAAGTTCACACCTCATTGGTCGGGACTTTATGAGATTCAACAAAAAGAGGGTGACGTATATTGGATTTGCCACACTCCCACAAATACCATGAAATTACATACAAGCACAATACAATCTGCTGGGGAGTTGGGAGCGTGAGAATAACCTGTCCCTGAAATAAAAAAGGCGATGAAGATCCCAGATCAGGATGCCTCAGGACCATCCCAAAGGGTGGTCCTAGGATGCCAGCAAGCAACCTGGGCCATAGGACCTACAGAATTATTTGGCGATCAAGCAAAACACTCCAGGCTCTAGACAAAACTTAATTGTACCCAGGGTAGTACTAGCAGGCAAAGCAAGAAGCAGCAAAAAAGTGGAACCCTAAACTCCATCCTCAGTGAGTTCCATGCCTCAACAGCAGATACCATCCCCAACCGAAACTGAGCCACAGAACTTTAGGGGACGGGAACCCCTACCAGAGATAACTGCATCCCCATCTAATCCACATTCATCTACGACCTCCTCAGTTTACTCTCCGCTCCACCATAAATCATAATGAGCTCCGGTAGTGAATCACTCAATCCAGAAGCAGAACGAACCCTACCCCTCCAGTAGGGGGAAGCCCCAAGCACGCCAACTTGTCAATGCTGTCTGAAACGCTAAATTCTGAGGGACCACGGGCCCACCCTTGGCAGAAGTGTCAAGCTAAGACTGAAAAACATCCGGGCAGGTATCAGAAATGAAGGAGTTAGAAACAATCTCAAAGAGCAGATCAGAACCAGAAACCACGATGGAAGGAGTCGTTTGAAAAGAGGGGTGTCCAGTACTTTTGTTGGGCGCATGAATACTTGGCTCCTGGAAATAATGCATGCCACTCCCAGATCAGTGGCACTCAAGATGACATAGGATAAGTTCGCTAAAGACAATCTCTCAATTGTTGGTTGTCTGGAAAAGTTTGTAAATAAATCATGAAATATTTTTCATCCTCTGGACTAGATTTCTTCATGTGTGAAACCAAATAACGACTGTGTGTTGTTACATCACTCGATTTTGTGTGCTATGCAATTGTAATCTCCCGCACACATGATTAAAGTACTGATGACATCACATAAATCCATTCACTGTTCAGAAATACTGTGAAGAAACAAGATATCTGCCCTCATCTCATAATTTACGATGAATTCGACACGTTGGTGATTGCTACAATGAAATATAGATTGTGGTAGATTGTTTTTTTTTTGGTAATGTTGTCCACTTCATCTCCTGCCATGTGGGTAAGTAATTTACCCATTGTCTTTTCTCAGTTATGTTTGTTGCTTATTGCATCCTTGAATTAGCTAGGTTAAGCCCAAGTAGTGTTTCAAAATATTAAGTTTTTTCATAGGTTTTAAATTTTTTGCCACCATACCAGATCTAAACTTTGTGCTGTGACAACAGGCTGTAGCTTGTCCTCTCCGTACCATTATTATAGCTTGCATGCTTGCTTCATTGTAATACTCAACATAGGTTTCAAGGCATTTCTACTGAAACTTCAGGGAGCTAAATTACAGCAGATCAGTGAGCTAATACAAGCATTAATAAAGGCTTCATTTGTTAGTGTGGAAGTTGTACACGAGGTAAATGCATTTGGCATATAACTTGATGCAATCGATAATAATGACATGCTGCTGAGCGCTGATGTTTATAAACAAGTTTGTATAAGAGAGCGACTTGAACTAGGTCAGCACATGCCTGTTGTCTGTTGTGCTAGTGTCTAAATTTTGACGGACGCTCCTTGGAGAACTGGGCGCCAATTCCGATCAAGAGCGGATTTCCATGTTTGTGGGAACCGAGGGCTCAATAGCCTCAATTCTCAAAAGGTTTTGATACATCGAGGAAACCCCTCATGTGGTTTCAAAACCACCGGATGCCGACTTCTGTGAGACACACTTCATGGCCGTTCACTCTCGAGATGAATATGGCAGATACAAGGTTTCACTCTCTTACAAACCTGAGGGACCATATATTGGAAATTAATATGTAAATGCTTAAACAGATTCTATGCTCTGGAGCACAAACTTACATCTCAACCTGACATGAACACAATGTAAAAGGACTTCATGGCTGATTAGGCTACATCAGGTCACCTGGAACCCTACAACATATCCACCCAACAGGTAAAAAGTCAAGAAACCTCTGAATGCTTTATCCCACACCATGGTGTATATAAAACGGCTAGTTCAACCGCTAAAGGTTTTTGATGGTAGTGCCAGGATTTCAAATAGTGTATCCCTTAGGGATACTCTTCTCTCTGGACCAAAACTTCGGAATGAGATGTGTGACAATTTTAAGATTTGGGCTATATAATATTGTTCTCTTTTGTGACATTAAGCAAATGTACTGGCAGATTCTAGTAGACTGTGATTGTTCTTCCAGTGTTTCACCTGAAGAAGGGGACAAATTTCAGGCCCCGAAACATTGTGAAGACTTGTTATTATTGTTTGTGTTTTCATTTTTCGTCACACTGTATCCTATCTGTTGGTTTATCTATTCTTTTCTCTGGTTATTTATTCATCTAATTGGACCATCTACACAGCCTTCTAACTTGCAGAAAGAGATGCTGTATGGGTGGAAAAAAGAAACATTCTGGATATTTTAACACCTACTGAGTTCTCAACTGCTACCAGAAGAGTATAAAACATTTCCCATGAGAAAAATTCTTTCTTATCATTGAATGTGAACAAACATCTTAAAAAATTTAATTAACATATATAAGTTTAAGTACCATGATAGACTTCACAGACTAAACTTCCATTGACAGCTATTTTGGGTACGTTATGCCACAATTATTTTGCTTAATTATTCATTATACTAATATTCTGATAAGTGAATTACAGATACTTCTTGTTTTTTTAAGCTTGGTAGCTATAGTATTGTTTTGACTACAGTAATAGTGTGAAGGAACAGTGTGTGTGTGTGTTTTGGAATGACGACCATTGTAACAACTATCATGGCGGAGACAATGTACGTCTCATCAAATACAACTGGTGACGAGAATGGGATATTAATCCCAATGGGAAGTTGGGCGTCGTTAAAAATGAAAATCCAGCAATGAAGCAACAGTTGAAGCTGAAATTAACAGGTTAGTACAATCAGGAGCAATATAACCAGTAAGTAAGTCACAATGGACAACCCCAGTTGTATGTGTTAGAAAAAAATATGGATGGGAAAGATTGTGCAGTGACTTTATAAAGTGACAAATTTAGTAGTGGAAATGGATCACTACCCCCTGCGTTAACCAGCTATCATCTTCAGTGAGTTAGCAAGAGGAAAGGTTCTCTCTGTCATGGACTTGCACTCCGCATATACTCAACTGCCAGTTAACAAACACAGCCAGCCATCATTAACAGTTAACACCCACAAGGGCTTATTTCATTATATGCAGCTGCCATTTGGTTTTTGCAGTGCCCCTTGTATTTTTCAAAAGACAACAGAGGAAGAGTTAAAGAGTGTAAATTAGGTGTTTAAAAGACTGAAAGTATATGGAATCAATATGAGAGAAAGCAGAAATGTAAGCTGCTCTGTAAAAGTGTGATCTATTTAGGATACTAACTATCAAAAGAGGGAATTCAGCCTAAAGGTTCAAGCGGTTCACAATGCCCCAGCCCCTAGAGATATTTCAAAACTTTGTTCATATTTGGGGTTGCTATAATTCTATNGAGATATTTCAAAACTTTGTTCATATTTGGGGTTGCTATAATTCTATGGTAAGTTACTGCCAAATGTGGCAAGAATATTTTATCCACTATACCAATTGTTGCAAAAAGATCATCACTGGCAGTGGACAGCTGAATGTGAACAGCCATTTGAGGAAAGTAAATAATTATTGTTAAGCAGTCCAGTACTTGCGGCATATGACCCGGTGCTGCCAATTATTGTTACAGCAGATGCGAGTGCATACGGCGTGGGCGCAGTTCTAGTTCCTGCGATGCCTTCTGGAGAGGAATGACCAATAGCCTTGGCCTCCAAAACTAAGTAAGAGCAGAGACTGGATACAGTCAAGTAGAGAGAGAGGCTCTCAGCTTAGTGTTTGAAATAAAGAAATTTCACAATNCTATTTAGGATACTAACTATCAAAAGAGGGAATTCAGCCTAAAGGTTCAAGCGGTTCACAATGCCCCAGCCCCTAAGAGATATTTCAAAACTTTGTTAATATTTGGGGTTGCTATAATTCTATGGTAAGTTACTGCCAAATGTGGCAAGAATATTTCATCCACTATACCAATTGTTGCAAAAAGATCATCACTGGCAGTGGACAGCTGAATGTGAACAGCCATTTGAGGAAAGTAAATAATTATTGTTAAGCAGTCCAGTACTTGCGGCATATGACCCGGTGCTGCCAGTTATTGTTACAGCAGATGCGAGTGCATACGGCGTGGGCGCAGTTCTAGTTCATGCGATGCCTTCTGGAGAGGAATGACCAATAGCCTTTGCCTCCAAAACTAAGCAAGAGCAGAGACTGGATACAGTCAAGTAGAGAGAGAGGCTCTCAGCTTAGTGTTTGAAATAAAGAAATTTCACAATTACATGTATAGGCGTAAGTTTGTTCTAGTAACAGATCACAAAGTGCTAATAACATTGTGTGGTACCAAGCATGAAGTTCCAGTCATGGCGGCGGCCTGAATTCAGTGTTGGGCATTGATGTTAGGGGCCTATCAATATGAGGTAACGTAAAAGCAGGGTTCCGAGATTGGTCATGCCGATGGATTGTCATGTTTGCAGTTACTGGTAATGGAGGAGGAAAGCCGTGAGCCCTGGTTGGGGCAGGCAGTTTTTTCTTTGCATCATTAGATAACCTTGAGGTGCTCTAAGTATTTCAATTTCCCCGTTTTACAGGATTTTCGACTGAACTTCAACGTGATTTTTGACTCCTGCCCGTCACAGAGGTTTTTCGTCTGTTGACTTACGCAGCTATGGTAGAAGCAATCGGCTTGCTACGTTGAAGTGGTGGAATGGGTCCGCCACTGGTCAGCGATCCAGCATCGTGGCGGCCTCTTCGAAACTTGACTCCCTACTGCGGGCGAGCACTGCGTCTAGCACCCCAGCGCTGCCAATTATGTGACGTCACGGATTGTAGGCTCTGTTGTCGAACTGTCGCGGCATTGTGGAAAAGTGTGCATGCGCTATTTGTGGATTTGTCTTCCTGATCAGGCAACTTAAATCTTTAAAGACGTTATTGCCAAACTGTGCATTTCTGAAAACTTTTTTGGTCTGGTTTTCTACTATAAAGAGCCGAGAAAAGCCGCTCTTCGGAGGTCAGATGGTCAGCCAAGGCAGCATGAAGAGGTCCAGCTGAGGCCATGGATGGAGATGACCAGCAAAGGAAAACGGGGCATTCTCGTGCTCAGATAAGTGTTTATAAAGAAAGCTATGTAAGAGTAGGTCATGCAGATAATAATTTTTAGAACACCAATTTTAATGTTGAGTATGATGAAATTGCGGAACGATAAGCACTTAAACGTAAGTCGCTTCACGGCTAAGCTTTAAGACATTGTATTTGGTATTGCCACCTCACTGCTCTTTGCACAATGCAGAAGTATTCTACCACAGTCACTAAGGAATTTTAACTTATATGCAAAGTATGTATGGTGGATATTTGTATTCAATTTATGAAGATCATAATTGTAGAGTATATTTTTTATCATATTTTTATACTGATTAATAAAATCAATGTTTTGTATTATAATTTAGCAATTTTTCTTCCACTGAAAAATTTACCTGTTGAGTGATGACTTCTAACTTTGCCATAGGAGACTTGCACATTATTTTAATTTTATTTTAAGGTATCCATTAGATTATGGTACCATTTGGAGATGGTAGGATCTGGCTGTAGCAGCTCCATCTTGTCTTTCTGCTAGTCATTATTCTTGCACAGAATACCGATGTGCCGAGGCAAGCACAAAGTGGACTTCTAAATCTGCACCCCTTGCTGATCTCAAATTCGTCAGTTTACAGTTAAATTTACTTGAATTGCATAGTGAATAATGCTCAAAGGTTCGTTCTTCAATCTAGGTGAATTTGGTAAAGGAAGTGTAAAAAATAGAGTTGAAGTGCAAACCGGTGTGAAAGACTGTTACACGTGGGTATATTTTTATTAACACTTGCATAAAATGTCGACAGGGTGGATTTAGCGACTGTCATAAGATACACTCGCAAAAATGTTGCAAGAAGCAGCAGGCGAGGAGGTATTTGAAATTGACGGGATCCAGGAATTGCACGTGATGGCCAGGGGCCTTGTAAGGAAGGATGTGATGGAAGCCGTACGGCATGAAATGAATGAGTCTAGTCCTTTACTAAAACAGATAAATAAATTACCACCTGAATTTGTTAAAAGTTTACTGTTGCTTACATCGACTAATTTGTCAGCGGTTTCGGAATTTTTTGTAAATCTTAATAAGTTCTTTAAGTTAAATTTTTGTTCCAAGAAAGTATTGTATGCTGTGGTTTTGTTTAAAATTCTGGAGCAATTTCACTTCATTTTTACTTTAGCTATAGATGAAAATTGGAATATTGTGTGTGTTTGACAAACACATGCCTTCAGCAGGTGTCGTCTGATGTGGCTGCAGCGAAAATGAAAATGCAGTTACTGGAAAAGTATCNTATTCTTGCACAGAATACCGATGTGCCGAGGCAAGCACAAAGTGGACTTCTAAATCTGCACCCCTTGCTGATCTCAAATTCGTCAGTTTACAGTTAAATTTACTTGAATTGCATAGTGAATATTNTCAGTTTACAGTTAAATTTACTTGAATTGCATAGTGAATAATGCTCAAAGGTTCGTTCTTCAATCTAGGTGAATTTGGTAAAGGAAGTGTAAAAAATAGAGTTGAAGTGCAAACCGGTGTGAAAGACTGTTACACGTGGGTATATTTTTATTAACACTTGCATAAAATGTCGACAGGGTGGATTTAGCGACTGTCATAAGATACACTCGCAAAAATGTTGCAAGAAGCAGCAGGCGAGGAGGTATTTGAAATTGACGGGATCCAGGAATTGCACGTGATGGCCAGGGGCCTTGTAAGGAAGGATGTGATGGAAGCCGTACGACATGAAATGAATGAGTCTAGTCCTTTACTAAAACAGATAAATAAATTACCAGCTGAATTTGTTAAAAGTTTACTGTTGCTTACATCGACTAATTTGTCAGCTGTTTTGGAATTTTTTGTAAATCTTAATAAGTTCTTTAAGTTAAATTTTTGTTCCAAGAAAGTATTGTATGCTGTGGTTTTGTTTAAAATTCTGGAGCAATTTCACTTCATTTTAACTTTAGCTATAGATGAAAATTGGAATATTGTGTGTGTTTCACAAACACATGCCTTCAGCAGGTGTCGTCTGATGTGGCTGCAGCGAAAATGAAAATGCAGTTACTGGAAAAGTATCNACAAACACATGCCTTCAGCAGGTGTCGTCTGATGTGGCTGCAGCGAAAATGAAAATGCAGTTACTGGAAAAGTATCAAAGGTCAGGACAGTCAATGCATGAATTTGTAGAAGAAGTACAGAATATGGTGAACATGTTGGGAATGCCATGTACAGAGAAATATTTTCCACAGATTATGTTCAATAATTTGTTGCCTAGTAGCAGCAGATATTTCATGTTTGTAAGTAACCCCACCACTTTGGCACAATTACTTGAGTTGGTGATGCAGGTGGAAAGAACTATTCGTGATAGTGTTATACTAGAGATTAAGACGGACAGTGCTAGCAAGGGTTGCTATATATGTGGTAGACGCAATCATGTTGCTTGTTATTGCTTTTTTAAGTTGGGGAAAAAAACCTGGTGCTGGTAAAAACGCTCAAGGCCAAGTTTATCAGGTTGGTGTAGGTCAGGAAGAAGCGCCTTTGCGTCAGGTGGGGCAACAGAGCAGTCTGCACATGTTCTGTCTGTAAACATACTGGATGTCAAACTTTTGGTGGTGTAACGTATAGTGAGAGAGGAAAAGAGGATTTGAATTGTAATATCGATGATTTACACACACAGAGTAGGGAGAAAAGGTGTACAAAGGAAAATTGGGAAAGGATATTGTGTGTTTCTTTTGCGCAGAGCAGGGACATTATAAGTTGCAATGTCCTAAGCGGGAGAAAACTGTAGGTGAAAATGGCATAAATAGTTTTCAGTATGAAAGGAAACATGGTTTGCTTTATGTGCTTTTCGTTATTGAAAACAAAATCGAAGCTACAGCATTGTTGGATTCTGGTGCGTCATGCTCTTTAATTAGCCAACAATTTAGTCATTATTTGTTAAGGACATTGTCTAAGGGATTGGTCCGGGTAAGGAAAGGTGAAGCAATTGGATTCACGTTAGCTGACGGCAGAATGGTGTATTCACAATGTCATGCCAACTTTAAAATCAAAATTGGAAATTTTTCCTGGAGGGTGAAATTTTGTGTTACCAGAGTTGTATAATTACCTTTTGTTAGGTATTGAGTTTTTGGGGCAGACACGAGCCACAGTAGATGTTCATAATAAAGTCTTGGTGTTTAGTTTTAAACCAGATCAGCAGTGCGAGTTAATGACCAAAGGTCTTAAGCATCACTTTATTCGAGCTTCTGAGGATCTAACGGAGAAAGAGAAACAAATCATTGATGATTTAAAGGCTTTCCAGACCGGTATGCGCTGTGATTGGGACCATGGGCTTTATTATTTATCTTTATTATTCAATATTTTATACCTGAAATTGATTGATCAAATTAATGTTCTAAATGTTTAGTGTTGAGTTGTCTCTGTTATAGTAGCACGAGTTTGGCATTTTCCTGTGTTCTTTTTATTCACGTTTGTCTCATGTTTATCTAGTGTACTTGTATTATGTTTATATGTGTCTTGTGTCACGATTTCACTGGCTTAAGTGTAGGGAATAGGTGTTAGGAACACGAGAGTCAAGCGATGCTGGTTATGGTTGTTTTTCTGAACTGCTGCAAAGTTGCTTGAACGTGGCTGGTTAGCTCATACACTGCTGATGATTTGTTTTGGACCTATGAAGGCGAGATGGCGTCTTAAGCTGGCTGGAGCCTGTTTTTGCTGAGTAATACTGCAGTGGAGCGTTGGAGGATGCTGCTGACGTCTGGAGCCTCGCCAGAACTGGCTATTTCGACGGGACCCCGGGCTTTTGGCTGCTGCTTTTCTCCGAAGTCAGCACTTCAGAGGGGTGGAGGATGACACACACACTGCATCTTTCAATTTCCCTGTTTTACCTGATTTTTGCCTGAACTTCAATGTGACTTTCAACGCCTGCTTGTCACTGAGGTTTTTTGTCTGTGTAAAATAATTTACTTCCTTTTGAACTGCATCTGAAACCAGCTTCGTTGACCCATGCAGCTACAGTAGCAGCAATCAGTCTGCTACGTGGAAGTGGTGGAATGGGTCCTCCACTGGTCAGCGATCCAGCATCATGGCGGCCACCTCAAAACTTGACTCCCAACAGCAGGCGAGTGCAGTAACCCCAGAGCTGCCAATTATGTGAAGTCATGAGTTGTAGGCTGTGTTGCCGAACTGTCACGGCGTTGCGGTAGAACATACATGCGCCATTTGTGAATTTGTCTTCCTGACTCAACAAATAACATTTTTAAAGACATTATTGACCAATTGTGCATTTCTGAAAGTTTTTTTGTTCAGGTTTTTGACTATAAAGAGCTGAGAAAAGCTGCTCCGAGGAGGTCAGATAGTTGGCCAAGGCAGCATGAAGAGGTTCAGCTCAGGCTATGGACGGAGATAAGCAGCAGAGGAAAATGGCATTCTCGTGCTCAGATAAGTGTTTATAAAGATAGCTATGCAAGAGTAGATCTTTTAGACCACCAATTTTAATGTTGAGTATGATAACATCATGGAACAATACACACTTAAACGTAAGCCGCTTCATGACCAAACTTTAAGACATTGTATTTGGTATTGCCATCTCATGGCTGTTTGTATTTACTTGCACAATGGAAAAGTATTCTACCACAGTCACTAAGGAATTTTAACTTATATGCAAAGTATGTATGGTGGTTATTTGTATTCAATTTATAAAGATTATAATTGTAGAGTATATTTTTACAGCATCTTTTATACTGATTAATAAAATCAATGATTTGTATATTTGGCAATTTTTCTTCCATTGAAAAACAAACCTGTTGAATGATGAATTGTAACTTTGCCATAGGAGACTTACACATTATTTTCATTTTATTTGAAGGTATCTGTCAGGTTAGGGTACCATTTGGAGATAGTAAGATCTGGCTGCAGCCGCTCCATATTGTCTTTCTACTCGTCATTATTCTTGCGCAGAATACTGACGCGCCGAGGCAAGCAGAAAGTGGACTTCAACCTTCCATTGAGAGCATTGGATATTGCGGAAGTGACCACAGGACACTGTGTTGTCAAAGTAATCCCACCCAATCCTAAAGGGCTAGCCTAAAATGGTTACACCAGAGTTGAAACCTTTTGTTTCAAGAAAATTAAAGCTATCCTTGGAACTGAAGTGTGTAATATGGGGGATCAAAATGGTCATTACAGAAATGTTGCAAGACACTTCCAGTTTATATAAAAGATCTATTTTCTAAAAAAAAAAAACCAACTTTGCGGGCGTTACCCACGCACCCGAAATCCGCACACAAACTCTTGTTAATTAAATACGAAAGCAAATAGACACTGAAATACACATTTGGCGAGCAGGCATCTGTTGTGAAAAAGTGTCTCAACTTAAAATTGCAGACTTTGTCCAACTACCAAGGCTTTATAAATAAACCAGATACTGTTCCTCCCATAAAAACACTAAATGGAGTCATCCATGTCCTGCAGCAGAAGGCTGAAGCCCTTGTTTCATATTTATAACATGTTTTCCAGCCTAATGCTGTTCCTAATGATCCCCAGCACACAGCACTTATTCATCGCAAACTATCCTTCTGTCTGCAGCAACCTATAGAAGTGGAACCGGAATATACGCATGTGGATGAAATGAAACGCATTATTCGCCGCATGAAACCATGCAAGGCCCATGTCTTTGATGAAATACAAGCCGTAAAACTTACCCAAGTACCACACAGTAAACTTGAGGCCCTGGCTGAACTGTTCAAAAGTAGCTTCAAACTCGTGCACTTCCCTATTCCGTGGAAACTAGCAAATGTTATTGTCTTCCCAAAGCCTGGGAAAGATACAACACAGCCCCAGAATTACCACTCATCAGCGTGCTGAGTGTACTCTCAAAAATATTTGAGAAAGTTATACTCAAAAGACTTGAAAGACACATTGCGGCCGAACACTTAATTTCAAATGAACAGTTTGGTTTTAAACAAAAGCACTCCACGACACACCAGCTTGTGAGATTAACTGAGTACATAACTCAAACTCTCAACTGGAGACACTACACAGCTGCAGTATTCCTTGATGTCGAAAAGGCATTTGACAGAGTTTTTCATGCAGACCTGTTAGACAAATTTTACTCCACCAACTTCCCTGACTGCTACTTCAAGCTACTGAACTCGTACCTTGACAAATGCAAATTTTCCGTCACTGTGGAAGGAGCCACATCCGAATATAAAGCTATTAGAGCTGATATTCCTCAGGGAAACATACCAGGGCCAGTGCTATTTAATTTATACACAGATGATATCCCACGCCATGTTACATGGGCTGCCCAACAGTGTCTATGCAGATGAGAGAGTACTCTACACTCGCTCCAGGGACTTGAACATGGCCGTGCGCTATGCCCAAGACCATTTAAATACACTTGAGCCATATTTTTGCAAGTGGCAAATCAAGATAAATGTCGGCAAATGTGAGGCTGTCAATTACACGCAATCACATACCTCAGGTTCTCCCAACCATTACCCTGTTCCAAGAAAATATTCCTTATAAAACCGAGGTGAAATAACTCCGTGTGACTATGGACAGGGCACTGACATGGTGTTGCCATGCCGCTGTCAAGCGCCAGCACCAGAGGTGGACTCGCACAACAAAATGGGATTATAATTTATAAATCCTTTATCCACCCTATACTATTGTACGCAGCGCCAGCCTGGGCATACTGCGCCAAGACATANATCCACCCTATACTATTGTACGCAGCGCCAGCCTGGGCATACTGCGCCAAGACATACATGGAGCAGCTACAGCGAGTGCAGAATAAATGCCTCAAAACAGCTACCCATGTGCCTAGGTATATCCTTACCTGCGAATTACATTCAGAGCTTCAACAACCAAAGCTGTTTGAAGTAATTCAGGATATGGCAGAGAAGTTCTATGCCACAGCCCTTGAATCAAACAATCCTCTGATTAGCGCCCTAGGTGACTCAGACACCAACCAAACCCAGAGGTACAAGCGGCCTAAATCGCTATTGACGCACAGGCCGCCATAGTAATTTAAACCCCACAGCAAACACCTTAACACCTGCGCGCACTAACACACATGTGGCCAACACCACTGCTTTTCAGTACATCCCAGTATAATACNGTGCAGTAACCCCAGAGCTGCCAATTATGTGAAGTCATGAGTTGTAGGCTGTGTTGCCGAACTGTCACGGCGTTGTGGTAGAACGTACATGCGCCATTTGTGAATTTGTCTTCCTGACTCAACAAATAACATTTTTAAAGACATTATTGACCAATTGTGCATTTCTGAAAGTTTTTTTGTTCAGGTTTTTGACTGTAAAGAGCTGAGAAAAGCTGCTCCGAGGAGGTCAGATAGTTGGCCAAGGCAGCATGAAGAGGTTCAGCTCAGGCTATGGACGGAGATGAGCAGCAGAGGAAAATGGCATTCTCGTGCTCAGATAAGTGTTTATAAAGATAGCTATGCAAGAGTAGATCTTTTAGACCACCAATTTTAATGTTGAGTATGATAACATCATGGAACAATACACACTTAAACGTAAGCCGCTTCATGACCAAACTTTAAGACATTGTATTTGGTATTGCCATCTCATGGCTGTTTGTATTTACTTGCACAATGGAAAAGTATTCTACCACAGTCACTAAGGAATTTTAACTTATATGCAAAGTATGTATGGTGGTTATTTGTATTCAATTTATAAAGATTATAATTGTAGAGTATATTTTTACAGCATCTTTTATACTGATTAATAAAATCAATGATTTGTATATTTGGCAATTTTTCTTCCATTGAAAAACAAACCTGTTGAATGATGAATTGTAACTTTGCCATAGGAGACTTACACATTATTTTCATTTTTTGTAGGTATCCGTCAGGTTAGGGTACCATTTGGAGATAGTAAGATCTGGCTGCAGCCGCTCCATATTGTCTTTCTACTCGTCATTATTCTTGCGCAGAATACTGACGCGCCGAGGCAAGCAGAAAGTGGACTTCAACCTTCCATTGAGAGCATTGGATATTGCGGAAGTGACCACAGGACACTGTGTTGTCAAAGTAATCCCACCCAATCCTAAAGGGCTAGCCTAAAATGGTTACACCAGAGTTGAAACCTTTTGTTTCAAGAAAATTAAAGCTATCCTTGGAACTGAAGTGTGTAATATGGGGGATCAAAATGGTCATTACAGAAATGTTGCAAGACACTTCCAGTTTATATAAAAGATCTATTTTCTAAAAAAAAAAAACCAACTTTGCGGGCGTTACCCACGCACCCGAAATCCGCACACAAACTCTTGTTAATTAAATACGAAAGCAAATAGACACTGAAATACACATTTGGCGAGCAGGCATCTGTTGTGAAAAAGTGTCTCAACTTAAAATTGCAGACTTTGTCCAACTACCAAGGCTTTATAAATAAACCAGATACTGTTCCTCCCATAAAAACACTAAATGGAGTCATCCATGTCCTGCAGCAGAAGGCTGAAGCCCTTGTTTCATATTTATAACATGTTTTCCAGCCTAATGCTGTTCCTAATGATCCCCAGCACACAGCACTTATTCATCGCAAACTATCCTTCTGTCTGCAGCAACCTATAGAAGTGGAACCGGAATATACGCATGTGGATGAAATGAAACGCATTATTCGCCGCATGAAACCATGCAAGGCCCATGTCTTTGATGAAATACAAGCCGTAAAACTTACCCAAGTACCACACAGTAAACTTGAGGCCCTGGCTGAACTGTTCAAAAGCNTGATGAAATACAAGCCGTAAAACTTACCCAAGTACCACACAGTAAACTTGAGGCCCTGGCTGAACTGTTCAAAAGCAGCTTCAAACTCGTGCACTTTCCTATTCCGTGGAAACTAGCAAATGTTATTGTCTTCCCAAAGCCTGGGAAAGATACAACACAGCCCCAGAATTACCACTCATCAGCGTGCTGAGTGTACTCTCAAAAATATTTGAGAAAGTTATACTCCAAAGACTTGAACGACACATTGCGGCCGAACACTTAATTTCAAATGAACAGTTTGGTTTGAAACAAAAGCACTCCACGACACACCAGCTTGTGAGATTAACTGAGTACATAACTCAAACTCTCAACTGGAGACACTACACAGCTGCAGTATTCCTTGATGTCGAAAAGGCATTTGACAGAGTTTTTCATGCAGACCTGTTAGACAAATTTTACTCCACCAACTTCCCTGACTGCTATTTCAAGCTACTGAACTCGTACCTTGACAAACGAAAATTTGCCGTCACTGTGGAAGGAGCCACATCTGAATATGAAGTTATTAGAGCTGATATTCCTCAGGGAAACATACCAGGGTCAGTGCTATTTAATTTATACACAGATAATATCCCACGCCATGTTACATGGGCTGCCAAACAGTGTCTATGCAGATGAGAGAGTACTCTACACTCGCTCCAGGGACTTGAACATGGCCGTGCGCTATGCCCAAGNAACAGTGTCTATGCAGATGAGAGAGTACTCTACACTCGCTCCAGGGACTTGAACATGGCCGTGCGCTATGCCCAAGACCATTTAAATACACTTGAGCCATATTTTTGCAAGTGGCAAATCAAGATAAATGTCGGCAAATGTGAGGCTGTCAATTACACGCAATCACATACCTCAGGTTCTCCCAACCATTACCCTGTTCCAAGAAAATATTCCTTATAAAACCGAGGTGAAATAACTCGNCACATACCTCAGGTTCTCCCAACCATTACCCTGTTCCAAGAAAATATTCCTTATAAAACCGAGGTGAAATAACTCCGTGTGACTATGGACAGGGCACTGACATGGTGTCGCCATGCCGCTGTCAAGCGCCAGCACCAGAGGTGGACTCGCACAACAAAATGGGATTATAATTTATAAATCCTTTATCCACCCTATACTATTGTACGCAGCGCCAGCCTGGGCATACTGCGCCAAGACATACATGGAGCAGCTACAGCGAGTGCAGAATAAATGCCTCAAAACAGCTACCCATGTGCCTAGGTATATCCTTACCTGCGAATTACATTCAGAGCTTCAACAACCAAAGCTGTTTGAAGTAATTCAGGATATGGCAGAGAAGTTCTATGCCACAGCCCTTGAATCAAACAATCCTCTGATTAGCGCCCTAGGTGACTCAGACACCAACCAAACCCAGAGGTACAAGCGGCCTAAATCGCTATTGGCGCACAGGCCGCCATAGTAATTTAAACCCCACAGAAAACACCTTAACACCTGCGCGCACTAACACACATGTGGCCAACACCACTGCTTTTCAGTACATCCCAGTATAATACATATACAGTGAAGTCTCAGTTATCCGTCAGTCTAAGGACCGCCACCATGATGGTTGAGAGAATAGATGGATAATAGAAATCCCCCCCCCC
>NQII01000234.1:288138-334163 GCA_002778355.1 Clitarchus hookeri
AGAGGGAGCAAGAGGGAGCGAGAGGGAGCGAGAGGGAGCAAGAGGGAGGGAGAGGGCGAGAGGGAAGGTGAGAGCAAGAGGGAAGGTGAGAGCGAGAGAGAGCGAGTGAGTGAGTGCAAGTGAGTGCGCACACGCAAGTACGCAAGTGCGTGAGTGAGAGAGTGTGAGAGAGTGTGAGGGAGAGTGTGAGGGAGAGTGTGAGTGTGAGTGTGAGTGAGAGTGTGAGTGAGTGAGTGAGTGTGTATGTATGCAATTTTTATTATTTTATTGAAGGTAGATGCAACAATGCCGAGAGTTAGANGAGAGTGTGAGTGTGAGTGAGAGTGTGAGTGAGAGTGAGTGAGTGAGTGTGTATGTATGCAATTTTTATTATTTTATTGAAGGTAGATGCAACAATGCCGAGAGTTAGAAATAATACATATAAATTGAATGAATGTACTTATTAAATTTTCTAAACAAAGGTATGGTTATTCAATACAAAAAGAAAATTAGTATAATACATTCTGCACAACAATACACTACAATAAAGTAGTACCTCAAGTGCCTTTGAACCCAATTTTGTCACTTTAGTAATACAAGATTGCTTTTCTGGACATTTTGTTAATAGGATTTTCTGGTTATTTAGGCCCATATATGCTGTGGCTTCATTTCCTGCATTAAGTTCAGATACACCTTTCATAACTGGACATAAAACACAATTGTTCTATACTAACAAACATGGTTTTGTTGTCAATTAAATCACTCTCGCATATTATACTAATTAAGGACATATAATATAAAATGTATACTTACTGCAAAAACAAAGTTCATGTGTTTATTTTTGAGCTTACATTAGCTGCTCTGATTTATAGACATTACTTCACATTTAAGCTTCTTGGAACTATGGGAAAACTTTAAAACTAAATGGTATGTAATGACTGTTATTCAAAAAATTTAAATTTATCTTCAAGACTTCAAAAAACATTACCAAAATTTATTTTATTAATTGTATTGGTTTTTTAATGCCATGTAATTAGTATGTGTACAGTGGTACATTAATTAGAAAGGGGGATACATAGTTTAGATGGTATGCTTATATAATAAATATTTATGATAATGGTTTTTTTTGTATTTCAATCCTTTGCATAACAAATAACTCACATTTAACATAAACACTATCTATTTACTGTAAAATATATTTTTTCACTACTTTTAAGAAATGCAAAGTTAGAGTACTGGACTTACTGTTGTGGTAAGTGCCTGCTGATATCGACTTATATGCCATTCACAATGCAGTACAGGGGACAATATACTTAAAATTGTCATTTCCATGCTGTCAGCCATCCAGCACAAGCCAGTAAAGAGAGAAAGCTTAACTTGAAACTTCCCAAATCCAAATGCATTCACTGCTTGTGCAACTGTATACGTATCTGCACAAAAATGTTGTCACACAAATGTAAAGCCAATATATTTATTTTAAAAACATGCTGGTTTTATTAACTGCCAAGAGTAGTTTGTTATTTCTGGTATATAATAATTTCTTTAAAAAAAGAAATTGCCCACCAAAACAGAAATTTTGCATGCATGAACACACACAAAATCAAAGAAATTACTAATAAATAACCTTATGTTGTAAATATTCACATAAATAAACCACTCCTAAAATATAAAATAAACATTTATAAATAATGCATTATAGCACATTTCATATAGAAGGCATTGTCTATGTTCCCTGTAATTACATTACTTTTCTTTTTTACCTTTTGTTTATTCATTGCAAGATTGAGTGATTGAAATATAGCATATATAAAAAATTTAGATTATGTAAATAAGCTGTTTAAGTATAAGATGACTGATGGAAAGAACATCTTAAAAAAAAACAATTAAGTTACTTGGAAAAAATAGAGCATTTTTAAAACAACTGTGATATATATGTGTCAATTTGTGTGTGTTTGTTAGGTCCTTACTTTAAAAATATTATAATGGTAATACTTATTTGATCGGCTGTTGTGGGCTCAGGAGCATGTATCAGGTGTCGAGGAATTGTGATGGCAGATTTAAGGAGGTTTGTTTAGGGCAGTTTGGATAATAAAGGCGCCAGCTCGGTTGAGCAGACTCTCTTCTCTAGGGGCGGGCCGTTTGCCTGCGTGGCTGTTCCTGGACCCACCCCGCGCCGATGATGACGTTAAATTGTTGAGAGATTCCTGTATGCCTGCCTAGTGAGGATGTAGACCTTATACGCCGTTAATTTCCGGGTGAAATTGTTACGCCAATCTCACACGCCAATAAAATTTACGTACCCAACAATCACGTCACTTGTGGGGTGCAGTGGTTCAGTGGGTAGAGGACACAAAAACTACATGGCTGTAACATGGCCAGCAGTAAAATAAAACACCATTCGTAGCATAGGTTTGTTTATTTACTGCAGTAACCCTCCTGGGAGGTACTTAAATGTTTCCCAACGGCTACTGTGCATGGGCATCCGATCCTGTATAAAAATGGCACGCGGCCGATAAGACAGATTACATGTTGAATACGGTCCCAGTTCTGGCGCTTTTGAACTGGCGGGTTGTGGGGGTGGTGCTATCTCTGGGTGACAAGAATTCATTTAAGGTTCCATATTAAAAGCATTACTATTGAAGCTATGTGGTGATAGGTGCAAAAACGGTGAAGGCCCAGAGGCACGTGATGCATGACCACCCCTGGCAGGGCTCAAAGACCAACTTAAGATAATAGCGGAGCCCCCCCAAGACTCAGCCCAAAAGAAAATACAAAACATATATTACAAAAAGAACAAGTACAGAAATATCATGACCCTGCATTACAAAACGAATGAAAACTTATGAATTAGCTTCGACAAACAAATTAAGTAAGAATATAAAAATGTGTTGGCAGTAAACAAGTTAAGCAACGTATTGTTGAAAAACTCTGGAGCAGTCTCTCCCAGTCCATTGCCTCATACATTAAATAAAAAATTTTGAAAGGCATCCATGGGACTATTCTTTGTGATATTGTTTAATGCAGGGCTATTCAATTAATTTTTCCATCAGGCCACTTACAAATAATTACAATGGTTGATGGACCACCCTTATTTATTACAAAATGTTTGGAACACTTATATATAATAATTTATTTAAGTGACAATGTAATACATGAAATAATATATAACTTTATTACAAGTTTTACAGTAATGATAGTCCCAGTTAATAAATTAGGTAACTTTATGCAAAAGAATATATAAAAAAAAAAAAAGAATGGCCAATAAAATATTTTGTCTGCAGGCCAGTTTGACGAGTCTGATGGGTTTAATGTGACCCAGGGGCCGCTAATTGAATAGCTCTGGCTTAACACATGTGCTGGAGAACTTCCAGAAGGTAGCATAGTTAGTAAGAGGAGCAATTCTTGGTAGAGTTAATGGCACGTCTATGTCACATTTCTCACTATCAGTTAACAACATTTACTAGGTTCAACAATTTGGTCTTCTGTTCATTACAATCCTATTCAAGTTGACGAATGTCAAACAGGAAAATTAAAACTTCACCAAGACACTCAATTAGCTCAAATCATTGTGCTAGTGATCTAACGGCTGTGTCTTAGGTAACAAAAAAGAAGTTTGCGTTGAATGACTCTTCTCCAGATGATATAGAATCATCCACCCCCTCTGTATCTTTACTTTTTCCTAGGCAGAACCCTTCTTTATTTTTCTGACACTGGAACTAACATCTAACTTTTCAGCCAATTCCTTTGCATCAATGATGATGCTGTTTGATCATTTAGCTGATCTGATGCCTTAAATGAAAATCTAAAGAGTGTGAAGAAGGCCAATGTAATTCTGTAGATCTAGAGAAACTTTTTGAAATAGTTTACTGACAATATTGACTTACAATAAGATATGATGCCAAGTTAACAAGCAACAATGTAATTTAAAGTCTAATAGTTTTTTAAGCAATTCTAGCAGGAGTGTTTCTTCAGAAAACATATATTATTTCATCTTCATTTGCCTCAAAAAAACATATATTCTTCTTTCCCAGTCTGTGCCACTAAAAGGTTTTACTATGAGAGGGGTATGATAATTTTTCAAGGTGCTACATCGTTATGTAGAAACAGAGGAAAAACTGTATATCTCTTGGACAACATTGAAGAAATTCACTTCTTCAGTACAAGATAAAGCAGAATCATTCACTAGTAAATTTAGTGAATTACTACCATACAGCATAAAATGTGCACAAGTGCTCAAATCAAGGAATAATTTTCAAAGTCCGACATTCTTTCTCTTCATATTCTGTTCACTGTAACCCTGACCATGCACGTTCTCTAACAGAATGTTGTGCTTTGACAATTCTTCTAGGAAACTTCCCATCAATCCCTCTCCCAACGAATCACTAATAGCAATAAAGCCTAAAAGTCTTCTTGAATGGAAATATCTTCACCTTTTCCCACTTGTACAAACCATACGATTATTGTAATTTGTTTAGTATGACTTAGGTCAGAAATACAGTCTAATATGATAGAATATTTTGCCTTTTGCAGATAGCTTAGTATGTGATCCTGGATATTTGTTAAAATAAATAAAATTAACTCATTTTGTATTGCTTAATCAGATAACAGTTGCCCTCCAGAGATGAAACCTTTCGTAGATGTTCTGAAAATGCATCAAATTTTACTTTATGCTTAACCAACTGCAAAAATATTCCATTTGTTCTTTTTTTTAAAGATTCATTACCTGGTTCCAAGAAACTGAACGATGCACAGCAAAAGCTTCAAAACATCACTCCAGTGTTCATTTTCTCCTTCAGTCAACTTCTGAAATCATTTGTCAATAGTTTTATCCCAGCATAATTACTAAAAAAGCTCCGACCACCAAAACCAGAAGCTTTAATTTGGATAAGTGATTTTTCATGATGAGACAGAAATCCAGACATACTTTTTTCCAACCTGAAAACTTTCTTTCTGATGCACCTTATATTTTTTCTTAGGTTATACAATTAACGACGACTCATGTACCGCCACTGTGGAAGACATGGCGGCTTATATGGTCAGAGTTAATGTCCCCCAGGCANCATGTACCGCCACTGTGGAAGACATGGCGGCTTATATGGTCAGAGTTAATGTCCCCCAGGCACCGAATATAAGGTGCGTGGGGGTTGCGGGTTTGGTAATTAGGTAGACTATTACTGTTGTATTTTGAAGTATGAATATATTGTCTCGTGTCTATATTCACAAATACACAACATCAAAACTTGAGAGGTGCGGTACTGTGCTAGTTCGGTTACTCGGATTTACTGGGCGAATTCTTGGTTGAGTGGGGCTTCTGTGACGGTGATTGTCATACTTAACTCAGTGGTGAGTGCTGTCAGCTATGGTGGGCAAGCTCCGGCGGTGTGGTTGGCCTTGGCAAGGCCGCAGTTGCTGTCAGCTCACTGTGGTGCTGTTCTAACGACGTGTGGCCGGGGGTCCGATTTCCCCCCGGCCAAAATGGCGCGGCTGACTTCTCTCTGCTCGAACTGACGTCTCTCGGCGGTCGATCTGAACTAACTGACTGTCCGACGCGGTGATAAGCAACTTACTGACCCGGGCGGTAGTAATCGACTGACCCCCCTCCACTCTCGAAATGGGGTTTTTATGCTTGCAAGCCCCCAGTCTTAATTGTCGGCACGTGGCGCCTTGTAGGGGTGGGAAGGAGGTGTGAGGGGGTGAGGTGGAAGAGCTCCGAACAAAGCCTTCAACACACGTGTCCTGATTTCTGAAGTTTCAGGCAGGGGGGAGGGGTAATACCTACTGTCGTCAGCGATCCTTCCGTGGTGCGTATTTTCTGAGTTAGGTGAAATACGCCCGATTATTTGGTTGATATCTCGTGAATTCACTGTACTCCACAGATCTCGCGGCGGGCGAGAGGTGTCCGGTGGTGAAGGGGGGGAGGGGAAAGGTCTACGCTTCCGCTCCACGTGTACTGAAAATTTTCCACCGGCCCTGGTTCCACGTGCCGCCTCGTAGGCGCCAGCGAAGTGCGCTAGGTGGGGGGGGGTGAGGGGGTGATGGATGTGAGCCAATGTCGTGCTATAATCCCTAAACCGGCACGCGACACAATGAACCTTAATACATGAGCGCTATAGCTTTGAAAATATTTCAGCTTAGACAATGGTATCTTAATTGCAGTACTATGATATATCATCCATAAAAAAATGGATTTTTTTTAAAGCAGCTTAAATGTAGAAAAAACATTTTTGAGACAATTATTGGAACTATTAATAAAGAAAAAATTAGTGTGATGCAACAATTTCCTTGAGTTGGATTGCTGAAGCAATTTGGAAATACAAACAGAAACAAAAAAAAAAAACAGACTAAGAATATAAAATTTTACATTAAATCATTATAATTGTCAAAAGAATAAAAATAAAATATATCATGTCTACAGGTTATAATGAACTTACGGAACTTGAAGTTTATGTACCTAAGTGAGACACTTTTCTAAAAACTGAAAAATTTCAAAATTTTACATCCTCATCAAGTTTTTTTCTCTGAATATGAAGTATCTGGAGGAAAAAAAACCAATTAAATGATTTAACTCATCTCTCAGTGTCTTGGGCTTCCTTTGCATTCCTTTACCTATAGAATGCTCCTTTCTTTTTTCTGACAAAGCTCGCTACCATGACTGTGAAATTTGATGAATGCCACTGATGAATGATGACCGACAGTTACTTGCATGGTGAAGCAAGCAGGTCCCTTCTGGTAGCATTCCAAGGGTGCACGGAGAAACCACTCTAGTAGCTTTCAAAGGGAGCACATTTAATTTCAGCAAACCTATAACTTGAAAACTTTTGGTCTTCAAAAGTGCCGAGACAAATGTTATGTTCTAAATGTTTCTTTTTCTAAAATGTTGTGACTTTGATTTTTACCAACATATTTTTTCCCCATGATCCCCCCAGCTGGTAGACCCTACCTGGCACACCTCTAGGCCAGGCACTCAAAGCGGCCACTTGTTTCACTTGCACCTATAACCAGCTCTGAACAGAATAATTTTCTTCTTTAAATGTTTTTTTCATGATACTGAAAATTTGTAATATATTCTAATGCTAATTTTAGTATGCAAGCGGTGAATTATCCTGTGTTGTCAACTACTTTTATATTCCTTTTTCTCTTCAGATATATACTGCATGATCAAAAGTATCCTGACACCCACCTGAAAATGAAGTACAAGTTTGGGCTGCCCTCCATCGGGAACACTGGTCAATACGATGTTCGCCTGCCCTTAGCTCAGACGGCAACCTGCACTCTCGCAGACATACTTTCAATCTGGTGGTGGAAGGTTTTCTGGGGAATGGCAACTCATTTCTTGCAGAGTGCTAAAATGAGAAGAGGTATTGATGTGGGTCGCTGTGGTCTAGCACAAAGTTAGCATTCCAAAACATTCCAGAGATGTTATATCGGATTCAAATCAGAACTCTGTGGATGTCAGTCTATTAGTGGGGTATCGTTATTGTCAAACCACTCCCTCACGTGCCCTGCAGTATGGATGGATGCCCAATCATGTTAAAAGACCCAATGGTGATCCCTGAACTTGTCTTCGATAGTAGGCAAAATTAAAGCGGTTAAAATGTCAATGTAAACTTTTGCCTTGACAGTGCCACATAAGGCAACAATAAATGCCACATAAGTCCCCTCCAAAAGAAACAAGATCACACAGTAACCCCACCACCCCCGAATTTCACAGTCGGCACTATAGAGGCTAGTAGATGATGTTCGCCAGGCATTCGCCATACCCACACCCTACCATTAGATTGCCACATTGTATACAGTGATTAATCACTCCACACAATGGTTTTCCACTGTTCTATTATCCAGTTTTGATGCTCCTTACACCATGCAAGGCATCATTTGGTATTTGCCTGTGTAATATGTGGCTTATGGGCATCTGCTCGGCCATGGAAACCAAGTTTTCGCACCTCGCGCTGAACAGTTATGGTGATTGGAGTAGATTCTGATGCAGTTTGGAAATCCAGCATGATGGTGGCAATGGATGATTGACAATTATGCAGTATGGCCCTCTTCAACATTCTAAGATCTCTGGCAGTCAACATGCGAGGTTGCCTTGCACGCTTTTGGGTTTTACACGTAACTCCACATTTCCACTTCACTATACAGTTGGAAATAGTGGATCTAGGGATATTCAGAAGAGTGGAAATCTCGTGCACATACTTCTTACACAAGTAGTACCCAAACACGTAACCATGTTGAAAGTCTGCGAGTTCCGCATACTGTCCCATTTTGCTGTCTCGCGCTGTCTGCTGACAACTGCAATCGCTGATCATGTGTTCCACATAGTAGATGGCAGTACTGTATCGCCCTCCACGTTAAACACATGTTTCACAGGGTGTCCGGATACTTTTGATCATGTTCTTTCATGTGTGTGTTTATATTGTTATGAGTGGGAAAAAAATTATATTTAAAACATTATTTTATTAAGATTTTATTTTTGTTTTTTCTTGGCATAGACCTTAATTTTCAATTTTATTCAATTTTTTGTCATGATTTCTACAGGAAGGTTTGTTCCTCTTTGTTTGGACTTGGAGGTTAAATTGTTAAGGCTAATGTAGCCATTGATTTTTGTAGTTTGCATGTGGCTCCTTTGTTTGAGCTCAGGAGACGAGATTTTAGAAGAGGTTTAAAGAGTCATTGTGACAATTTTTCTGGATGCTCACTACGTCGGTGGGCAGTATCCACCATTGTTTTCTTTTTTTGGTAAAGCTTTGAATTCCTGACTTCTGCACAGTGTGTGCATTTCCTGCCCCGTCCCTTCCCCTCCCACAATGAGCTGCCAAGTTTTGGAGATGGGAGATCTGAGGGGAAAGGAGGAAGATGTTATCACTGGTGTTTTGTGATCGATAGAGGGTACTGGAAGATCAGTGTGCTGGGATTGGCTGTTATGTAAGCTAGAAGAAGGAGTCACATGACATAAGCATCAGTGGCGGTGGTTCTTGTCGAGAACTGGAAGAGAGCAGATGTGGTTTCAGAGGAGCCACAATAATCCACAACACCAACATGTAGCAGATAAGCCATCTTTACTTTTGACAATTGTTTGAGGAAGGGCCTTTTTCTTTTGGTTTGGAAAAAGGGAAAATTGCCAGATTTTTGGAAGTAGTAGGTGTTGGGTTAGTGGTAGAGAGAAGATGGTCTGGCAAGCAGAAGTTATAGCACTAGGCATTGACTAACATGTACATTCATGCATTACAGTATTTAAAATCATGGTTTTTTTTGTAAAGTAATATGACTTTTTGTTCCATATGTTTGATTCTTGGTTAAGTCTTGTTTTAAAGCAGTTCTAAAGAATGTTGGCATAATTTGGAACTAGTAAACGGACTTCATAACTTTTTTTTCTTGTGACGTGAAATTAAATGAATTTTAGAATAACAGTGTTTGAGTAATAAACTTCCATAAGGAGGAGATAATTTGAGAATGTAACTTTTATGCTAGTAACTGGTAAAGTCTTTTAATTAGTTTTTTATTTGCAGTTTTTCTGATAAACTAAAGGATTTGATTCTTGGGCCGAGATCTCAAGTTAGCTTTTGATGATCTTTTGTGAGGCTGATGCAAAATGTAAGCTGAATTAAGTATCTGCACCCTAACCTAAAGGACGATGATGTTTGATCTTAGGAAAGACATTAAGTGGCCGTTTTAATACTTGCTCTATCTTAAAAAAAAAGACTAATTATAATAGTTTGTTTCCAACGTATTAATGTTAAAGAGAAAAATATTTGTTATCCCAGCTGTTTTTTTTGGGAATAAAATTAGCTATTTGGTACGGAAACTATGTGTGGCCATTCAATTTTTTTTTAAATTATTCTCCCTCTTGCCAGAACATAAGTGATGTTAATGATTATTAGCAGTAGTAATTGTAGTTTTATATTGTTATGGCGATTTTATGGAGATTAGAAATGTATTTATGGCTTTTTATTCTCATGCACAACGTAAGTTGAACTTGGCTGGTGTAGCCCTAATTTCAGGTAATTCTTTTGTCAGGATCTGTTGACACGGGAAGAGAATATACTCTTTAGTTCAGCAGCTAGCCGCAATCTTTAGAAACTATCTGCATTTTATCAGGCAAATGCAGTCAGTCAGCACTGCTCTTCACGCTAATTGCTGTGGGTAGGGTCTCTGCCGCGGGTCAAAGTGTCGCCGATGGTTCGTGATATTTGCTGAGCGACACATTTGAACACATGCGCTGCACGCGTTTGTTTCGGCTTTTTCTGCGAACGATCAGCAGAAGAATGATCTGGGAAAACATCTAGAAAGCTCTTTATACTCCCGTGATAGGTGTGAGCAAGATTATAAATATTAAATCTTGAATGATCCTGCTCTTTTTTTCTCTTGATCTCTTTTGTCTTCTCCCTTCATGTGAGAAGATGACAGTGAGAGGACAAGGCCTAAGGCAGACGGCGGAAAGATGTCTATCACCATGTAGATAAGTAACTTCTACTTTTCTATTATGTTGGTAGAGTTAACTGGTAGACGTTCTGGGGCAAGCACAACCTGTAGTTATAAACAGCATCCTTAAGAAATATTAAAGTCATGTTCCTTACTCATTCATGTACCGCAACTAACTAATTAATTATGTTCTGACTCCAGGTTTTGAACTTTAGGATAGTCTAAATGAATCTCTCTCGGCAATGGTTCCAGTATTTATGTTTAAACCTTTTTAGGTACTGCAAGGCAGCTTGTCGATTAATTCTATTTTAAAGTTAATTTTTGTTGAATCCTCGGCCGTGACTGTCTTCCTTCTTTTGATAATTTTGATATGTCAATAATTAATTATGTTTGACAAAGACCATTTCTGAATTGTAAACAAACTGAACCATTGTTACTATTCTTTGATATGTATTAAATTGAGCCATGAACCAAACATTAAATCCTTTCTTTCTACAAGTAGTGAGCTACCCTCTCCTGTGAGGGATTTATTATTATTTTTATTATTTTGAAACATTAAACAATAGCTGTATTAAGAACTGTTGATCTCCACAATCATTCAATCATTCAGTCTCATTCAGTCCCCTGCTCTACCACGAAGTATGATAATATTGTTGCAGTTCAATTAATTAGAATTAGTTTTTTTTTTTTTTTATTACATCCTGCTTTGACTTGTATCTTACTGTGAAGTGATTCTGGTAATCTTGAATGTGTTTACAGCAACCCCCTACCTTNTCAGTCCCCTGCTCTACCACGAAGTATGATAATATTGTTGCAGTTCAATTAATTAGAATTAGTTTTTTTTTTTTTTATTACATCCTGCTTTGACTTGTATCTTACTGTGAAGTGATTCTGGTAATCTTGAATGTGTTTACAGCAACCCCCTACCTTTTTTTTTTTTATTTGGTCTAGTTATTTGCTGATTTATTTAGTGTTGATGGGCTTCGTGCTGGCCCTCCATTTTATGGTAAAAGAGCACGTGGTAACGGCTGATCATTTAAGTTTTTTTTTGTTAAGTGTTTTGAAGGAAAGTTTGCATGTTGAAATAAGATGATTTTGCCCACTTAAGTTGGTGGAGGTACTGAGTATTATTGTCTGGGTGTTGGTCTTGGGTAAAAAAGTAGTAATGCTTTTATTCACTTGGGAACTCTGCTTGCTCCTGCCAATAATATCAATAGGTATAACAGCTATGGTGTGAAGGACTATATGTGATGTGTTAATAGTTTAATAAGTGCATACTCATTGTAGTGATAAGAGTTAATAAGTTATTTCATTATTATTTAAGGTGTTTTGTTTACTATTAGTAATATTATTATTATTTTGGTTTTGTAGTGAGTGTGTCAATTGTTTCGTAGACCTTTTTAGTAACACAGGGGACTGATTAGTGTTTTGCCAGATGTACAGATTTGCCCAGAACCATTCCGATTTTTCTCATTTTGTTCCATGTACTGTTTTTGTCTATAGCAGTATGCTCGATGTTCTGATTTTTAAGAACTGCACAACCTAGCAAAAATTAATGTGATTACAAATTAGTGAATATAGCAGCCTTTGAAGAAATATATATTCTTTTCAAACACACTCTTGGCAGTCAAATAATTTGATTTTCACAGTACCAAAAGACATAACAGAAATTGTATTTTCATAAACCAAAATTTACTATAATCTACAAGTATTTTCACAATTAAATATAGTATGTACAATTTGGCCCTGTTTAGTACATACATTAGCACAAAAGTTTGTTTTATTTATGTGACTGTGTTGAACATGTAATTTAGGATGAGTCGTAAAAGCAATGTCGCCAACACATGTACTGATTTTCCTTTACGAATATCTGACAACCCTATAGTGATTGTGTAGTGGAATAACAGTTAGGTAGGATTTATTTTTATTCTTTTTTCACTGTAACAAAGAATAGTAAATACAATTTAGACATTTTTGTTATTTCGTCAATGAGGTTAGCAGTGTGTTAGGATGGAGCAGTTATGAGATGTTTTCTGAGAGAAACTTCGCAGCTGCTCTACGAAAGGAGGAAATACAAAACTAAGGCTTAAACTAGGGCAGCAAAATATCAGATACAAATTCAGAATCTGAACCAGCCACACCTTTTCAGTCAGAGGCAAAAGTTTTAGATATTGCAGAGGTTCCTAACCTACAAACAGCAGTTATATTTGAGGAGGGAAACACAGAAACTTTAAAAGTAACAGAAGAAAATCAGGAATCTTCAGAAATGGAATCTTCACATTTTTTTATAGATCTTGGTTTGTTTAACAGTAGGAGTTCAAATAACTTTTCAGAATACCATAAAAATTTGAGCACAGCTCTGAAAGGAGCCTTTGTGAGAGTTGGGGAAGCAAAGAATTTAGAAATGCACTCACCCATTAGGGTACAGGATTTTAATAAGTCTATTGAAGAGTTTATTTATGATGTAATTAGTATTTGTAACAAGCTCGGCAATAAAATGTCGATAAAACAACATTTGATATATCATGAAGGGGTTAAAACCCCCCATTGTAGAAAAAGTCATGATATTGGAAAATAAGACAGTTCAACAGTTGATTAGAAATTTACGAAATGTCAAAGCATGTAGCTATTACTCTCAAAACAGACAAACATTCGAACCAGAGTGGCTCAAGGCAAAAGAAGTAAGACAGTAGCACAGATAACTAGTTGCAAGTAGGCAGTTGGCTATAGCAAGGTAACTCAGTTGCAACATACTATAGAAACCCTCAATAAGTGCATGTGGGATACAGTAGAGCCCTTAGAAAGCATGAAACTTCTAGTAGTGTAGATTCCAAGAAAATACACTGTGTTACTCAAATAAGTAGTGCTGTGCAAGGACAAGGGGAAACCAGTGATGGTGATACAAATGTAGCGAGACCCAATAGGACCACAGATAGTAGGCCCGGCCCATCTGTTTTGGCTACAAAAAACCAGCCTAATATGGTACTATAAACATAAATCCTTGAATGACGGGGCTGGAAGCTGATAAGTTGGAAAATGACTAAGGACAAATCCTTGTCAGGAAAATAGTTCACACTGAAAATTCAAAATTTATCTCTCTCTGTAAAGTCCGGAGTCGTGTGTTTGTATACAAAATTGATTGGAAAACCTGCCCTGGTTTTTATTGAAGTGGCGCAGCTGTTTATTTGATTAGAGGTAAGCTCAATCTAGGCTATTCTCAAGTGTAACTGGACAAAATCAGACTATTTCATATATGATCAATTTAAAGTTCAAAATTGGAAAATTCTTGTAGTGATCCAGTAGGAGTTGTGTCAGCCCCATAACTGGAGTTATTATTGGGTGTAATTTTTTGCAGAAGTTTGAGGAACAGATCACTATCAATTATCATGAGCAGCATTATTTATAACTAAATTATCCTAATCAAGGTATATCAGTGGTGTCACTGCCAGTTCAAGAAGTAATGAAACATGAAAATAAGGTTGGGGAATGATCCGAGAAAACAATATGTGGTAGAAGAAACCAGCCATATGTCAGTGTAACCAATGGAGGAGAAATCTGAATAGAAAGTTGATTCAGTTATAGTTATGAACCATGTTAGGTTAGAGCCCCGCATGCATCAGTTAATGGAATTTGATTTCAAGCTCCAAATTTACCTCGGGTAATGTTGTCGGAACCTTTTGATCATGTTTGTGATAAGCACTCAGAGTTGATACCTTGTAGTATTTCGTGTCATAGAAAACAAACAAAGTTATGGGTAATCAATGTAGCCAATCAAGAAGTCACTTTACACAAGGGTATGAAACTGGGCACTTTGTGGTAGTTTGAGGATCTAATGGCTTCATCTCAAGTAAATTTGGTTTCGGTTGGGCCTACGGAGGAAAAGATGATATTGACGAACTTTATTAAACATTACACCAAATTACTGCCAGAACAGGAAACTAAACTGAAAAAAATTTTCAGTATAAATATATACATTGTTCTAGCTATAACTCCATGATGAAGTAGTAACCCTAGACATAGGGGACGGTCCTCCGACATCTGTTCCAAGAGTTTCACCAGGGGAGCAAGAAGTCATTCATGAAATAGTCAAGGAGCATATCAAGATTGGTATGTGAGGCCTTTCAGTACTATTTGGTGCTCCCCAGTAGTACTTATGATGAAAAAGGAAGGTGACTATCGAATGTGTGTAGATTATTACATGGTGTGTTTACTGTGTTTTGAAAGATGATATGTATTCACTGCCTAGAATAGGTGACATTTCGAGTTATTTGACAGAAGCCAAATTTTTAGTAATCTCAACAAGATATCAAGGTACCATAAGATGAAAGTTGCAGAGGAAGATCAGGAAAAATTCCTTCATAACGCCCGATGGAAATTTTTGTTTTCAGAAACTACCCTTTGATTTAAATATTGCTCCTTCCATTTTCCAGAGATATATCAACAAGACCTTTGCAGGATTAAAATGGGGCTTGTGTTTGGTCTACCTGGACAATATTTTAGTTGCAGGATGTACTTTTGAACAGAATTTAGATAGACTTGAGCAAGTGCTAAAAACGTTCAAAAAAGGTAATCTCACTCTAAAACCTGCTGAGTGTTCATTCGGATATAAGGAGACAGAAGTGTTCGCAAACTTAGTAAATAATGAAGGAATCAAAAGCCCCACCGAAATAAGGTAAAAGCAGTACAGGAGTTTCCAAGACCAGTAGATGCCACAGGGGTAAGAAGCCTTTTAGGTTCAGCTTCCTTCTACAGGAAAAGTGTTAAAAAATTTTCTCTAATTGCAAAACCCCTGGCTTGTCTTTTGAAAAAGAATCAGATTTTTGTTTGGGGAGAAATCCAGGAGAATGCTTTTCAGGATCTAAATTTAAAATTGAACTCATCCCTCACTTTATTTCATTTTTGGGAAGGAGATCTAATCTAAATCTACACAGATGCTAGTACACAGGGTATAGGGGCTTTCTCATGCCAAATAAAGAAGGAAAACTGCATCAGGTTGCCTATACCAGCCAAACACTTAATACCAGTAGAGTCCAGATATTATATTACTTCATTTGGAGTGCATTGCCTTAGTATATGCTCTAGACCAGTTTGATCTTATATTTATCTGAGACCCTTCTCAGTAATCACTGACCACCATTGTTTGTGCTACTTGGACAAACTGAAAATGAATGCTCATAGTAGTGGTTGAGTAACCCATTGGGCTCTAAAAATATTAAAGAGTACACTTTTGAAATAAAATATACGAGTGGCAAACACCATGCTCATGTTGACAGTTTGAGTAAGAATGCAGTGGACATTGGTACAAAGAAAGATAAGAAAAAATCTTTGGAATCATCTGCCGGGTTTCAATGTCTAAAACTCAATATGACTACCCTAGTTTGGCACCTTTGATTATGGAAAATAGAAATATCATCAAATAACTCAAAATTGAGCAAGTCGGCTAAAATGTTTTGTATAAATGATGGCATTTTGCAAAAGATAAACACTAAACCCAAAAGTAGGCAAAAACTTCTGATAATTACTAAAAACCTGAGACAAGAAATTTTAAACGAGTGCCATGATAATCCCTTAGTGGGAGGGCATCTGGGTTTAGCCAGAAACCTAGAAAAAATTAGAAAACTATGTTTAAAGATGTAAAGGGCAACACTTGTACTTGCATAGATTGTCCAAATAAGAAAGGCACTAATCAAAAACCCACTGGGTTGTTACAGCCAATTCCATCTGGTGAGCCATTTGATAGGATTGCCATAGATCTTTTTTTAGGACCTTTTCCTAAGACCACTTGTGGAAAAAAGTATGTTATTAGATATACTAATTATGGCACTAGATAGGCTGAGACCCATGCTGTGCTGGAAGGGACTGCCAAAAAGGTTGCTCAATTCTTTTTAGAGGATAAGATATGCAGGCATTCGACACCCAGTTCAATCTTGAGCGATACAGGACAGGTTTTTAGTTCTGTATTTCACGAGCTGTTGCAACTCATGGACATACAAGGAACTATAACTTCAGGCTATTGATCTCAGTGCAACAGGGCTGTAGAGTGGACTGCATTCCATATTGACCACCATGATGTCATAATATGTCTCTAGCAATCAGCATGACTGTGACCCCAAAACTCCCATTGGTGACTTTCACTCATAATATACACTGACAAGAGAATACTGGCTTTAGTTCATTTTTGTTTGTATTTGGAAAGGAAACTGGTTTTCCTTCAGAGGTCTGTCTAAACCAGAAAGTGGACAAGGAAGGGAGTTATGAGTTACGTAAGAAGTGGAGGGTCCCACAAAGATAGGCAGTGAGAATATTCAGAGGCAGCAGGAAAAGGCCAAACAGAAGTGTGATCATCAACGGAGTGTTCTGGAGTGCCAGCTGAGGCAGGTGATGTTAATTTTCACCACCATTCAGAAGAAATGCCCGTCCACGAAATGGTTCAACAGCTGGAACGGACATGCAATTATGGTGAAACAATGAATCTCAAATTTGTAAACTGTAAGAAAGACCATAAAAGGCCATCCCAAAATAAAACCTATAAATACAGAGCCTTTAAAAGCATTTTAGATGTGCTGAACAAAAAAAGAATAGATGTCATTCCACTCTAGTGAACTAAGTTTTTTCTGTTTGTCACTAAGCACGACAGTTAGATCTAAGTACAAACAGTTTTTTTTATTCTCTTTTAAGGGAATGCTTGATCCCAAAGTGTTAAAAGTGTAAAATGAGTTGAACTTGCACCATGAAATGTGAATGAATCTTGTAAATTTGATGGGCTCTAGGAAATCTTGAGTGTCCTAACTGTTCTGACCCTGCTTGTGGCTGCTGCTCTGATGTACCAAAGATGTGGACAATGGCAAGCTGTGCTGTGTTGGCATGGTTGGTGCTGAAGCTAAGTTGGATGATCATGGAAGTCACTGAGCCACTTGTCGTAAGAGTGGTAGCTGGCTTCCAACCGATGCCTAAGGCGACTGTGTTTTCTTCCTCCGTACCTTTGGATTTTCAGTTGGCTTGGCTAAGGAAACCTGTATGCAACATTGATCAAATTAAACAGGATTCAATTTATGTTGGTCAAATGACTAAGGAATTTTGTGATTTGTATACGAAAAAGCAAAATTCTATGTTGCCAACAGAAAACATTTAGGACATAATTAATAAATCCACTGGGGAAGTCCTGTTAGATGTGCAGGATATTTTTGGACTAAGAGAGGTTTAACCTTTCTTGGAGAGATTGGTAATTTGTGGTGTGATATTGCTACAATAAACCAGATAGACATTTGGTTTGAAAATGAAAATGAATTAACAAACCAACTGAACTACATAAATCGACAAGTTTTAAATATCTGTAGCATTGGCAAAGTTATCAAATCAAGTTGCAGTGGTAAATAATGTGGTTTCTGACCTGTTTGGTAAAGTGCAGTCAACATTTACTAACCTTACAAAATTTCTTAACAATTTCAGAGAAGTTTTGGAAAATATTCATGCAGGTATTATTTAGGAGTTATCACAAATTTTTGCAATCTCAGCTACTGACAGCTGTCCTTATGGCAAAACACACACACAGTCAAATCACATTATTATGACCACATGCTATAAGTAGAAACATTTGTTTGTGGTAAAAAATTTTGATAGATTTCGTGAATTTTTTTTAGTTTATTTCGGTGCATTTTTCGTCAATTTTTAATTCATTTCGTCAAAAATTTTGCTAAAATTTGGTGGAGATAAAAAATGGTTTGGTAATATCAGAAAAAAAAATGTGTATATTTGGTTCAAAAATGCTAGTGCTCGCACATATTTCATATTGCAACAAATTTTGGCTACTTTGGTGATCGCACAAAAATAAAATGGCAAACATTTAATCAGAAAATGCAAGCACTGTCATTAATTCCATATTGCTTGGCTTAAGGTTTGTCCTTCTGTCAGTCATTATATTTCCTAACATTGAGAAACTCCTTTCAGTGTCTACATTGCTGACTGGAACCCATACTGATTTCACTGCAGCATTAACAAAGTCAGAAAAATCACACTTCAGTGAAAGCAACAATTTAACAATATCGACATCTTGATCATTTTGAAACACGTTAACTACGGAATCCCTAAACAAAAGATATGGTGGCAAACTCTCAGATGAAAGCTCATACAAGATAGGTATTTTTTTCATTGCATCACATATTTCATGGTTTTTTAATGACAATTTTAGAATATTTCTTGGATCAAAGAGTTTACCAAGACATTCAATGAATTCCCTACCACTGTCAGACTCAATTAAATCATTTAATTTTTTGAGACTCCTCTCACCGACCAATTTTAACTGTGAAGTCAAACGTGACTGACTTTGTTTGGAAAGCATTACGACTGACTTTGTTTCGAAAGCATTAAAGGCGCATCTAATGTTTTCTGGGGGAAATAAAAAAAAAAACCCCATCTTTTAGCAATTCAAACATTTTTTTCAGGTTACTACATTGTGAGGAGAGAGTTGCTGCCACTGGTGCACTAGAATTTTGAAAATGCTCAAGTAATTTACATCTTTTATAACAGTGCTCTACCAGAGCTATGACATTTGTATACTACCAACATGATTACATTAATTATGCGATGAAAAGTGAAAAGGGACGAAATGCAAACAAAATTAGTTTGTCACCAAGATCAGTTTATTTCCGAAACATAGCGATATCGCTTCAGCGGCGATGTTTTCGAAACATTGATTGTGTCAACTTATCGATATCGACTACATATTGAATCAATTTATCGAACTAGCGTCTTGAACATGTGGATTCACAACGGAAATGTACCTATTTTGACGTGTAAAGCTGCGTACGTGTATAGGCCCACCAGAAATATTTGATGAAAAATTAGGGATAATTATTATTTCACATATAGGCTGCACTGAATTTTTGTATTCCTGTAAATATTGTTAAGTCATGATTCCGTACAAGCATGGTGTGATCTATACACGCCGAAATACTATATTTTTTGCACATTTTTTGTGTTTTTTGTTGTTTTTCGCGAGGTATGTTATTTTTCGTGAGAAACTGTGTATTTTGTGATTTTTCGCACTGCGAAAAACAGGTGTGTCTAGCTATAAGTGCCATCTGCAGCGCGTAGCCCACGACAATGGCCGGTGACGCAGGTATATAATGCGACCGACAAGGCTGACTGTACACATTGTGCTTCCTGCTGTGATGGGTCAGGGAAGTGCTTTAAACGAGTTGAAAAAAGGGATGATCATCGGCTTTCGGGCCAAAGGGGGGGCAGCATTTTGGAAACCGCAACGTTTATGAACTGTTCACATGGCTCTGTGGTAAAGGTGTATCGTGAGTGCACAAATGGCACCATTGGGAATAACCATCATGGAAACTGCGGAGCTCCACGCGCCATTGATGTCCGAGGTGAACGTCGACTATGATGGTGCATGAAGGCCAACTGACAGGTTTCAGTGGAACAGCTCACTATCCAAATGAACCAGGGAGCATCCAGACACGTATCTATCGCAACAGTTCAGCGAACCCTTCTGCGAATGGGGCTCCGGAGTAGACAGAAGGTGACTGCATCTATGCTATAGTTCATTTAATATAAGAAGGCCACATTCTGACAGTCAGTGAGAGCAAATTGACGTATTCAAAACAAACAACGTGCCATTTACAAAATTCTGTATCAGCTGATGCACAAACGAACAAAAGTTAATATTACGTTGGCTATTCTAAGTGCACTGCCGACACACATTAAACCAGCCGAAAATACGCGATAAGAAAGAGTTCCAAGGTTAATTAATTACATTTTATTTTACGTGGTCATAAAACAGCGGTTTTTAGTGTTAAAAAATAAACTTCATGCTAAAGTACAAATTTATACGTGTACAAAATTAAAGTCGCATTAAAACGATCCATATCCAAATGAAAAGCAATTTCAAAAACTTTTTTCACGTCTTATCACCTTTCTCCAACCCGGCTTTCCTTGCGTGTTTGATATTAATTCCAAAAGCATACAGAAATATTACATAATATTGTACAATTAATTTTTCTAATAATCTGACTCAAAAATATTTCAAATTCCTTTCGTTCCGAGCCCGTAATAGAGCAACAGTAAACTTTACAAAGACACTAACTCTTGAGAAAAAAAATGTGGCTCAGAGCCCGCACTGAAATGTTGTGCGCGACATCTTTGGGGTTCTTTGCGAAGCACTACAAGCCAGAAGAGAATAGCGTTCTTTTGCTTTATGTAATATATTTACGAACAGATACCAATAGTTTTATTTTTCACGAGTTCTGCATAATTTTTAAAGTAACATATATTTTGTGTACAGCTTTTACGAACAACCCTACACAAGCCCTTCAAAACTCTCGCCGCTTGCCGCGCCACCCAAGCAGTTCACTAATTGCCGGACGAAGCAGCACCTCCTAGACGCGCTGACTCATCACATCAAAGCCAGTTGATGGCGAATGGATACATAAACTAAAAGTAAACATTGGCGCGGCAATCGTCAACTGTCAAGAATGTGGCCTTCATATATGGTACAGAGTATAACACAGGTATATCGATGGAAACAACTGAAAATTTGCTTGACAGTGTGGCAACTGGACTGCTGCTGATTGGTGACGGGTAGCCTTCTCCGACGAGTCACGTTTTCAGCTGCGTAGAACAGATGGACGTCAGCGTGTCCAGCTACAGTCGGTTCACGACTGGAAAAAAATTTTGAAAATCAACCTATGAAAAAACGCCCTAGCCGTTAGCTGAATGCATATAACATTACAAACAGTGGCGAGCGCAGATACAGTTATGACGTTAGGTTACCAGCACAAAGAGAGGAAATAGTTCCAAAGTTTTAACGTAATTGTTAATTTATCGCTTACAAATGGGTGTCGAAAAGACTTTTATCTTATTATGCCAATTATTAATGACGTGATGCCAACGTATTTAGATTTCAGCGTTTTTTGCATAGTCACACGATCACGCTCAAGGTGAAAGTAATGCGGCCATTTGTTTACTAACCTTCGTAGTCCTTGTGTTGTTGACACACGTGCCAGAGAATTTGTGTGATTATCTCGTTTAACCTATAATAATTAATTTATATGTCTTGTTTTACTAATATCCGCTCTTTATTATTTGGTTTTTAATAATGTATGATTTTAATTTGTGCTCACTTTCTCATTGTACTGATTCCTTTTGTTTTTATGTGTTTCATGCACGTGTCTTTCCTTTGCCACTCTATTCTAATGTTGCAGTATTTGCACATAAGAATTGTTTTCACATTGTCGAAGACATAGAATCCTTCACTCGCAAACTCTGCCGTCCTGTCGAAAACCGTCACAACCATTTTTAAATAACGTTTTACAATTGCACGAAACATCCGACTCAGTCTACCACCACGCCATTTTAACGTCTGTAGCAATTTCGATCAATACTGACGATCTTGCCTTCGATATATGGGAATTTATCGAAAATCACTAACAATCGATTGTAAATAGACGACAACTATTGATTCATCAAAATACTCACATTTTGGATTTATAGAATGAAATGTTTTTCGCTAGCATTGCATATTCTTTTGTGTGAAATTCTCAAGATTAAAAACTTTACGCTTGTGGAATATCCATTAATAATATATAAATGAATATTATAATGGGTACGTGCATGTACGAACACATGTGCACACACACAGTGGAATGTAAACATTGCCATGTGACTGCCACATGGCAGTCACAGGGCAATTTTTGTTTACCTTTGGCGGAAGGATACAAAATGAGCTTGAAAGTAGATCTTTAGCAGGGCTTCAAGAAAGTCTCTTCCAGTCGTGAACCAACTATAGAAGTGTCCGCATGTGACTGGAATAGCACAATCAAGACTTCAAGGTTCTTCCCTGGCCCCCAAATTGCCCCGATCTCAATACAATTGAACATCTGTGGGACCATCTCAATCGTCATGTTTGCAGTCTGTCTTCTCTGCCACGCACCCTTCAACAGTTGTGGGATCCACTGCCGACAGCATGGCTCCAGATACCCGTGGAGACCTATCAGCACCTGACTGAGTCACTGCCAGCTCATCTAGCTGCTGTTCGTGCTGTGAAGGTCGGTTACTCTGGATACTAGAAGGTGGTCATAATAATGTAATTTAATTGAGTACATTGTTTAGAGTATAAATATTGGATCAGTGCCATTCTCATAAACTGCCAGCTGTGTTAGTCTCCCCAGAAGTTTAAAAAAAAATTTACGCATTTGTCATAAGTAATTAGTAACGATAGATATAAATTGGCTATCCCTCAAGAAACGTTCAAGGCTACTACCATTTGCAAATCAGTTCGTATCAGAGTAGTTAGAAATGGAGATTTCAGCGGTAACGGAGCCGGAGCCGAGAGCAAAGGTCAAAATTTCCCTTCCACCCCCCCCNCAAAATTTCCTTCCCCCCCCCCCCCCCCAATAATGTCAAAATTTCCCAAATTTCACTCAAAATTCTCCAAAATTCTTTAAAAATGTGTTGCGCAATATCCACCCATGACCCCACAATATGGAGGAGTGACTCCTTTTTGAGCAATGAGGGATTGAGGGGTTGAGGGATTAGCCTAACATTCAACGCAAGGCTCTCGTCTCTGATTCACTAGACGAGGCTCACAAAATGGTCTTGTCTCTAATTGGCTAAACGAGAGGGGTTTTCTCAGTCTTTTCACAAATTCAATTATTGTTTAATTCCTTGATACCACATTGTATACTTCATGCTCTTGCATTCAAAGCAAGGGTTTTCTCAGAGTCTTCCCAAATTCGATTATAATTTAATTCCTTCCTACTAATCGTATATTTCATGCTCTGGCATTCCAGGTTGTCCCAGTAACGACTCTATGATACCTACTTTATATTCACGCATCTTGGGGGCCGTGGTGGTATGATGGACAGACGACTCACTACTTGGGTGCCGCAGTTGTGTGGTGGATAGACAACTCGTTTCTTGGGGGATGCGGTGGTGTGGTGGATAGAAGAATCACTTCTTGGGGGCCGTGGTGGTGTGGTGGATAGACGACTCGCTTTTTGGGAGCCGCGGTGGTGTGGTGGAAAGATGACTCAGTTTTTGGGGGTCGCAGTAATGTGGTGAATAGACTACTTGCTTCTTGGGGGCCGTGGTGGTGCGGCAGATAGATGAATCGCTTCCTGGGGGCCGCAGTGGCAACAGTATTCAAACTTCATGCTCACGCATTCCGAGGCACCCTATGACTCCACCAGCACCCCACGACTTCTTGGGGGCTGCGGTGGTGTGGTGGATATACAACTTTCTTCTTGGAGGCCGCGGTTGTGTGGCGGATAGACGACTTGCTTCTCGGAGGCCACAGTGGTGTGGTGGATAGACAACCCGCTTTTTGGGAGCTGCAGTGGTGTGGTGCATAGATGACTCGGTTCTTGGGGATCGTGGTAATGTGGTGGATAGACGACTTCCTTCTTGGGGGCCCTGGTGGTGCGGGGGATAGACAACTCGCTTCCTGGGGGCCGCAGTGCTGACAGTATTCAAACCTCATGATTACACATTCCGAGGCTCCCTACGACAACTTCACCAGCTCCCCACGACTTCTTGGGGCCACGGTGGTGTGGTGGATAGACGACTCGCTTCTTGGGGGACGCGAAGGTGCGGTGGATCGACAACTCACTTCCTGGGGGCCACAGTGGTGACAGTATTCAAACTTCATGCTCACACATTCTGACGCTCCCTACGATGACTCCACCAGCTCTCCACAACGACAGCGGCACTGCTCACGCATTCTAAGCTGGGGGCTCTCTATGACCACGCCACCAGCTCCCCACAATGACTCCCCGACCTGCCAAGGATGTTTTGTCCGCCCAGCGTAACTGGGAAATGCCCCAGGGCAGGTGGGCAGCTTCCAGAGAAGACAACTTTCTCCTACACGCCAGCCTGTTATGACCTGAAAACACTGACATACGCTCCCAGACTTTCCGAACAACCTAGGTCCGTGCGAGCCTCTGTCAGGTGGAAATCAAGAATCACTTACACAATGCATGTAGGAACAATTAAATGCACAATTCATTGTCTAATAATAAAGTTTATTTACTCAAAATTACATTAAATTACAGTACATACAATCACATACGCAACACTTACAGAAACACAAATTCAACATCTGTAAGTGCAGATTTGAGGACCCAACTGTTACGGTGAGGGTGAAAGCCCGCCCATAATTACACTTGCAATGTAACATCTTCTGGATCACATAGGTGTCTGGAAACTGTGTTAGTATAATCTCTTGTTCGTAGAATCTGCCTTTCAGCTTGTCACCATTCAGATCAACGAGTTCATAGGCCCTTGGTTCGTAATGGCGGATCCTGTCAACACAATAAACCTCCACAGCCCAATTCGAAGTGTAAGATTTTGCAAAAAGGTGATTTGAGACGTGAAATACGAACATCGTCACCAATCTTCGCTTTAGCCTTGCGACAGTCCAAACTCATCACATATTTTTTTTTTAACACAATCGACAGCAAAGGATTGACCTTAACGTTCGCCGGATGCATGTGAATGGTCCAGTGCACTCAGCCATTGTACGATAAAGCTGCTTTACATGTTACGCGAGGCTCTCGAAAGTGTATAGTCATTGACGAAGCTGGCAGCTTATCATAAAAGAAACCACCCGCACACAAGGATAAAAGGGTTTAACATGTTACATGAGGCTCTTGGACCATTAATCATACAAGATAGACATCACTGCAACAAAACATCACAAACACATATAAAAATAATTATAAAACAAATAGTTATATACATTTAACAACCTATGTATATTGTAACCTATTGTGTAGGAAGCGTATACATTACGTTATTTTAGACGAAGAAATTTCAGTTGTGAAGTGCGGGAACGGAAAGGACAACTAAATTAAAAGGAAAATATTTATAAGCATATATAAGCAAGCATCATGTAAAATGAACATCATTTTGTTGTCGAGTGTGGTGGAGGAAAGCAGGTTGTTACTAAAACTATATTCATCTACTATAAACATGTACACTGCTACAATATTAAGATGGAAACAATGGTTGAAAACTTAGCATTTGCAACAGTAAGAAGCTCTGAAGAGACTCTACAAGCAGTAGAGTATCATTGTCACTACTGTGGGTGTGTACTTTGCTACTATATGAAAATGGGATAATTGGTTGAAGACTTCTCATCTGTACCACTGTCAACAGCAAGAGATCCTGAAGAGACGTTGCAAGCATTACAATATCAATGTAACTATTGTGTAACTACTTTAAGTAAAAGTTATAATGCACGTTGGCAAGAAAGCGCCCATTGCATGTTCAGCCCAGTATACAAAGTGTTCCACTGTGATAACTGCGATGATGTGTTTACCGACAGTGATAATCTGTATAGACATAACAAGAAGTGCAAAGGACATGTTTATGGTTCATCGGGAAGGGAATGCATGTATTGCGGCAAGACATTCAGTAAGCGCACCAGAACCAAACATCATGAAAATAAAAAACTGCAAATTTGACACCGTCTACAAGACCTACCCATGCGTTAACTGTTGTGTGGTATATTCAAATAATAGTGGCTTGAATGCTCACAGCAGGAATTGTTTTGCAAAAGCACTTACCATAAATGTACCGCATGAATGCAGAATATGTTGAGCGTGTATCAAATATGATTATGTATTCTTATTATGTCAAGTCTGTTAATAAAGGTAAAGTGTATAAATTATTTCTAGGTTATTCATTTATCTTAACCCTCGATAATATTAGGTTCACCTCCACCGCTAGGAAAAAAACAACTAGATTTTGTCAAAGTCTGAAAGATAATTAATAGTTTTTGTATAGTGTCAAGTCTCGAACCAAGTTCCCTATCGATGAGATGCTTGAGCAATACACACAGAAGCACTCACTACAGACAAATGAAAAGATTACATGGATATACATATATATATTTATATATATGTGCTAAGCATACTTATAAGCATAGTTAACTATAATTTCCAAACCAAATAAATATGAAAACATATAAGTAAATAAAATTCAGAATGAATAACTTACAACAAACTGAGATATGCAAAAAGCAAGATATATACTAATGTGATACATAAGTGAGGCACATAGTCGTGGTAACTGTAAAAATACTTAAGTGATAATATAAATGATCATCGTCAGTCGTACACAAGGTTAGGCAGCTCATGTCATCGCTAACATGGGTAACCTTTAACAAGGAGACAAAGAATGAAAAAAAAATGAACATTGCAATACAATACCAGACTGTGCTGCTCAGTACGACAAACTAGTAAACAACTTCCTAACAAACCAACTGAAACGAAACAATTGCATTTAGCGTACAACTCTAGCAGCGGAACGCGACAGTTTTCTTATGCCAGGGAATATGTGAGACAGCTCAGATGGTCAGCCGGCGACGTGAGCACTGTGCAGGTCTTGTCAAGTCGAATGGATGAGACAGAACACTAGCTGAGAGAGAGTTATGTCATGCTCCCAGATCACACAGTATCTGCTAGGACCATAATGGCCTTCACCCATCTTCGTTTCCCCTGCCATCTGTCAGGAAGGGTAAAAACATTGTTTGTGTTAACTTTGTTGCATACTAGGTGTAAATGCGTCGACATACATGACTGAATTCTCGCATGCATAAAACTCACCTATACGTGCAGTATATTGGTACAGATGCAGAACAGATATAACAAATTTAAAAAAAGGTTAAGGAAACACGTTATAAACACTCTCTGACCAGCTCGTAGTGCACAAGTGCCAGGTGATGTACTATGCTTTAGATGATGCTAGACAAGACCAGACCACCCCGATCAGTACAACCACCATTCCACCCCAGTTTTATCATTTTCCTAATGAACACCTGTCACCTGACGTCCTGGCAGGGGCAAGTCTCATACTCTACCATTCCACCCTGATTTTCCCATATTCCTTCCGGTTTCCTTTCACCTATTGTCCTGACAGGGACGTGTTGCATGCTCTGTCATTCCACCTTAGTTTTCTCATATTCCTTCCATGCACCCGTCTTATTTTAACACGCACATGTTTTAATGTAACCCTTGGCTATTGGTTATGTAGGGACAGACTTTGTTTGAATGATAGCAATTACTATGTACTCTGGAGACTGCAGTCATCGAGTATGTAGGGCGAGAGAGAAATCATAAACAAGGTGCAAGTACCAGGTACGCTGAAGGTAACAGTTGCTGGACGAGTCACACATAATCTTCAAGTAACATGTACGCTGAAGGGTACACACAAACTTCTAGATATGTAGGCTGTGAGAGACAAGTCATATAGTTTCATTAAACGTTTCATCCACACGCACACACACATGCACACATACATGCACATGCACTCACACACACATTTGTCTGTGTCGAAGCGAAGGTCTCATGATGTTTTTTTGATTGTTTTAAAATTTACTGCTAAATTATGCAACTGTTTTTTTGTTTTAAGCCATAGATTTTTAACACATTAAAAAAAAAATTTTAATCCAACTGACAAAATATGAATATTTGTGCATATATATAACAAATGAAATTGATGGAATCAACTTAGTTGTTTTTCTAATTTCGAAGAGTGAACATTGTCTCGAGCAAAGATGTAAAATATGCCATTAAGCCATTTGGTAGTATTATTGTAGAGTCTGCATTGTGAAGGAGTCTACATTGTAGTGGAGTCCGCACTGCATAGTAGTACATGTGTTTATGTTTGCATATACTTGAAGATGATGAAAAGTGTGGAGAACATGCAATCGAGAATGGCCTTTATGCCTAAATACAAAACTTCATCAAGTGTTTAACAATTACATGGAAAACAATGCAGTTCCTGTGGCAAAACCTTCAGTAAAAGTTGCAATGCACGACGACATGAACAGAGTGAGTGTCAAAAGAAACTGACCTCCAGAATACTGTCATGTCATATGTGTGGTACGGCATTTGATAGAAGTGACAATCTAGAGACATACTGGTATATGTAAAGGTGACACACATTTACTTGGCACAAGACAGCAAGCATTGAACTTATTGACGCACAACAGTAAAATGGATGGCCATCATACCGGTTCGACGTGTAAACTATTGATTGTTCCAGCGCCCATAACATTATCCGGACATGCATCAAGTTCCAAAACATTCTGTGAAGAAGGAAATACGACTGTTGCAGACATTTACTATGAAGAGTGCACACCATACAGATCATCCAACTATGTGAACAACAAACATGTATTGCTAACATGTAAGATGAAAAATAAAGATGTTACAACTATCCAGGACATTGAGCACAAAAGTGTGATCACCAAGTCCGCTGGTGATGATGTGAAATATACATATTCTACTGATGATGATGAAGTGACTGCATCTGCAAAGCAAAAGCATAAACACAATGCTGAAGAAGACTGCTACTTGAAGTTGAGACAGAATAAATGCACATTTAAACCAAGTACTCTGGGTCAGAGGTATCTCACAAACTACTCATCACAGAAGAACATAGATGCTGACGTATATTGTGAACCATCGACGAAGAAAGAATTTACAACTAACCAGGATACTGAGAATGAATGTGTGACCTCCAAGTCTACAGCATATTCTACGGATGAAGTGCTGACATCTGCAATGCAAAAGCATATAAATGTTGCTGAAGATAAGAGCTACTTGAAGTTGGGCCAGAAGAAACGAAGATTCGAACCTAGTACTCTGGCCCAGAGGTATCTCACAAACTACTCATCACGGAAGAACATAGATGCAGACAGATATTGTGAATCTTCTGCGAAGAGTGTCGTGAAGTCTAGCTACTTATTTTCTGAAGACCCCAATGACCTGGTTGATAGACTAAGAGTGCTGGTTGCATTACAGAGAAGTGGATATATTTCTGTCAGCTAAGAGATAAATATGATTATTGATGAACTCATAGGTAATGGCTATATTTCCTCAGAGAAACGGCACTTCTGGAAGACATACCACTCAACATATGTCGTGATATGTGGTTACAGCCTGATAGTTGTCCTGCACATTTTGCTTTGATCACGAGGCAAGTTTTAAATGAAATGTTTCTAAACTGGTGGTTAGGGTGTGGTGGTGGTGTAAGATGGCCAGCTCACTACCCCGACCTTACACCTCTTGATTTTTCAATGCGGGGTAACACTGAAAGATAGGGTGTACAACATGGTACCTACAATGCCAGAAGACATGCAGGAACGCATTGTGGCAGCTTGCAGAGGCATTATGCCAGAAACACTTCAGGCCACTCGTCGCTCGCTACACGTGCGTTTACAGAAGTATTGCTGTCGATGGTATACACATCGAGCACATGCTGTGAAAAGACCTAATGTGAAATGTTTCAACCATAACTGTGCTCTTTTGTACTAGGCATACGGATGAGACTGCATTTCTCATTAGATTAGTTTGTTATATTTTTGTCGTTCATCTGTATGCACTTGTTACTCAGTATAGTTAATGACTAAGAAACAAATCTCATGAATTACGTTGGTATCTGAATAAAATGTAATGTATTGAAATCAGACTTGCACTCACATTGCCCGTCTTCCCTCCGCTGCGGTGCTTTCCTTTGTCCAATATCGTTTTCCATGCCCTTGACCCATTAAGTTAAGCACTACACTGCTATAAGAAAGCAGTTCCACCAGGATGCATCACGGCGTGTGTTGCTTACTTACAGCTGTGAGTACAGATCCACTGCCCCATTCTACCAGCCCACTTAACTTAATCATATTTGTACATTATTTCTTGGTGTTTCCGTGTTACTTTCCATTGCATATGCTATATCACTTAATTCCTCTTTTCATGCACTTTCAGATGCCGTTGAAATAAATGTATGATTCCAAGGGAAAAATCATATGTGGTTTAATTATTTCTGTCCATACATATGTTACAAACAGTCACTTTGCGGCAAACTACTTGCCCCCGTATGTAATTTCATTTAGTAAAAACCGCATTTCGTGATCTGCAACCGTTTTGCAAATTTTGGGGGTGTCCTCGTTAGGCAGACCATCCTTGATGTGACAAAAGCTGTTAACAGACAATAAATAAAGCTGTCAGTTCACTTTAAAGCTTGATTTGGCAACATATAATGTGACTGTTTTAACATCTTATGTTCAGTCACATGGCCATGTGAAACAGTTGTGGTTCATGTTGTCATTTTACATGTTATTTATTCGAAAACATGTAGCAGGGTTATTTATTAACCAAAGTTGGACAAACATTTTCAATCAGGTTTAAAGCACGTACATACCACAACAAATTAATACAATTCATTGCATGGTATAAATTTAAAGGAATCTTCTGCTTCGATTATGTAAGCCATCTGCCGAAGGTTAAGTGGACTCGCATAAGCTGCCAAACTACGCAATTATACAAATGTGATGACACATACGGACAAACATCATTCTTTACCAAACAACTAAGAGGCGGTCAGGCTAAAGTATTCCTACACCATCTTCTCCCTTTTACCCTCTGCCGACAAATAAACTGACAGTTTACAACACCACCCATCTTCAACCCTCACAGCTGGAGACTCTGCTCACATTCTTTTCTTAGTTCTTGTTGTCACTCAATGCAGCCCTCATGCTGATGTTAGTATTGCGTCGTAGAATTATGACTTAAAAGGCTGCGCAGATTCTCTTTTAATGCATTTTCTTAACTTCTAAAGCAAATTTCACACACCAGAAAAAATTCCCGTAGTTTGGAATAATTCTTCTACATTTTCTACTTTTCTCGCAATTCTCCTCTTACACTGACCTCCCTCCCAAGTTTTCCTTCCGAATGCCCCAAACACAGTGCCAGGGCCAGTGGTGCGACAGGCACTCGCAGGCTGAGCAAAAACTATATTGCCACCTTGTACAAGTCCCAGCAAATCGTACCCCGCATACACACTTGGACAATATATCAGTGGCAGTCATGCAGGAATACACATCAGTCAGCAGTGGAAACAGTTACATCTTAGAGTAAATCAGGACTTGACTTCTGAAATGTTGTATAAAGTAATGTCCAATAAATACATGATAGAAAGAAACTGGTTAACATACTCAGAGTTACAAAATACTCATTTTTGTGCTCCTTCCAAACTTTGCAAGAATCTACAAACCATTGCTGTGGGGTCTTTCTTGCCAACCACAGATTTCATTAAATGGTAAAAGTATTCGGAAATATTGAAGCAGCACATATTTTCATCTGCAGACACAGAAAATTGGGTTAAATAGAGAACATTGTTGTAAACTATATCACTGAGAGATGGAATGAGCAAAGAACTGGAGACAGAAATACAAAATGAGATACAGAAATGGCAACATATTCTGCAAGTTGTAATAGATGTGATTTTGTTCCTTGCCTCCAATTGCATTTCTTTCAGTGGCTCTAACAAAAATTCAGCAAATTTTTCTAAACAGTTCACTTCAAAAATTCAAGGAATTTTTTTTTCAAACTAGATTGCACTTCCTGGCAAAACTTCCTAATCCAAATTTTAAAAAGGCCTTTGAATATATGAAAAAAAAATAAGGTTTCATATATCTTTAAAATAATTTACAGCACAAAATTATAGTGCTTATGGCAGTAAAAGTTAGAGGGCACATTATAAATTATGTTTGTCAAGCTAATCAATATAAAATTATATTTGATTGTACAAATGTAAAAATCAATTGAAATTGAAAAATGTTAAAATCAATTGAAAGTAAAAAATGTAAGGTGCAAGAAGATTTTTTATATTGTGTAACAGTAGTAGAAATACTTGACAATACACTACTCAAACTAGTTTACATGATCTGACTTAAGATGTGTTAACAAAAAATCATGGCCCTATCTTATGACAATAACTCTAATACAGCAGGAATATACACTGAGGCGACAAAAGTCATGGGATACCTCCTAATATAGTGTCAGACCTCCTTTTGCTCGGCGAAGTGCAGTAAGTCGACGTGGAATGGACTCAAAAAGTAGTTAGAAGTCCCCAGCAGAAATATTGAGCCATGCTGCCTCTATAGACGTCCATAATTGCGAAAGTGTTACCGGCGCAGGAGTTTGTGTACGAACTGACTTCTCGATTATGTCCCATAAATGTTCTATGGGACTCATGTCGGGCGATCTTGGTGGCCAAATCATTCGCTGGAATTGTTCAGAATTTTCTTCAAACCAATCGCGAACAGCTGTGGTCCGGTGACATGGCGCATTGTCATTCATAAAAATTTCATCGTTGTTTGGGTACATGAAGCCCATGAATGGCTGCAAGTGGACTCCAAGTAGCTGAACATAACCCTTTCCAGTCAATGATCGGTTCAGTTGGATCAGAAGACCCAGTTCATTCCATGTAAAAACAGCCCACACCATTATGGAGCCACCACCAGCTTGCACAGTTCCTTGTTAACAACTTGGGTCCATGGATTCGTGGGGTCTGCACCACACTCGAACCCTACCATCAGCTCTTACCAACTGAAATCGGGACTCATCTGATCAAGCAACGGTTTTCCAGTCGTCTAGGGTCCAACCGATATGGTCACGAGCCCAGGAGAGGCACTGCAGGCAATGTCGTGCTGTTAGTAAAGGCACTCGAGTCGGTCTTCTGCTGGCATAGCCCAGTACAGCCAAAGTTCGCCGCACTGTCCTAACGGACACGTCCCTTGCACATCCCACATTAATTCCTGCGGTTATTTCACACAGTGTTGCTTGTCTGTTAACACTGATCATTCTGCGCACACGTCGTTGGTCTCGGTCATTAAGTGCAGGCGGTCGGCCACTGCGTTGTCCATGGTGGGAGGTTATGCCTGAAATTAGGTATTCTCGGCACTGTCTTGACACTGTGGATCTCGGAATGTTGAATTCCCTAACCATTTATGAAATGGAATGTCCCATGCATCTAGCTCCAACTACCATTCCGCGTTCAAAGTCTGTTAATTCCCATCGTGCGGCTATAACCACGTCAGAAACTTTCTCACATGGATCACTTGACTAGAAATGAAAGCCCAACCAATGCACTGCCCATTTATACATTTTGTACGCAATACTACTGCCATCTGTATATTTGCATATTGCTATCCCATGACTTTTGTCACCTCAGTGTTCAAGGGAGTACATGCCAGAATCCAAGACAAAAACAAATCTGCAGTTTTGTACCATGCATGGCACACTCATTGAATTTACATAGTTGGAATACATAATTCAGAGAATATTTTACTATCACCAGAATGCTGTAAAATAATAAAGACACATACAAACAGCAATCTTAAGGGAACAGTGAAATCAGATGACCTGCAAAGTCTGAAACTATGAGTAGGCCTCTGCTGACCAGTAAAGTTTGCAAAGTGTCAGAGGATCAAAAGCAAACATAAAAAGGAACATAATGCCTGGTGAGCTTGTAAAATATGAAATACTAACATTTTCAAAAGTAGTGAAAAATTTAAGCACTGAATAAAAATTGTATCTGACAGATTACTTTTAGAACTGAGCACCAAGTCTGATAGTACACAAATATTAAATGAAAGCTTTACATTTTTGAACGGACCAAATATGACGAGTATCAAAAGTTTTTAGCTATTCACATTATGAAGATCTGAAATAATTTGTGAGAAAAAGATGCCTTTCCACATGTTTCAACCACCTTGAGAATTTCTGCTACTATTCCAACAATGTCTGCAACATGCTAAATACGTTCCAGCAAACTGAAATTGATAAATAACTATTTAAGATTGTCTGTGTCAGGAATGCCTTACAAGCCTGTAGTTAATATCAAAAGAACAAAACTGTAGCAAACAAAATCATTTACTAGGGTATTATAAAATTTTTTGCAAACAAACAAGCAAGGAATGTTAAATTTTAAAAGATTGACGCATGACGCGCCCAGCCGAGAAGAGAGCGACCATTTCACAACCTGCCAGAACGTGCGTCAAATGCTCATACCGACGTCACCCGAATATTTCCTTCCAATGATGCACGTGCTAGGGGACAGAGAGAGGCGCTCGTCAGCGCGTGAGGCTTGCGTCGCCTGATCGACGCACACCAAAGTTTGACGTAAATCGGGTCGCCAATGACGTAGCGAATTCCTCGAGAGGACGGGTTATAGTCCAGCAAGGAAGTGGAGAAGTCAGTCAATCCGGGAGACTCGATCGACGCGGGGGTCGCGTCAGACATCGCGGGACGGACGCCGGAGTCAATCCGGAGGACTCTAGAGACGCGGGGGTCGCGCCAGACATCGCGGGACGGATGCCGAAGTCGCCGAGAGACGCCTCAACGAGACGTGAAGCCGAGAAGAACCACCACACAGTAGCAGCTCAGTTAAGTAACCACGCCTCCAAATCCGACCACTTTTCCCCGACGTTTATGAACTAAAACTCTGACCTGTAGGCCACTGACGAGTAAGGGAAGGAGGCAGGAAGCGGAACCCAAGAGTGCAGTGTACCATACCTATATAATGAGACACGTAATGATGCAATAAATAACTGTTTACCTAACCGAATCCAAAGTCGGAATGTTTATTAGCCGCCTGATTTCACCCCTGAGTATGTCAGTTCGGTACGCAATAAGGTTGACCAAGCGATCTAGCGCTCCATCACCCTGTAGAACACATACAGAGTGGAGAGCCGACTGACTTGTCAATTTGGCGCCACAACGCGTGGCCAGTTTACGTCTGTAGAGACGCAAACAACAACCCTGTCTAAAACCCCGAGATTAGGAGAGCACATTCTCTACCACATAGCCGTTATGTCAAACTTCCGGGAGTCTTTGTAAAACCTCGGTGGCGCCCTCACCAGACGAACCAAATCTATTAATTCTATTCAATCCGCCCACAAGGAATACCGACCGGAGACGAGCGCGAAGTTTAGAAACAATGCGGGTCCAAACACCCCGGGAAGGGAGCGAAGCGAGAAAGTCCGAGACAACACCAGATAACCATCAGACACAGAGCACCATAAGAGGGGACCCAAGGGAGCAGTGCAGTGCACCGCTATGCCACGGTACAGGACTGTACATGGTCCGGTGCAGCACTTGCCCCCAACGCCACTGTAACGGGTGTATTGGCTGGCGAGACAGTTCCGGCCGACACGAGGGGCAGAATACAGATGCTTCGAGTGTCAGGAACAGCAGACGCACTGTGACTTCCTGGATTGCCCGGGACGCAGCACGCGCCGCACTCAGTGCGCTACCTGTATACAGTAATTTCACAACGCGTGTTTGGGGTGGCCTGAAGAGGCCGAGGACACGAGGGGATGGGTATACTATTGCGGGGTATGCCAAGGCCGGATGAACTGGGAACTCCCTTCCAACCCGGGCCGAACGACCAAAAACCGGGTAGAAAAAGAGCGAAGGATAGCAGAAGAGGTGGTATTACCGGAATTCTCAGGGAGACCACATGAGGACCCGGAGAAGTTCATAAAAAAGTTGCAAACGCGAATTTCAGGCTGGGGGGATTCCCAGTAAACGATGGATTCACAAAGCACGGGAGCAGTTAAAGGGAGCCGCCCTCACCTGGTGGAACAGGTATGGCGAATTTGTAGTAACGTGGGAACAATTCGTGACCCGCATGAGCAGCAAATTCGCAGGGGAAGACGTATTAACGGATATACGAATTGACTTTTATACGCAAAAGCAGGACCGTCGGGAGGAAGTAGAGATTTTTATCCGAAGGAAGGCGCAGATNTATACGCAAAAGCAGGACCGTCGGGAGGAAGTAGAGATTTTTATCCGAAGGAAGGCGCAGATATATTCACGTATCGCGCCAGACGGAGCAGAGGTGGAGGGGGTGCACATAATCACTAAGCTGTTAATACCAGCCAAACGGAGTGCTCTGCGATACCCGCGAGCCACACGAATGGAGGAACTGGTAGAGAGAGCCCATGAAGTGGAGACCGATTATCACAAAATGTGTAAAACAGATGTTACAACACGCCCGCCAACCGCACACTCGAATGCCCGCCTAGTGTGGATGACAGAGAATAGCCAAACCGCTAGAAGCCAAGGGGTAACATACCCCCGTGCTGGTAATGCCCTGAGAAACATTTTCATCACGATTGCCCTATCGTGAAAGCCCACATAACCGCAGAGAGGGAGAAAGCTACCCGGGGCTCCTACCTTGAGACAGGGAACAAGAACCGCCAGAAGCGCGAAGAGCCAGGAAATGTGCGCGCTGGGACAGCTAGTCACCCATCGCCCCCCCGGCGTACACAAAAGGGTGGGGCAAATTTTAATCCTGAGCGATCCAAAACCATAAACACCAGCTCCCCGGATCGAAGTCAGAATCGATAGCCTCAATGTTAAGGCGGTCCTAGACACTGCCGTAGCCGGGAATTTTATTAAAAGCCAGCTGCTAACCCCAGAACAGAGAAAGGAAATGAAAACAAATGCCCGCATCATTCAGATGGCACAAACTGAGTCACAATTAATGATACTCCCCTCTTAGTGCAACGGTCATAGGTGTAGTGCAGAGACAATAGAAACCGATTTCTTCTGCGCTCCACACTTAATGGAAGAAATTATTCTGGGACAAAACCATGGCTGACGAGACAAGGGTGTATAATTTACTGCGAGCAAAAGCGAATATATTTAGGCAAACAAGACAGGGTGGCTATAAATTGGGAGGACCCGATAAGATCACCCCAATCACAAGAAATTTGCGAGAAGAACAACGAGGAGGAACCGACAGAGATACTGGAGCGAGCACGGCCACGNCACCCCAATCACAAGAAATTTGCGAGAAGAACAACGAGGAGGAACCGACAGAGATACTGGAGCGAGCACGGCCACGCCCCACAGTGCAGGACTCACCACAACAGTTCTCCGCCCGGGTTGCGGGAGCGCCTGTTCATGTCAGGCAAGACTGGAAAACCGCGCCGAGCCACGCGAACGAGAGAGAGAGCGAGGAGACCTGNAGCGCCTGTTCATGTCAGGCAAGACTGGAAAACCGCGCCGAGCCACGCGAACGAGAGAGAGAGCGAGGAGACCTGGATGATGATAGGCCGGGCACGGGCGAGAAGCGGGAAGAGACGGGAAGGCAGGAGAAAGTGACTGGTGACGCGGGAAGACAGCTAGCGATGACACGTGGGGAGAAAGTGGCGGATGACGAGGGGCAGACGGAGGGCATAGGCAGCAACGCCGCGAGGGGAATAAGTGAGGAACGAGGGGGAGAGGTCACCTCCTGCACGCCGGGAGCAATCACAGGACACACTCTACGAGTCATCACCGACAGGGAGTCGAACCCAAGGGAGGATCCAGGGCGAGAGGATGTACCGGGTGACAGCGGTCAGCCCGATGACGAGCCATCAACCCCCACAGATGACACCCAAACACCTGACGACGAGGGGCCCCCTTGTGTTCCGCCGGGTGACAAGGATGCGGTGCCAATGGGAGACGAAACCCACGTCAGGAGGATCCAGCCGTGGCGTAGTTGCAGAGACTGGGAGGGGCACCTTCTCTACAGAGATTGGCGCACGTACCGGCCACGCACAGGTCCAGGGGTCGCGAAGACATCACTAGTAACAGACTCTGCGTGACGCGAGGTAGAATGTCTACCGAGTGTCACCCGCTGAGAGCAAACGGCCGAAGCAACAAGTGCGAGACAGTGCGGCAAGAATAGAAATTTGTTTACCAAGTGCACAGTGAACGAGTTATTTCAGTAATTTCAAAATCGCAAGTGCAATGTGTTGAGTTAACAAGGTCAATTCTATAGTGTAATTATGTATGCAAACACGTGCAGTAAGACCACTAAGAATTCCGCGACAAAAGGAAGCGGAACATCAGTGCTTCCCAGAGTTTAATTCATCAGTAGCACTACTTGCCAGTGTTTACTTTTTGTTTACCCTTGTGTATCACCTGTTAATTTATGTTTACCGATGTTTGTATATCGTTTAACAGTCAATTACCGCCAAATGTTGCTTGTTGTTAAGTGAGGAAAATTCGTTATGTATGTGTTAGGATTAGAGATCAGTCGCACTGTTTACCGGTGTTTACGTTTTATTTACCACGGTGTATCACCAAGAATTTTACTGTTTACAAAGGTAACAAATTGTTTACCAATTTTTTATCGCTAGGTTGGAGTGTTGTTTATCAATGTTTATGTGTTGTTTACCAATTGTTTACCGCCAGGTTTGCTTGGTGTTAAGTGACTGATATTTGTCAGTGTAATATGGGTTAGAATTAGTGATTTTGGCCCCAGCTGAGATAAGAACATGTGTGTTCTTGCCGCCAGAGTCAGTGTGTCAAAGGCCGCCAGGAAGTTTTTTGTTGAGAGGCCTAACAGCCCTCATAAATAAAGTGCCATGTGTAAAGTAGGGACCAGGGTCCCCAGCAGCATTAAGGGGTGCATGTTGCCACTGGAGCAGTGGGGGTAATCCAGGCCATAGTGAATTGAGTAGTGTTATTGTGTGTCTTGCCTTTGTTAAAACAGGCCTGTGTGCCGACCAGTGATAGGAGGTAAGAGTGTTTATGGTTGTTATGTAATGTGAGAATGTAAAAGCTTCTGGGTTCCGTCGCACTCCCTCCTTCCACCCACTCAGCCTTAGAGGCGAGGAGAGCCATTAACCGTCGCAGGTATTTACCTAAAAGTAGGTCAAAGCCAAGATGGGAGAGGGATGAGGAAGTCAGCTGTCCGCAGGCGACCTGTGAATGAGCAAGCGTCCGCGAAGGGGAGGTGGGAACTGCCGCTTAGGGCCACAGCACGCGCTCTAGCACGTATGCGCCGCACAGAACCATAACCGATACAGATATTCAACCACAGTAAATTTCTGGCAGATTATTCCACGTCGCATTTGCCGGGGGAGGGAGGGGGATTTGACGCATGACGCGCCCAACCGAGAAGAGAGCGACAATTTCACAACCTGCCAGAACGTGCGTCAAATGCTCATACCGACATTACCCGAATATTTCCTTCCAATGACGCACATGCCAGGGGACAAAGAGAGGCGCTCGTCAGCGCGTGAGGCTTGCGTCCCCTGATCGATGCATGCCGAAGTTTGACGTAAATCGGGTCACCAATGACGTAGCGAATTCCTCGAGAGGACGGGTTATAGTCCAGCAGGGAAGTGGAGAAGTCAGTCAATCCGGGAGACTCGAGCGACGCGGGGGTCGCGTCAGACATCGCGGGACGGATGCTGGAGTCAATCCGGAGGACTCGAGAGAGGCAGGGGTCGCGCCAGACATCGCGGGACGGATGCCGAAGTCGCCGAGAGACCCTCAATGCAACTCCATGAGACGTGAAGCCGAGAAGAACCACCACACAGTAGCAGCTCAGTTAAGTAACCACGCCTCCAAATCCGACCACTTTTCCCCGACGTTTATGAACTAAAACTCTGATCTGTAGGCCTCCGACGGGTAACACCCTTTAGAACACATATAGAGTGGAGAGCCAACTGTGACGTGTCAAGATAGATGATCCGGGTTTGTTTTTTAACTGTTGAATTTGTCCAATTATTTTAGTGAGAAACTGTTTTGGCGACAGCTGAACATTTTATACTATGTGTACATAACTGGGGCAGACTGGAGGGGTAGGGGCCTCCGTTAGAAACAGTATGGGATCAAGAGTACAATTATATATTTTATTTATTTCTTTTCTGGAAAAGGGTAGTGGGAGCTGCCAGGAGGTCTGGGAGTGTGGAATAATGCCAAGAAACTGTTCAAATTTAAACATCAATGATGACTAAGTGTCAAGGAATTTTGGAAATAAGATATTAGTCAGAGTTTAATATTTAGCCAAATTTAACATTTCTTATTCTTATTCTTTGTATCTCTCATATGCTGTGGCGCTTAACTTCACTTCTGCTGACTCTTAACCTACCTTTTTAATTATATCCTTATGCAATGCATGCGCAAAGGGCCTCTGATTATGAGGGCCTTGGTGGGATTTACAACCTCCCAACCATAGCTCCTGTATAAAATTGTTACTGTAATTCACATTTTGTAAAGTATATAAATTAAGCTATTGTAAATCATAAGTACACTATAAGGTATTTTTCATTACAGCAAATTTCATGATTACATTCAAAATACAGTGAATTCCCAATTTTCCATGGTAATGACTGGCTAAGGGTACATGGATAACCAAAATTCACAGTAAAAGCAATTTGTACCAGTGGTGGGGGGGGGGATGTTTACTTAAGGCCTACATACTGCACATGTTAGTTATGTAAACAAATAATATAGTCATGCAATTGAATTTTTTGACAGCCAGTGTGTGGGAACGTCATAAATGATATTAACATCATCATAGAGACAAAATCCTGTATCAGCTGATGCGTGAAAAATTGCAAGAAAATGTCACGTCGGCTATTTTGACAGCCTACATTACATTTGCACGACAGACATCAGAGAAATATGCGGACAGGAAGGAGATCGTCAACAAAATATCTATGTATTATATTTTATATTGTTACATAACAGCTGTTATTAATGTAACAAATTAAACTTTGTTCTAGAATAATGTGTAGGATTTTTAATGAAATGGAACATTGTATGCGATAGTTTAGCTTCGTTTGTCTCTTCTTCATAGGCCGTGCTAGTGCTTGCTGCTAACGTCGCCACATGCATGCTTCATATTAATTGATGAGGCCGCACATCTATCGCAGAGTATTTTTCAAATATTTCTAGATTAATTGGATGTAATGTATTTCAAACCTGAGTTGTTTTGAGCCCACACTAGATGAAAAATTTACTTTTAAAAGGATGTGATAGATATACTTTTGCAACATAGCAGCGAAATAGGCAACAGTGCTGCCATCTGTTGACCAGTGCACGCAGCTCATTTTGCAAACCACGCCTCCATGAAATAACTTGTTTTTCATGTGTAAAATGTAAATATGCAAACCAATTCTCAGCATTTTAAATTTTCTGCCAGCTCTATAAATATTTTAACCTAACATATTTCCGCAAGAAGCGATTCTGCTTGCTAATAATTTGGATTTGGCCTGCAATTGCCAAACCTTCCTGAGGCCAGCTCACCATTTTGTATTTTTGTCATGACTTCCCTCCCACTTCAGTAACAAAGCAAAAATAAATGTTATTTATTTATTTATTTATTTAAACTACGGTTTTTTTGCAATGGAATCATTTTTGGAGCAAATAATATTTATGTTAATGTGATATTTTGTCAGACATTTGCACTCGGTGCAACTGTTAATATATAAATAGCCTCTGTGTGTACGAACTACTGTAAACTACACTATCTCACCTTTTTGATGAGCAGATGCCAGTTTAAATTGTGGAATAGGTACTTCCTAATACTTCCAAGTTTCACATATATTCACTGATAAAAACGTGTGTAAATATAGTACCCTAACACTTTTAATATTAAAATTAATCAGTACCACATTACTTGACTGCAGCCTGGTAATTAACAGCGTGCACATGGGTTATTAATAGCGGCGGCGTGCAACTGGCGGCAGATGTTCAATATTTGACTTTGAGCTGGTGGCTCCACGGTTAAGCCGCAACCCAATTAAACAGCCCCCGGGAAATTGGAAGTTTACTGTATGTGTACTTTCCTATACACTGCTGCACATGGAAAGCGCTATGCCCTCTTTCCTTATGTGAAACATTATACAATCTTCAAAGACTGATAGACGACAGTAGAAATGAGTAGCAATTAGTCTTTCACGCATAGAGGGTATATTGTTTAGCACCCTCAAAATACACATTCAAAATTGAGTAAAGCCTCATCTCACAGCTATACAGGCAGCAATGCAATGAGGCATTCCATCATACAGGTGAAAACGTCGCCCCATCATATCCCATACATGTTCAATAAGGGACCTGGTAGGCCAAGGAATGGTGTCCATACCTTGTAGAGCCTGTTAGGTGATACACGCTTTATAAGAACAAGCATTATCTTGCTGCATAATATTGTTGAATATGCTGCAGAAAGGCAAAAGGCAGGAAAAATGGCCACACTACCTCACTGACATCGCTGTGCTGTCTCCGTGCCTTCAACAACTACGAGACATGACCAAGTCCTAACTGATAACATCCCATACCATAACACCTGGTGTCTGGGACGCATGGCATTCACGAATCAGTGAAGGATCATTGTGCTGCATACTGCAGCACCAAACCCTGATGCGAGCATCATTTGCATTAAGAATAAAGTGGGACTCATCAGAAAACACAATGCATCACCACTTCTTCTCACACCATCAATGGCATACCATACGATGCAGAGGGGTCAAATGCAAATTGTGTAGTGGATGTGATGACTGCAGGCAAGCCTCATTAAAACAGTGATGAATGACTCTTTTTGAGACTGGCAAATGCAGTGGAGGCCCCAGGATTTCTCAGGATGTGGTGCCATGTTCTGCTACCGCACATCGGCAGATACAATGATATTCTCTATAAATAGTGTGTGTGGCAGAACCAGTATCTCCTCCACATGATGTATTATCTGTACGTATCCATTCCTGCACACATTGTGTCATGGTGGTGACTACACTGCCAAGACATGTCATGGTAGTGACTGCACTGCCAAGATGAATGGCTGTAGGCAATTTGTAAAAGAGGGGAAATGTAATGCAAGGTTGTATTTTGTATATTAGAAAAAGACTGTGTACATGTAGCATAAGGTAGTATGTTGAATATTAAGGAAAGACTTTATACAGGTAGACAAGTTGGCAGGATCATACCAGGTGGTGAGGGCTGGTGGCTTGGTGCAGGTGTCTAAAGACAAATTATGAAACACACAAATATAAAACAAAAAAACACCACATTAAACAAAAATGATATCAGAAATTCATCCATGTAAACAATTGCAAACAAAATCTTGTACTCACCATCTGGCACAACAGCAACTGAAGTCATTTCAATTTCTTCACCCATGTGAGCAACACAGCTGGCTGTACTACTGGACTGCTCCACATAATTATCAAGGTCTTCGTAGCATGATGAACTTTTCTGTGAAGGCCACCTCTTTGAAGACAGCATTTTAAGACCCACAATCTAAAAAAAATATGCATATGAAAGTGATTAAGTAAAATAATTATTTCAGAAATAATGTAATTAATAAATATCTATGTTACAAATGTATAAATTTGATTCTCTTTGATGCTGGATAAAACTGCTAACATTGATGCCAATTAAAAACATTGAGTACAAAATTATTACACAATATTTGAATAAAGTGCAGGGTTTATATACCTGATGGTATGAGTATATCGCTATTTTTGGGTATATTTTTTTATAATACATCGCAATTGTTTCAAAATTTGTACATACTGAAAACTACCCAAGTAAGAATTTTTATAGCTAATTATTATTCCAATATCCAGTATTCACAATCTCAGAACCTAAATATACAACTTCACTTTTATGACTATTAAATATCCATCAGTTCATGTAAATTTAAAGAATATATCAGACTTTATTAATGGCAAATTTAAGGTTTTGTTTTTAGCCTATTTTTCAAAGGAAGACACGCTTAGGGGATATGCGCACATACACACACACACAGAGAGAGACACACATACACACATACATCCATCCATCCATCCATTTCCATCTCCCCTTTCCAATCTCCCACCTCTCCACCGTGCACCAGGAAGGGGTGCGCACATCGTAGCATAATTTCCTTTTACGTATCGCTGCACCATCAGAGTTCCTTCACTTACCTACAGTAAGGTACAGTAATCGTAGGAAATGGCACCGCACACAATGACACCTCTCATTGGGGTGGTGTACTGCTCTACAATGGAGCATGGATCACGGCGATGGCCAGGGTCGTCTCCAGACTCAAATTTGGTGGTCGTCTTGTATCGAGACAGAACCGTGATTTGTTGCAGAACACCACTCGTCACCAATCCACAAGCTACCATGCTGCCCATTCCCAGCAGGTCACATGTGCTTGGAAATACTCATGTTGTAATGTTATACATCGTAAGGGATGCAGCGATGACATATTCTGCTCTGCTAGATGCCTGGATATTGTAATGGTGGACAAAGGCATATCCCAGCTGCCATCACATGTTTGTGAATGGTGCACAGTGACACATGTGTAGCGCTTACAGCCTATCACACGATAAAATGATCCTCCCTACTGGTGGTCTGCCAGGGCTGACCAGAACCTTTGACAGATGTGTGTGTACCCTCCTATTCCCAGAGCATTTAACACAGACTCACAGTGTAGGTAGGACAATTTGAGTAGCAAGCAATGTGCCAAAATGTCCACCCTGCCTTTCAGAGGCAGACAATGCCACCTCTATTAAAATCATCCACCTATGCAAAGGCTTGTTGAATGCATTGTCTAGGTATGCTGCATGTTCACTGAACTTCGCTCTGTGGCTCACAATGCTACTGTGGCCTTATTCAGTGTCTTGAAGCTTTGAATGAAGGAGGGTAATTTATGCCCCCTAGTGACACATCAGCACAACCAAAACGACCTTAAATACAAATGGGACACATATCGGCTATAACAACACTATGTGGCAATATTTGTTGTACTCAAACAATTCGTTCATGGCGATCCATTATTTTGCAAATGAGTGTACATTCTATAAAGTTGGATGATCATTTCTTCGTGACATCACACCCACCACCCCACCAACAGCAGTCTCCAACAAAGGGGGGAAAGGAGGGGAAACTGCAACACATTAAGGAAGCAAAACCTTGCCCTACGATGCACAGTTGTCTCTGTGCTCCATAAGAGTAGAAAGTGCCATTGAAGTGGCCCACCACCAAGCCACCACCATCAGGTATGTGCAACGTGTCTTCAGGTCTTGATCCCCTTGTAAAATGTAACGTAGTTCGAAACTGTGGTTTCTGACATGTAAGTGAATGCCGTAATGTGACAACTTGATGCATGTCGCATACTAGAATAGGCATAGCGTCGTTACCACACCCTGCCATCTTATTAGTATATATCCAGGTAAGGCAGCTGACCACGAAACTTTCAACCCAGGGATTCACCCCCAGGGATGAACCAAAGCGCGAAGGACACAGGGAAAGTCCCGTTTATGGCTCGGGGGAGAACCTTCAGCCATGCAAGAGAAATAGTAGATAGGCGAGCACGACGAAGGAAACAGGGGGTGCCCCCGACCAGAATTTGTGCAGACCACAGCTCAGAAATTAGTACCATAGGAATCGCCGCTACACCACCCTCACCCTTCGTCCACCCTGGTTGGAGCGCACAATCCACTGACAAGACACAAAATCAAGCATCAAGCGCAAAAACGCCACAGTTACACAAGGGAACTCCCCAATTCTCTCGCGAAAAATTGCTGACAACGGTAGCTTCAATATAGCGACGAACGAGTTAAATCACAAGCGCAGTCGAGATGTAGTGATGTAGGAGACAGTAGAGTCAGTCAGTCAACTGAGGCCGGGGTTCGGACCCCGGCAGAACCAGTCAATGTGAGTTCATCAGCAGAGACGGGAGTTAGTTGTTCGGCAGCCGAGACGGGAGACGGAGAAGTCGGCAGTGCGAGCCGGATCGTGGCGGACGTCGACGCAGGAGAAAAGACGCGGTAAGGTCTCCGACGGGAACAGCCAGCCGAGGTCTTAGAGACACCACAAGTCCCGGAAACCAACCCCAGACTTCCGAGAAGGGACGCAGAGCTGACCCAGACCCAGCTCCACCAACCAACGAAGACAACTCACCAAAAGCAGCAGTTACAAGTAAAAACGTCTCCATTCAAGCAACCTTCCCCCTGACGCATAGCATTCCGCCAACCAGCCCTTCAGGCCTACGACGTGTGG
>NQII01000234.1:334172-407732 GCA_002778355.1 Clitarchus hookeri
GGGGGGGGCTCAGTCTCGTGTGTGTGTGTGTGTGTGTGTAAATTAATGAGATGGTCTCTAACTTGCAATGCAGCTAGTAATTGCTTCAAGTCCTCAGTCATCAAAGCATAGTAAACAGCAGAAACAGAGGTTTTCGTGAACAAAGTGATAACTCTATAGTTACGTACTTTTAATTTCACAGTGTATAAAGACTAGAGATGCACCGATATATCTGCCTATTTTTAGGATATCGGTATCGGCCAGTATCGTCCGCATATTTGCTGATATTTTCAATTTTACAAAAAAGTTTATATTTGGTATTTAGTATACTTACAAAACATACAATGTGAAAAAACAACTAACCAAAGCTTAAACATAAAGACAAAAAACGTGCTTACTACATTATATGAACTAATCACAAAGGTACCACTCGATTGATTTAATGCCAAAAATCAATGTTTCCTTTTAAAAATGCAAGTTATTCAAAAAGATTTGGTTTAAATTGGTTCCTTAATTGTGTAAGCACTTTGCCAGTGGTGCTGAATAATCTTTCGCTTTCAACACTGGATAGAGGGGGCGGCAGGTATGCTCTGGCAATGCTAGCAAGGATGAGAAAACATTCCCTGTTGTTGCGCCACCATCAAAAAAAATCACAGGTATTAGAAATTAGATGTTCGTCTAAATATTTGGTTATTTCACTACTTTCATCCAGATGTGGATCAGGGTCATTCAAACTTGAAGGCATATTGTCTAGGAAACTCCATAAACTAGCTGTTGTTTTTTGGATCTTCGCTGGGGTTGGCTGGCAAAATGTGATGACATCCATATTCTCTTGCTCCTTTACTAGATCTCTTAACCATTCTTTACCTTGCAAAACACTCTCTTGACTCCTGAAAAATTTATTTTTTGTATCTGGGGTCAAGTTTTGCAGCAATAACACAAACTTTGTTTGATTCCAGTGAAATTAATGGTTCATTAAGCTTCTGTAATAGTTCTGATTTCATAGTTTGTACACCGCTGAAGTTGTTTGCACTACTAGATAAAAATTTCGCTAAAGCATATACAGCTGGTATATTCACAGACACAGTAACGTCCTTCTGTGAAACCTGCCTAGCTAATTATTCAAATGGTCGCAGTAATTTGACAACTTTTTCAATTAGCGACCATTAATGTTTTAATGGAGTTATCTCATTTTAAATGGAGTTATCAGCCAATATATCGGCCGATATTATCGGCTTCACTTGACTGATATATCAGCCAGCCGATATATTGGCCAGCCGATATGGGACCCTCATTGGAGCGGCGAGGGTCGTGTCTAGCTGCTGAGAGGGTCTGACAAAAAATTATACAAGGAGACGGGTTGTGGCGTGGTGATCGCTCCCCTCTCATACCCCTCATTTGCCTGCTGCAGTAGGTGACTTTCGGCCACCAGGGTACGGCGGTGGTTTGAACTGACCAATAAGAAGAGATAGAAGGAACAAGTGTTTCTAGAATCCAAAAATTTAGTATAAAATACTTTTTCAGGGCTTTTGGAGGACAGAGAGACCTGGCTTTAAGGAAAGACATTTTGGGGTATTTTTCCTCCGTTAGGAATTGGGGAGGGGTGACGTAATAAGGGAGAAAGTTATGTATTTTGATATTTGTGTGTTTTAACCGTATATCAAAAGGGGCTTTGAGAAAATTGTTAAAACAAATGTGAAAGATGTTTTAACAATTTAAAGCTGTGTGTGATAACCTTATTGGTCAAAGATAACAGTTTTTGTAGCATCAAAGAAATATAGGACATTTTTTTGGAAAACAAACTGTCCATGGAGTTCTCCTTCATACACCACACTTACTTAGGGTTTGTTCACCGCCTCCTGAGGGTTGTTTTGCTCTGCTTGAAATAAAAATTATAAAGGTTAAGTTAAAAAAAAAACAACCTGAAGGGAAGTAAGACGTTTTCTCCAGTCTCATACTTCGGAGCTTGTATAAGACCAAATATGGCAGAGGTATCATGTAATGTCAGCTTTAGGAGCACCATGCTTGATGAAAACACTTTATCAAACGAAGAGGAAGTGCCTCCTCTAACAGACATTATCCCAATGAATGGTACACCAGGGACACAAACACTGATAACATGATCCCCGTTATTCCTTCTACCTATATGGCCTCTCTTCCAGTAACCGAGGTTGTATCTCTGGTTATCTGGGTAATGAGAACCTCTATTATCTATGCAGCGATTAAAACTGCTGCCATTACCTGTCTGATAAGAGCTATATTGTGGTGGGTCATACTGCCAGCGAAAAGTGTGCAACCTCGCATTGTGATATCGGCTCTCAGGACCTGGTTGTTAAGAACCACCCAAATCTCTCAACTCAACTGACATTGTGATGTGGTGGTTTTCTATCTTGAGCACATGAATGGCAAGCAGGACATAAGAAACTAAATACTTGGCCTACCACTTATTCTGTACACCACCCACAGTCAAACATGGTTGAGAGGTGAATGAAAGTATTGGGTACAGTCCTGAACACATATTGTCACAGTTAACTGAATTCCTGGTGCTATAAAATCTCGCTCACAGAATTTGACATGAAACACACTATCCACCTTAGTATTGGTTTTACCACCTGTGAGATTTTATTCAGCGGGCGGTCAAAGGCTGTCACAAGTAAGTTACTGCAAACACTAATCAGTGACAAAAAACTTGAAGAAAAGAAGCACCCTATAGCAAGTGAAGATCTGTTAGCCTCGGTCAAGAAATGCCTATACAGTTTGGATGAATCCTGAAGAAAGCATCAAAAGATATCAAAAATTAATAATTTTTAAGGAGGGTGGTTTAGTTTTGTGATGTACAAGCGATGAAGTTCTCTGCGAGACAGTTTTACATGAAAATAATTGTTGGTGTTCAATAGTTTATTTAAAGTAACAGAAGCGGTGAAAGAAAAATGCTATGGTTTGGCAACTTTAGATAACCAACCTATTGGCCATTATAACATTACACAGCTTAAGCCCAACAAGACACCTGAAGTAGAGGTCTAATGTGTAGATTATTTGGTTTATTTCACAGAGTGTGAATGATTTTTAAGTAAGCCGGATGCAGTTTTAAGATAACGGACAGCACTGAAGCGAGGAAAGAAAATATTGTTTAATTTCCTACGGACCTCTCTAGACTGTCTCTTCAAAACATTAAAGCATTGGGAGGAAAAAACAGTGCTTTAAAAACAGTAACAAAATATATTTTCTGATGATATAGGCATATACCGAAATTGAGCAAAACTGCATTTATTTGAGGGTCTTATTTGTTAAATTCTTAATATTTCACTGTTGATAGAAATGTAAAACACAAATCAAATAAAAGTAATGCATGTGTTACAAATTTGTTACGAATAGAGTAAGTTTATAATGGAAGATGCCATAATTTGGCATTAACCTTACAGTATGCGCGTAGACTATAACTGTAGACCACGCACTTTTATAGTTCAATAATATTTTTACCGATATTTCTATGCATTCGTCATGTATAGTAGATGTTATCTAAGAATCAATTTACATGGTAAACTCACCCGTCTCTATCAATATTATAGGGAAGCTCTTCAGGAGAGGTTCATATTGGTCATTGTATGTTGACCAGTCACCTGAAGACTGTTCTCAAACATGAACATTATAGGAGACAATTGATTGTCAAGTAAGCCATTGGATAAAAAAAAAAAAAAAAAAATTCCATGAGAAAAAGCTTAATATATCTAAATAGCATAAAACAAAGTCGCTTATCCGCGTCTGTCTGTGTATTTGCTTAGTACTTCTAAACTACTTGATGGATTTTAATGCGGTTTTCAACATCGTTTTAATTTAACCTAGGATTGTAGAGTTTTAATATAACCTAAGATTTTAGTCTAATATAGGATTTTAGTATTTTAAAGTAACAGTAAAACACACCGGAAGTATATGAATTAACTCACCTAGGTAGGCGGCGGGTACAATTCCACTGTCCTCGGCCAATTCAACTGTCGTGCACCTTACCTCACTCAACAAAACACCTACTAAAGCATCCAAGTAACACCTGTCACATAGCCGAATATTACGCACAGAAACACTATTACAAGCACCCTTCATTCTACAATCACAAGCCTTCACACGGTCAGGTTCAGACATTGCGCACATAATATTCCACTCACCGCGAATTGTACTGTATCCTATACAATGACATACTAAGCTATCATCTTCACGTCCGCAGCAGATAGGTGGCGTTAACACATTTACATGACTATTCCACACGGTGTCCGACAAACAAAGCGGCCGAACTGCTAGTACTTTTATATATTTTATTTAGTACGTTCTACTTATTTTACCATTACGCCCTTCTCAATATTAAAAAGGTAAGCTGTGCAGAACCCATTTATGTTACTTTTGTGGGTCTACCACGTTTCCTTCAGAAAAGCCTCTATTATTAAGTAATTATTAAGTTTAGGGCTTTTTCTGAAAAACACAACCAAAATTCAAAATTACAATATATTTCTACTCTACTAATCACGTAGAACACTAATATACTAGGGGCGTAGCTTTAAATAAGCACAACATATTTAAAAAAATTGAACAAAATTGTGAAATGAGCAGTATAGCCAGTTTGTTTACGTTTCTGAACGAAACGTCCTAGACCAACAAAAGTTGCATTAATGGGTTCTGCACAGCTTACCTTGTTCATATTCAAGAGAGTGTAATGTTAAAATAAGTAGAACATATTTAAAAAACTTGCGAAATATGTTTGTTTACATCTATTAATGTCAGAGGAATTATACCAGCTCCCTACCTAGATGAGTAAATTTACATCCTTTTGGTGTGTTTTACGGTTCCTTTAAATCCCTACAATCCTACATTCGTAGTTTAGTGTAAAACCCAAACATCCTAGGTTAGTGTAAAACCCTACTATCCTAGGTTAGTGTAAAATCCAAAAACCTAGGTTAGTGTAAAATCCAACAATCCTAGGTTATTTTTAAAATGTAAAATAGTGATTCACCCATCGTGGTGTTAGGTTCTGTTAAGTTAGATGGGCACATATTACGAAATTAGTCAGACGTTAATGCCCCTAGTACGTTCGTGTTCTGCATCATTAGTAGAGTGGAAATATACCATTTTTCGTGAATTATTTTTATTTTTACAGAAAAACCCCTAAACTTAATAATTACCAATTATTTAATAATTTACCATTAGATCTTAAAAACTTATGTTTGAAAAATAAACGATTATTTAAACAAAGATTGAAAGATTTTTTACGTAAACATAACTTTTACTCTATAAATAAACACAGCATTTTCAACACATATGTCTACCTAAGAGATTTATATATTTTACGTTTGAATTTTTGTATAGTCATTGAATTATGATTTTAGCTACTTTATATTAATACATTAATTTGACATAAAACATTAATTAGGAAATTATAATTGTAATTTATTTTATATATATATATATATTNATTAATACATTAATTTGACATAAAACATTAATTAGGAAATTATAATTGTAATTTATTTTATATATATATATATATATTGGGAATACTGCATTTACAATTGTTATTTTTGAAAGTTTTTTTTAATGATGGTCTTATTTTGTATAAATTGTTAAATAGGATGACCATTTTTTACTTGTATGTCTTTTTGTGTGTATATAGTGTCTTATTTGCAAAATGTATTTTTTTGTGTGTATGTGTTTGTCATATGTCTCTTTTTTGTAATTTGACTCTTTCNGTGTCTTATTTGCAAAATGTATTTTTTTGTGTGTATGTGTTTGTCATATGTCTCTTTTTTGTAATTTGACTCTTTCTATATCCCCGAGCTTATTTGGCTCTCATTGTATTAAATGGAATATGAGCGATAAATAAATAAATCAATTGATCAAATTTATCCCTTATTTTACAAAAAGACAGGTGTAAGGAAGAAATTAAACACATGTCCTTGGCATAATGCAGAGCTTCATAAGTTGAAGGAAACTTGTATGTATTATTATATAGGTAAAAGTAATAAATGAAAAATATTTAAAGGATAAGTAGAATGAGATTAGAAAACTATATAGGCAATAAGTACAATTTTTTACATGCAAATATTATTGTAATTTAATTGAGGTCTCGTCTAATAAATCTAAGACAATTTGGTCTGTCGTTAAGTATCTCTCATGTAAATGTAAAACCTAAACAATCTGCATATGATAGTGGGTACTTTAACTTAGGGTAATGAGCGCAAAGCACTTGAAAATGTGCAAAACTTGAAATTTGATGTAAAAAGAATAACAGAGGGTGATTCAACAATTGTGAAGTTCATGAAGTTAGGTTGGATCTTCCTGCATTCAGCACAGTAAAGCCACACAATTAACATAAATTGTAGATAATTATTATGCATTTTACACAACAATATGCCTGATCTTCATGACCCTCCCCACTATCACATTTGGTAGTATTTACTGTGAATATTGTGATGCCTGCATTGAATTCATTTAACAGTATAGCTAAAAAAAAATGAAGGAGTAGATAACGTTTTACCATTTGATTTCGTGACAATTCAGGATATGATTTAAATAGTGATATGGGTTGGGTAATTATGCCTCATTCATATAATGGCATAATAGATTTCAAAGTAGGTTATCTTAATGTGCAATTGGTGTAAGAAAAATGATACCGTTTTTATAAAATTTGACAATTTTACTTTTGTAAATAGTTTTAGTAGGCGTTTTCTAGGGTAGCGCCAGTTTTTAAAAAAGGGGATAAAACCTCAGCAGATTGTTATCAGCCAATATACTTGGTGCCTTTCTTTTCTTAAGTATTAGAATTTGTTATATATTTCCAGTTAAGCAATTATCTAGAGAAGCATAATATAATAAGTGAATCACAGTTTGGTTTCAGAAAAGGAACTAAACTATTGGTGCTATTGATTCTCTAGTAAAAAATTATTTCAAGTTTTTTAAAAATTGAGAATACGCTCAGGTCACATTTTGTGACCTGAGTAAGATATTTGATTGTGTGGATAATTTATTTTTACTACACAAATTACGGCATTGTGGCATAAAGGACAATGGCCTCAAATTATATTAAACTTACCTTGAGGTCAGTAAGCAGATTGTTTGTATATGTAATTCAAGATCCAAAATATGGTGTTCATCAGGGTTCGAGGTGAAGTGTGGTTTAGAGCATATGGTTTTTTGCTCAATGATAGCAAAACAACACGCATCTTATCTTAAGGAACATGCCACCAAATGACAGTCAGATCAATACCAAGTTTCTAGGTATTGTAATTGATACTAAATTTTCATGGGAACTTCATATCAATTACATCAATAATAGGTTGTCTAGAGTAATACATTTGGTACGAAATTTTAAAAGTTAAGTACCTCTTAGTTACATAAGATCTGCTTATTTCACATTTTTCCGTAATATTATAGCATATGGTATTTTATTATGGGAAAATAGTAATTATATTAATGATACTCTTTTATTACAAAAATTAATTTAAGAAAAATATCAGATACAGATAAATCTGCTTATTATAAGCATTGTTTATTGACTTAAAAATAATTACTGTAATAAATCTGTATATTTATACTGTATTATGCTATATGAAAAAGCATCAGTATGAATTACAGTGAGATATTCATAAATATAATACAAAAAATTGTAAGTGAATAAATGTACCTTTATCCAAGACTATTGAAATCTTTGAAGAGTTGTGATGTAATAGGCTTAAAACTTTATAATAAGTTGCCTTTAGAAGTAAGAAAGATGTCAAAGTAATTTTGAACAAAAATATATGATTGGTTAGAGGCTGCGCACCTTTTTATTCTACACAAGAATATTTTGATTATTAAAATATATCTGGTGTTTAATTCTTTTACTACTTTTATGTTTGTCTGCGGATTATTTTATAATGTGTGAACTTTTATTGTAGATATTGCTTTCAGTGATTTATTTGTATATTTTAAGCATGCTATATAATTTTGACATGGTCTATTGCATGTAATAAGCTTAATGACAATAATATTTAATCTAATCTAAAGGCTGGTTTCCGATAGGACAAATCCTATCCGATAAAACCTTGCGTGGAAACAGCAAAACGGACGTCTTGTCGAATCGAAATGAAATCCAAGGTCAGATCGAAGAACTGACGGGAGNAAAACGGACGTCTTGTCGAATCGAAATGAAATCCAAGGTCAGATCGAAGAACTGACGGGAGAAGCATAATTTTGCAAGAACTGATAGGACAAGATGGAGCGTGTAGACGCAGGTTCAGACAAGACGTCCGTTCTTGGCTCAGTTCCAGTTCGCAACTCACTCGAGCTCCCATCATTTTCCTTCAATATGTCGGACTTGCGGCAATGCAATCACGATTTTCTCGCGGAGTTCATTGAAATTTACAAAAGTTTTCCGTGTTTGTGGCATGTAAAAAGTAAAGAATATAGTGACCGTAATAAAAAAAACGTCGCGTACGAAGAGCTTATAAAAAAATACAAAGAAGTGGATGTAACTGCTAATAAAGAGACAGTTACAAAAAAATCAACTCGTTGAGATCGGTTTACAAGAAAGAGTTGAGCAAAGTGAGAAAATCGGAAACCTCTGGGACTGGAGAAGAGGACGTATACAAACCATCATTGTGGTACTTCGATTTATTGGATTTTTTAAATGATCAAGACGTACCAAGGATGCCACGAGAAACTATGCACGATGAAGAGGAGTCTGAATTTGATGTTTTGGAACAAGAGGTAAGTCAAACTTTTTTTCAAATACAATTTATTTCAACAGCATAATATGACAATTTTAGGCTTAGGTATAGAAGAAGAAAATACATAACATTATGAATATTATTATAGTTTACGAAGCTATTGTCATAAAAACAGTTTGTTATAGAACAGGTTGCGTAAATTGTTCAGCACCAACCTATTACTCATCATGTAGTTGTAAAGAAATCGTGTTATTTTGCCATGGTACAGCACCTTCTTGGTTAAAATACTCGTTGAACTTGTCTTTTACAGTCTTGGCACCGACCAATACTTGCCCCCTTCTACCGTGCTGTAGGTTGTGAACAACTTCAGGATCACATCTTTCACCTAACTGTACTCCGTTGTTGACAATGTCCTCATTGTCGAGGGTTCCCGGAGGGGTATAGTAATCTGGGGCATACCTATGCAAGAAGTTATGTAGAACACAAGAAGCCAAAACCACTGTCTCAATATTTTCCACCTTTAAGTTGATGGGTGCGCGAAAGATGCGGAATCTGGAAGCTAAAATTCCAAATGCGTTTTCAACTACGCATCGCGTCCTTGATAAGCGGTAGTTGAAAAGCCTTCTATCCCTATTTAGCGACTCTCGGTTGTAAGGGTTTGACGAGATCAGGGCGCATTGCGAAAGCCTCATCACCCACAAACACATACTCAAGAAACCAATCCGAATTGGATAATTTAGCTTGTTCAGGAATGATCAACTGATTGCAGATCAAATTCTCGTAAAATGTGGTGTAATTAATGACGCCACCATCAGAAAAGTGGCCATTTGTACCAACACTACAATAAATAAACTCACAGTTTGCATTTTCTATGGACATCAGAACTATACTATGAGTTTTTTGTAATTAAAATAGTAAGATCCACTGTTCTTGGGAGGAACAATCTGAATATGTTTCCCATCTATTGCGCCTAAGCATTGGGGGAACTGCCATTTATTTTCAAAGCCAGATGCAATGTCCATCCACGCCTTTGAGTTTTCGGGAAACTGAAACAAAAGAAGAGAAAATTTAATAGGGATACCAAATTAAGATACTACAGATACCACAAATTAACAGCCTCAACAAAATGTGCGCGAGTCTCATCTCGGAAGAAGCAGTCACGTTCAACGGATGAGGAAGTACTAGAACTTTTGTCAAAAGCTGACAAAAAATTGGAATCTGTTACAGCCAATGATTCTTTTGACAGATATGGAAAACACATCGCAGATCGTCTACGACAAATTAAACCGGACCAAATCAAATTCGTCCAAAAACTTATTAGTGACGTATTATTCGAAGGTGAAATGGAATCTGTTAATGAGAAATGGAAGTTATCAAATAAGGTCAGAGAGAAGAACAATCCTGGGCATCTCTGCAGGAAGCCTACCCACCTCATTATGGACAAAGAATTTCAAATTACAAAACATCTATGCCACATCAGTTTTTGCAACATCAATCTCAACGTGCGTGCCAACCTGGCATTCATGGCACAATGCTGCCCGAAACTGTACTTGCTGAAATAGGAAGCCCAGTTGCCAGTTCCTCGTTGGCCAATTGCGTTCAAACATTTTCTGATACAAATCCCTCAGACCCATTCAAGTACAAAAGTTTTTACAATGAATTATATGCAAACAATAATGTTGTCTTTTCAAGTTAGTTTTTTGATTTATTAAAAAAAAAGTTGATAATAATCAAGAAAAAGCTAGAGATTCTTAACAAATAAGTTGTAAATTTTATGAGTAATTTATTGTTTAAGTCAATCACGTTTTTCGTTTAAAGTAATTCACTGTCTTCAACAATAAAAGAAAATACATCTTCAAAGATCATTTTTCTAAAAACCTCCAGCCTTCCACAATTTGACAATAATTATGTACTTACCTTCAAGTAGCTCTTCTTCAAAACCAAGTAGATTGCATTACAGGTAAAAGGAATTATTATGCTCAACATTGGTTTGGATATAATGGTGGTGAACTCCAAGTCCTTGTAGCTACGCCCTGTTGCAAGATATCTCAGGGTTGCTGCGAGTCTTTCATGGGGTGGAATGTCTTCCCTCATGCAGGTGTCTTCCTTCTGAATGTATGGAGTTACCAACTCCAGCAATTGACTGTAGGATGAAGTGTCCATTCGCAAATAATTCCGCCAGTCGTCAGGTTCGCCTCTCAACTCTTTCATCAACAAGACGTGGGAGTACTGAGCTCTCTTCAAAAGTCACTCCCTTGACCATCTTGACTGTTTCCTCTTCTTCATAGCCATTCCTCTCAGTCGTTGCACCAATATGATATTGAATATAACAGAAAGCAACTGGGCTTCCTCCATGCTCAACGAGGGGATGTTGCGTGAAAACTGAGGGTAAAACGTTGGTGAAAACTGAGGGTAAAACGTTGCGTGGAAACAGTGAACAAAAAGTCAGTTTTATCTTCCGTTTTGCATGACCGACAAAATGTACAATAAGACAGAGCGTGGAAACCAGCCTTTAGAGTGATTAGTACTGTCAATTCGTATCATTTAAAAAAAAATTCCTGGAAAAGCATTTACTTTTTTTTTTTTTTTCGGAAAAGCACCTACACTTTATAATTACAAAATTTATACATCATTTCAGAAAAAATTTTCTTTTAATATAGCTGTATATTAGTTTGGGAACCCACAACTTGTTTTGTCTGTCACCAAATATATTTATATTTAAGCTTGTCTGATAAATGCATTAGTTACTCACCATGGTTTTTACATTTTGATGTATCTAATACATACAAAGACAGGGTTGCTACAGGTACCCACTAAAAAAATTCCCTGACTTTTCCCTGTTTTTCCAGAACTTCAAAACAAATTTCCCTAACTTTTCTATCTAATAGGCATATTAACACTAGAAAATTGAAATCCCACACGCAGCGCTATTGAAAAATGGATAAATACATAAAACCAAACTCTTGTGTGCCACAAATCCTTCCTAGGTAACACAAGACAATATTCACAGCATTAACTCATTTCAAGAAATATACATCTAGGCCTGCCTTTGAAAAAATTCCAGCATTAATTAATGATCCTTGGTCGAAAAATAATTTAATGAATTTTTACATTACTTCTCACTGGCTTTACATTATGCAGAGAAGAACACAACAAAAACTAATCTCAAATTTTTCAGACACAAAAAGAAAACTATATAAAATAATCTTGAAAACCATTTCAGCATGATAAATAGGCATACGTAAATCTACAGCAGATTCGAGGACACAACACTAAAAATTGTGTTACTACAAGTAGCTGTCGGCACCACAGATCATCTTAATCTCTTCATTGATTGCATCAGTCTGCCACTGCTTTATAGTTGAATTTTGTTGTTACTAGAGCTAATAATAAAAAATATGAGTAATGTAAAATCTTTAACTATTAAAAAAATCAACCATGAAATGCATACAAAAATATTTAGTTATGTAACTTTACACTGTACGCTACATGCATACTGCTTTCGGGCAAACATGTTGCTGCAACCAATAATAGGACCTACCACACACTATTTGCAAGACAGAGTTGTGTAAAGTAATATTAAAAGGTACGCGAGACTGGTCCCCTTTTTTTGTTATAAGTCACAGCACCATGTGAACAAAGTCCGATGGTTGAAGGCTTATAGCAAATAATTGGGAACGAGTCCCCTGGACCTTTTAATATTAATTTGCACAACTTTGTCTTGAGAATAAAGAGTGGTAGGTCCTATTAATTATTTTATAAGCCTCTGAACATGCGACTTTGGAGAACCCATGTGAACAAATTCTGACGTTTGAAGGCTTACAACAAAAAATTGGGGACATGTTCCCATGGCCTTTTAAAATTACTTTACATTACTGTGTCTTGTGAATAAAGTATGGTAGGTTCTATTGGCCTACATAGGTTTTTATAAACCTCTGAACATGCGACTTTGGAGCTCACCCGTGTGAACAAAGTCCAATGTTTGACGGCTTATAGCAAATAATTGGGGACAAGTCCCCCAGATGTTTAAATATACCTATACACTACTGTGTCTTGCGAATAAATTGTGGTAGACCTCATTAACACACCAAACGTAATTTTTATTTTATAAGCCTCTGACTAAACGACTTTGGAGCACCCGCGTGAACAAAGTCTGATGTTTGTAGACTTATAGCAAACAATTGGAGATGAGTCCCCCGCACCTTTTAATATTAATTAACACTACTTTGTCATGCAAATAAAGTGTGGTAGGTTCTATTAATCTAAGCACTTTAGCTTTTATTTTATAAGACTCTGAAAATGTGACTTTGGAGCACACTAGTGTGAACAAAATCCGACGTTTGAAGGCTTATAGCAAAAATTAGGGACAACACACCCTGACTTTTTAATATTACATTACACTACACTGTCTTGAGAATCAAGTGTAGTAGATTTTATTAACCTACATAGCTTTATTTTCATTTTATAAACCTCTGAACATGCGAATTCGGCAAGACTTGAAGCAAACAATGAGGGAATTACAATTTTCCAGAAATGTTTCCTTTTTTCCCTGACTTTTCACGGTTTTCTATACCTGTAGCAACCTTGAAAGATCACGTATGCACATTATTTCTTGCTAACTGCAAAGTAAGTCTGACATAGTAAACAAATTAAATTAATCTAATAAAAACAGCAACTTCCTGCTATGCTGGGTTAGATTTGACTACGTTTTGACTAACCTAGGACTGTAGGATTTTTAACTAACCTATGATTATAGGTTTTAATCTACCAAGGATTGTAGGGTGTTGATCCAAGGTTAGTTTAAAACCATACTTTCCCAGGTTAGATTAACACACTATAATCCTAGGTTCGTTTAACACCCGACAATCCTAGGTTAGTTTAAAACCCTACAATCCTAGGTTAGTTTAAAATGTAAAATAGTGATTCATTCATCGTGGAGTTAGGTTCAGTTAGGTTAGGTGGGCACATATTATGAAATTAGTCATACTTTAATGACCCTAGTATGGCGTCCAACGTAAACAAAGGGAAGGGCTGCTCGTACTTTTAATTAACTATTTTATTTGATACATTCTACTCACACTCAAGAGCAACCAAAAAAAAAATGGTATAGGTGTGTGTATGCAAATAACAGAGGTGTGGAACCAATCAGAGTAACGCAATGCTGTCGGCAGCACCTATAAAAGACAACAAGCGTCTGGCAAAGTTCCCGGATCAATTACTGCTGCTACAATGGCAGGTTATCACTATTTAAGTGAGTTTGAAAGTGGTGTTATAGTCAGCCCACGAGAAAGGGGACATAGAGTCTCCGAAGTAGCAATAAAAATTGGATTTTTGGGTACGATCATTTCACGAGTGTACCGTGAATACTGGGAATCCGGTAAAACATCAAATCTTCGACATCGCTGCGGCCGGAAAAAGATTGTGAACGAACGNTGACATCGCTGCGGCGGGAAAAAGATTGTGAACGAACGGGACAAACGACGACTGACGAGAATCATTAAACGTGACAGATGTGCAACCCTTTCTCAAATTGGCGCAGATTTCAATGCTGGGGCATCAACAAGTGCCAGCATGCGAACTATCATTGATATGGGCTTCCGGATTCGAAGGCCCACTTGTGTACCGTTGTTGACTGCACGACACAAAGGTTTACGCCTCGCCTGGGCCCGCCAACACTGCCATTGGACTGTTGATGCCTGGAAACACATTGCCTGGTCTGACGAGTCTCGTTTCCAATTGTATTGGGCGGATGGACGTGTACGGGTATGGAGGTCATTCTCATGAATCCATGGACCCTACATGTCAACAGGGGACTGTTCAAGCTGGTGGAGGCTCTGTCATGGTATGGGGCATTTGCAGTTGGTGTGAAATGGGACCCCTGATACGTCTACATACAACTCTGACAGGTGAAACATACGTAAGCATCCTGTCCGATCACCTGCACCCATTTATGTCCATTGTGCATTCCGACGGACGTTAACAATTCCAGCAGGACAATGAGACACCCCACACATCGAAAGTTGCTACCGAGTGGCTCCAGGAACAATCTTCTGACTTTAGACACTTCCATTGGCCACCTAAATCACCAGACATGAACATTATTGAGCATATCTGGGATGCCTTGCAACGTGCTGTTTAGAAGAGATCTCCACTGCCTCGAACTCCTATGGATTTGTGGACCGCACTGCTGGATTCATGGTGTGAATTGCCTCCTGCATAACTTCAGACATTAGTCGAGTCCATGCCACGTCGTCTTGCAGTACTTATGCGTGCTCGTGGGGGCCATACACAATATTAGGCAGGTGTATCAGTTATTTTTTTGTCTTCAGTGTATTTTAACATTACGTCCTTCTAAATATGAACAACGTAAGCTGTGCAGAACGCATTAATGCTATTTTTGTTGGTCTCGGACGTTTCGTTCAGAAAAGCCCCTAAACTGGATAATTACCCTTTCACCAATTTGAATTTAACCTAACTGCATTACATATTAGTCAGAATTAAATATACAAATATCTCAAAGCACTTGTTTACTAATCAGTGTTCTAACCTCAAATGCAATCCACGTCTTTTTGCTAGTCATATTGGCAGAAAAGTATTTCTGTTGAGACACGAAGACTGGTTGTGCGCAGCCAGCGATATCGGTCTACGTCATTTTTAGACTATGGTGAGAGTACGAATTGTAACGAATACCCTAATGGAACGGAATGGCCCACCACTTAACTTGTAGTTCTGTGCTGTGCGTTTTCTGTACTAAATCAATTGTAGCGCGGCCATTGGACCACCAATAGTCCTTACATGATACAGCGTTTAGACTGCAAGCAATGCAATCTACTACTTACTAGTGCTCTCTTTTGACAGGTAAATACTGTAAGAACACCGACTGCAAGTAACTTGCGTCACATGCACTAGGCCTAATGCCAGCCACAATGGTCAAGTTTGTATTTGTATTTTTTTTATTGTTGATCCATGGATGTACGAAATAGAAGATAAGGCATCTTTTGGATATTGCCTTAAAAAATTTTCTGTAGACAAATCACGTTTTTGAAAGCTTCAGAGCGCAGCACCATATCGACGTAAATAACGAGATGACAATGGCATTGAAAGTTCCAGTAAATAATGAATGTTGAGTTTGTTTCCATTAATATTTGTCTAAGAAATAGGAAAGTTTGTGGCTGTATTTTAATTGCATGAACAAATGGTTTATATCGGGGATCTCATATGCTCATTTGTCGATTGACTATAAATTATTAAATATATATTTAACGAAGTGCGACATAATTATCAAAGAAATGAAAATAATGAGAACGTGCACGAAGTTCAGTTTTGTTAGTATTCATCCAAGATTTTAAAAAAATCATGTTTTATTGCAAACGCAGCTCAGTAATTATTAAGAATAGCTACATTTGGAGAAATTTCCAAAAAAAAACTGAGAACGACATTTTTTGAAATATTGTTTGTATAACAATATTTTTCTGCAAATTAAATGAAGTTGATGAATCAGTTTTTATTTGGCTGGTATGTAGAAATGAGCTACAATGGTATATTGTAAGATGTACCACTCTTTAGTAAACCGTATTACCTTGTGTAAAAAAAATAAGTAATAAATGTTGTGAAAGAAAAATATTTTAATTGAGAATCAATTTTGTAGTTATTTCGGGCGTGTGTGTGAAACAAAGCAGAATTGCCAAGACACTATATATTTTCTCTTTGTTGGCTGCAGCTAGCTGTTGGGTAGTGGCATCAATCAAAGTGGCTCCCTTGTGTGAAATTAGTAGCTGAGAAAATGCTTTTGCCCAAGGAAATAAAATGAAATAATACAGAATAGTTGTGTCCAATATAGATAAGTAATCAGTATGATTTCTCACACACATAGTAATTCCAATTACGTTCAGAACATATATGTCCTACTAGCAAACCGGCCCAGCTTCACCAGGGTACAATTTGTTAAGTATCTAGTTTCAAGTGTTAAGTAAAATTCCTTATGATAGCGCCACTTGTCAGTTCTTCTACCTCTATGGTTTCTTCTTTGTCACATTATCTTCTATGCTATCTTGTTCAGTTGTGTTGTGTTGTTCGTCCGGGACAGTGCTTGTCCGATCGTTTATAGTTGGTTCGTTTAGTGTGAAGTGTTGCTAAATCCATAGCGACGATGGAGTTTGCTAAGCACATTAAACCACTGACCAGTGAAGCAGATTGGCCAGTTTGGAAGCGAAAGATTCGTGATTTACTGGATTACCATGAAGGTGCATTAGATTGTATCGATCAGAAGTTGAAGAAACCAGATCCGTTAAAAGGTGACGCAACGAAACAGGAAGTGAAAGATCACAAAGAAGCTTGTGATTTGTATAGAAAAGCGAATAGCTACGCTAAGTCAATGATCATTAGTACGGTTTCTGATGCAGTCTATCAGAAGATAATGGACAAAGATACTGCCAGTGAAGCTTGGGAGGCGTTGAAGCAGCAGTTTGAGGCAACATCAAAAGACCAACTCTTCAAAGTATGTGCAGATTTCTTTTCTTTTAATTGGACATCAGGTGATGACGTTTCCACTCATGTAGCCAAGCTGAGGAGTCTGTGGAATGAACTAAATAATGGTTTAAAAGAAATAAACGAAAAAACTCTCCCAGATCTGCTTTTGGTATGTAAAATTTTGCATATTTTACCAAGTTCATTCGAAAGTTTAAAATCTAGTTGAATGCTGTTTACCAAAGATGAAGTTCGTTCATTTGATGAATTGAATATGCAGCTCTGTGTTTTTGAACGAAATATGAAACCCTTTACAAGTAATGAGAGTAATAAACCAGAAGCTTTAGAGGCTAGGTCCGATAGACAAAAACAGAGTTGTAATAGCTCAACTAATAAACATAAGCCAAATTACACTGATCAAAAGTTGAAGCCAGGTAATTGTAAACTGTCGCCAGCCTGGTCACTGGGTTCATCAGTGTAGAAAGTGGATTGCAGATGGTCGTCTACGCCCTAATGCTGTTAGTAGTAATACACAGAGTAATATCGCAGATTCTAGAGCTTCTACAAATACGATTGCTCTTGTGTCTATTCACAATGAAATCTTAGCTGCTGAGCCTAATGCAGAGGATTGGTGGGTGGATAATGGAGCTACTAAACACGTTACAAGTCGTTTAGATTGGTTTAGTTCTTTTAATGAGTTTGAGAACTCGTGCAGTATTAAGGCAGCTGGAGATGAAAAACTAAATGCTGTTGGTAGCGGTGTTATTGAGATCAATTCCATAGTTAATGGCAGGAGCCAACGTTTGCAGTTAAAGGACGTTTGGTTAGTTCCTAGAATTGCTAGAAATTTATTCTCTCCATTATCTGCACATGATAAAAATCCTAATAGCAAGTTCCAGTCAACAGTTACCTCCTGTTCGCTTTCAGTAAATGGTGCTCCAGTGCTGGTGGGCACTCGAGAGAAGAATGGAACATTATATAAGCCAGAGATTAAGACTGTTAGCCCGAGTAGCAGTAGTATCAACATTGTAGAATCAAGTGACCCACTGCAGTTGTATCATGAGAGATGGGGCCACCAAGATAAACGTCACATAAAAGAAAAGCTTGAACGCGAGCTAGATATTAAAGTCAAGCTAGATGACAAAATTTGTGAACCTTGCATTTATGGCAAGTCTCATCGACTGCCTTTTGGTACTAGAAGAAAGGCTTTGAAACCAGGAGAGCTTATGTCAACTGATGTTTGCGGACCTTTTGCTGAGTCATTTCAGAAGAAACGTTATTTAGTTGTATTTAAAGATAGCTACACTAAATTTCGGTATGGTTTTGTCATCAAAGAGAAGTCAGATGTCAAAATTGTTTTAGAACAAATGCTCGCTCATGCTGAGAAACAAGGTCACAACATCAAAGAGCTTCTAAGCGACAATGGTGGTGAGTTCGACAATGCAGACGTTCGAGAGATTTTGCTAAGTAGGGGAGTTACACAGCGGTTGACAGCCCCTTATACGCCACAGCAAAATGGTAGCAGTGAACGAGAGAACAGAACAATAGTTGAAATGGCAAGAACTTTTATGTACTCGAATTCTGATGTTCAGTTTCCACAAGCAATTTGGGCTGAGCTTGTTACAACAGCGGTCTACATACTAAACAGAACGGGGAAGTCGTCAGTAAATGGAGTAAGTCCTTACGAGCTTTGGTTTGGTAAAAAACCAAGAATCAGACATCTTCGTATTATTGGTTCAAACTGTTACTTTCATGTTCCTGTGCAGAAGAGGCGTAAGATGGATAAGAAAGCTCAAAAAGGTTACCTAGTAGGCTACGATGGTGAAGAGCGCTACCGAGTCTATATTTCAGAAGATAGGCGAGTCGTGTTATCCAGAGATGTTCGTTTTCAAGAAATACTTCGTGACTGTGCTGAGAAAGTAAAAGTACCTTTCCTGAGCACTCCATCAAAAGAACAATTGGTTGAAGAGGAACTTGTTCAGCGAGAAATTTCAACCAAAGATAAAGAAGATTCAAGTGGTGAAGAGTCCAGTTCCAAATCTAGGCCAGAGTCTGGATTAGAGCACACTGAAAGAGCAGATACCCGAAAACTGCGTGATAGAAACACAATCAAAGCGTCAACATATTATGATGATTTTGTAATGATCATGATAGCTGAAGAGGATCCACAAAGTTTTCAAGAAGCTGTAGGTGGCAAGTATGGTCAAGAATGGCTTAAGTCAATGAACAGTGAGATATCCTCTCTACTTGAGAATGATACGTATGATCTAGAGTACCTACCTAAGGGAGCTAGAGCCCTTCCATGCAAATGGGTATATAGAGTCAAAATGAAACCTGACGGCACCATCGAGAAGAGAAAATCAAGAATAGTTGCTAAAGGCTACGATCAACGTAAGGGCATAGACTACTCTAAAACATTTAGTCCAGTAGCAAAGTTGCAAACTATTCGTTTGATGCTTGGTGTTGTTGTGACAGAGAAGATGCACTTAGTTCAGTTCGATGTATCTACAGCTTTTCTTTATGGAGAGCTGGAAGAAGATATTTACTTGCAGCAGCCAGAGGGATTTGATGACGGCACGGGTAGGGTTTGGAAGCTCAAGAAGAGTTTATATGGACTTAAGCAGTCGCCAAGGTGCTGGAACAAGCGTATTGGCAAGTTTCTGACATCACTCAAATTCAAGGCTAGTGATGAGGAGCCTTGTATGTTCATTCGAGATGAAGGTAGTGTCAAGATAATTCTCATTCTTTATGTAGATGATGGCATCATAGCTTCTACCAGTAGAGTAGAATTAGAGAAGTTTTTAGATCAGCTTCAGGCTGAGTTTAAAATTACATCTGAAGAAGCGTCTTATTTTTTAGGACTACAAATTGAGAGACAGTCAAATTGTGATATAAGAGTGTGTCAAAAGTTCTATGCACAGAAAATACTTGAACGTTTCAATTTTGTCGGTTGTAAATCAGTTTCTTCACCAATGCTTCAGAGTCAAGAGAGTTTGATTTCAGGGAAAGCAACAGAAAGAGCACATCAGTTTCCATATCGCCAAGCAGTAGGCTCACTAATGTATCTGATGTTAGGCTCTAGACCTGATTTAGCCTATTCAGTCGGATTTTTATCCAGATCTCTTGAAAATCCTACTGCTGAAGATATTACCAGACTTAAAAGAGTTTTCAGATATATAGCAGGCACCCTTAATTATGGCCTTCTATATCAGCACAATGCAGAGAAAGGGATTCTTGGCTGTTTTTCTGATGCAGATTTTGGCGGATGCCTCAAAACAGGCAGATCGACAACAGGTGTTGTAATAACTTATGCAGGTGCTGCTGTTTCATGGCTCAGTCAACCGATTCTACCACAGAAGCAGAAGTTGTCGCTGCTAGTGAAGGCTCAAAATAAATAATTTGGCTTAGTCGTCTATTGAGCCAAATGAGTAAGTTAAAAGAAGTTCTAGTTCTACAGATAGACAATGCTGCAGCTGCCAGACTTGCAGAAAATCCAGAAAATCATCGTAGAACCAAGCATATCCAAAGAAAGCACTTCTTCATTGAGAGCATGTAGCAGAAGGTAGACTGGCTGTCGATAAAGTTACTTCAGAGCATCAAGTTGCAGATATCACGACCAAGCCNAGTTTTAAGTATTAAGTAAAATTCCTTATGATAGCGCCACTTGTCAGTTCTTCTATCTCTATGGTTTCTTCTTTGTCACATTATCTTCTATGCTATCTTGTTCAGTTGTGTTGTGTTGTTCGTCCGGGACAGTGCTTGTCCGATCGTTTATAATAAAGTGCTTTTAGTATTCAAGGCATTTTACTTCAATACAATTGAGTTTTACAGTGATACATTAATTAATAAATTGGGAAAAGATAATTCATTTATGTGAAAACAGAATTATAAAATTATACAATGTTCTAGGTTTTTAACTGATTAAGGCAACCCAAAAGGAAGGAAGCATTTTTACCCGATAGCCAAGAAGTATGGCATTGTTTTTGGAGTATATCTGTACTACTATTGCGTAGTTACCACATTTCTGCTATCCAACATCGATGTATGAAAATCAAAACGTGAGTTTAATCTATTTTTAGCTTTATAAATATGTGTACCTAGGTACTACTTTTTGTTCTTGACTGAGAGATCTTAATCGATCACCAAAGTTAAGCAACGTTCCCAGCAGCACACATTAGGATGGGTGACTGTTTAATGGCATAACATCTGAGCGCTTCCTGGCTTCGGAGGGCATGTTTAATATTCGGTCCCAGTCTTTATCGATTGATAGCTGTCGTTAAGCCATTTCAGAGGTCCTTGAGTGGCCTGATAAACTCTGATGGAAGATGAAAAAAATATTTTGGTCATGTTCCCAGCTTTTGTGGTATTATATTTTGTTGTTATTCGGCAGGAACCGTACAATTTTCCGAGATAAAAAGTATTATATGTCCTATTCCAGGACCTAAAGTACGTACATACCAAATCTCATCAAAATCCGTTCAGCTGTTATGGAGCTGAATTTGGTCACGTTCCCAGCTTTTGCAGATTTAGATTTTGTTGTTATTCCACAGAAACTGTACAATTTTCCGAGATAAAAAGTATCCTATCTTCTATTTCAGGACTTAAATACCTGCATACCAAATTTCATCAAAATCCATTCAGCTGTTATGGAGCTAAGTGGTAACAAATATAAATACACACACAGACTTTCGCATTTATAACATAAGTGATTGCACTTCAAAAATGTAGACTAGGAGAAAGACAAAATTTGCCATACAATTGGTATGAAAACACAACAGAATACCCTTGAAAATGACAAATCAAGCTACTTTATAACACTACACAACGCATATGACTCTCATTAAGAGTGAAAAATTATTATTTTTTAAATAGAAGGAATTGCATGTAAAATTGAATTACTGACGAAATTATAATTAAATTGTTAAGAAAAACAAGGTAAATGATAAAATTAGAAGTACTTTCAATATAATAAATCTTCCATAAAACTACAGCTTCGCACATGTACAACAGTTCGCAGTCGATGGTGAATCATACCCATATGTATTCATACTTAGGTGGTCTAGCAATGGAGATGGCAGCACACTCAGTTTTGAAGCACTCCAAAAACTAAAATCAATGTGGTTTCCGGCTTCTTCTTATACATACTCTGTCTATTTAATCACTTAGGTGCCTCCCATCAGCTTCCTAGCTTATGATAGGCAGTTTTAAGCAAAATTTACAACTATTTCTCAGGAGCAAAAGTTATGTCGAATCGCTCTTAATAGTATAGAAAGGGGTTCTCACGATGATGCTAATTAAAACAGGAAAATCGCAGATATGAGTAACTTCCTGAGATGTAACACATACTGACCAGTCTTTAATTAGTTTAATTTCTCAGTGGCAAAAATTGATTGATAAAAAACCAGGTAATATGCATAGAGAAAACTGCAATAAAATATTAACACTTCCAAAGATATGTGACACCAGTTAACATTGAAAATAAACTAAAATATCAAAACTAACAAAATAAGTAAAACTTTAAATAAATAATAATTTTGAGGTGATGTCCTAAAATACAATACTACCTATTTCTTAGAGTAGGGGCTTTAACTTACAGGCAAAAATAAATAAGTGTCCAGATCAAAACAAATAAACAAAAATAAATAAGCTTTAAAGGCTGGTACTGCTACAGATAAGACCACTAAGATGTCAAAATACAACTTAATGTGGCTTTACAAGACCTTACAGATAATTTAGCAGTATTTAAAGGTTGTGTTTATGTTCGCTAGATGACGTTAAGTTTATATTATTGTTATTTTTAGAAAATTATAGTGGTGCCTGGTGGCTGTGTGGTGTTGGATTAGGTGGAATTTTTAGGTGCGGTACAAAGGTGTTGTGAATTTTACTGTTGGATACCCGACTAGGCACCAGACACTGTCGGGAGGAGGTGTCAATGATTATTGCTGATGATGATGTTCTCAGAGTATGGTATGCCGTTCGCCCAGACGTACACAGTTCCCCTCTGTGAATTGCTGATTACTGATTAGCCCTCAGGTTAGGAGAGGCAGACATTCCTCATGCCTGATACTTTCGTCTACTGCACTGTGGGCCTAATCAGATTTACCCACACACCTTTAACTGCAAAAACTCTGAGTTGAGCATACTGAATTTATGGTGACACATTAGGAGAAGGCAGGTTGTAGGGGACCTGTGCCCCGAAATGCTATAAGGCGGTGCGGTGCGTAAATGAAAAACACATAGTATGCCAACTCCCATGTAGTTATTCTTGTACAAATTTACATCACACTTCCATAAAAGCTTATACAGACTCTGGCATATAAGCCCACCAGATAAGCTATACAGTGAAAAGGCGTGAAAATGACCACAATGATTTTATGTGAAAATTATGCTTTCCCATGCGATTCAAGAGACCTCACGACCCTCAGAAACTGAGATACGAGAAGGACAGCATCAGCAGAGGTTCGAACAGGCCAGGGAATGACGTGAACGGTTCCTCCAACAGTGGCTACCAGAAACCACACAGCCCCCTAAGAACTGCAAATTACAAAACATGACAACATGCAAGGACCCTAGCAGTCGGCCACCCATGCCAATTTCTGCAGAGGGTTCGCCCACCACTGGAGTGGACACCAAACAATGGTACGAAGGGTGGGGAAGACCATCTACATCATCTAGAAGGGCGCGCGAAGACAAGTTAAATTCCATTGTGACAACCTACGGGCTGCACCGGAGGCACCAACTTCGGGTGCAGCGGTGCCCCAAGGTAACACAAGTCAGAGGTAATCGACCGAAGTAGTCCCGGCCGATATGGGATGGAAATCGCCAGCTTCAGGCAAGCACAGACTACCAGGTCCGCCAACACCAATGCCCTCAAGGACATTGGGGTTGTCAGCTGCCATTATGGCTCCATGAGCCGTGAGGACATCCGACTCCACAGAGAGCACCCAGAATGATGAACGATCACCAGATGCTGTGGCACCTAGCGCCTCAACACCCGAGGACCACCGCGTCACACCTGTAACTCCAGGTGCCCCATTCCAGACTGCCAGATCATGCGACTCATTGATGGCCAGGTCCAGTTCCGGGTCAAGCATCTCTTCTATGGCATGGCCATTACGCCCTTTACGGTGATGATGCCGGCCACAGAGGTACCGCAGCAACAGCATTAGCAGTGGCAGCATCTCGATTGTGGCAGGGCCACCAACCTGCCGAGCAGGTGTAGAACCAGCCGACCGACTCCACCGAACCAGTAAGATCTCACCTGCCAAGGGTAAGTTGAACCCACACAAGCTGGCATTCAACCCTGCAGCAGGACCATCTAGCTCTGTACAGCTCATCTCGCCGATATGGCTGCGCTCGCTCAGTCCCCTGCTGCACCATGTGGCATTGAGCTGCCCCTGCCCGCCGTGACAGTGGCCTCACAGAGGGGAGGGCATTTGACGTGGACCACTCCTGCGTGGTCTGGCACAGCCACTTACATCATATCACCGGCCACAATCGCTGCACCAGTGGGGCCCGCAGAACACACATGTCGTGCATCCCAATGTGCGTCTGCATTGTTCTCTTGAGAACGGGTCATGACCCGATACAAAGTGATCCAACCTAGTGCCTGTGGTGTCCCTAGATAGATCTGTGTGGTTAGGATATGAATCAATGCTTAGAATTTGAATAAAATAGCATTAGAATTTATCGCCTATGGGCAAATATTCGATACATTCGATGTTAAGGGATTGCGAAGTAATCGCAGAATAAATGCATGCCACATGCATATTCAATGAGGTGTACAGTAGCAAGGCTGGGGTATTTGAAGTGTTTTATATAATTTTTCGAGTGCAATTGTCTGTCTAATCAAGCCAATTAGTGGTGTGGGAAATAATTATTCTTTCTTTCAACCTGACCATTTTGGTCGTAGAGTGCCCCAAAAATTAACAGACCTAAATTTCCCAAGTTCTCTGCAAGGCAATACATAATCATGTTTTGTAATTAAATTAGTGCTTAAGAAAGAACTCTGAACTCTCCTCAAGCTAAGGGATATCCATCCCAAATGTTGAAGGGTCCTATTGTCTGTATGTTTTATGTGTTTATGTAATGATTTAAGTAAACAAAGATACCTCGCGGGATGGTGTGTGCTCTCGGCAAGAACGCGGTTCACCCACTCTACCCCCGGCAATCTGATTCCACGGTTCTTGTGCGCTGCATGTGCGTCGCATCGCGGGGGACTTTCATATTTTGTTCTGAACACTTAGCTGCAATAGGTTAACGTAATTTACTGGAACTTTTATTTAGTTTACCAACAGTCTTCCCCGTGTCCGCAGCACCCCTCCGTCAGCTCAATTTACCGACTTCAGAGGTTTAATTACTATGTTAAGTTTTCACTCCATTCTTGGCCTTTTTGTACAGTAAGGGCCTCTGTTAGGCCTTGTGAGCTTTAATTTGCATTGTATACATGCAACTGTGTACACTATTCGGCAATACAATTCACTTGAGTTAACCGAAACTTGTGAGTTCTCATTTAGTGTTGTACTTCGGGCCCTGGCCCACCCAGGAAGTCATCGACACCTCAAGGAGGCATCGTAATTTATAAGGTAAAAGGTAATACTAGGGTGTGCTGGTGGGTCTGAATACCCCAGCTATATATTACATTTTCCTGTAAATTAGTACTGTGTGTGACAAGGGGATACAGTCACGTGGTCGTTCGGCCCATGATCCTGAGAACTGTGACTTCGTATTCACCCATTGAGATGGCATCCATTCTATTCGAAATAGGAATATTGTATAATATTCTGACTTTTCTTAACATAGTCGCCAGACGACGTACTCATTACTATCCCTGACTGCTCAAGTAATGTTAGTTGGTTGGTGGGAATGCTGGATGACATAAATCATATTTGGTCTATTTGGTCGTGAAACCTGTTTCTAACAAATAAAACATTGTCTTAACAAATTGTAGAAACTTATAAAAAAATTAAAATTAGCAATGTTTTCACACCTTGGTGAAGTTACAATAGTACCGAAAATATATATACAAAAGACACTACACATAAACTGGCCACTGTCAGTTTACTTGGAGTGATATTTTAAAAGAGACATTCTAATATCTGCATATACCATGCATACCAGAAGGTTTGGTTATTGCTCCTCCTCCCCTCTTTCTGGTGCATTGGTCTATGGGTATAAATGATTGAAATGTTTGTTTAAAATATTTGATTTCTTCATTTTATGGTCTATTAGTATGGTTGAAATGTATTATTTTATTCTTTGGTTGACTAGTTTTGGTGGTATGTCTTGTTTGTTTTGGTCTAACACTGTGTTAGTTGCATGATTTAGAATGTGTGATTGGGATATTTTGTAGGTTGTGCTGGTGATAGGGAAAGTTGTCTTTTCGATGGAATAATTTGCTAATATTGTCTAAGTGTGGCATTCGGTATGGCTGGATGGTATTCCTGAGTTATGATTTTTCATATGGCAGCTAGTATGATATGGTTGGCTGTTAAGCAAGAGGGGCAGAAGATATGACAGGTAAGGTAATTAGTATATATGGTTGAAATGTATGACTTGAATATTAGATTAGTCAGACTGACAATATGAATTATACTGTCTCGATCCTATGCACTATTATCATAGGTAGTTCGTATTGGCGATTGGTTTTGTATGGCCTCTACATATATTTTTAATTAACTCAATGTTATGACTGGATGTTGTGTTTGTGGTTATTAAGGACAAACGGGTTTGATTAAATGTTTTGCTGGTATGATTGACTGGTGTGAATAAATGCCAATTGTTATCATGGTCTCTGGACATGACTTCACTATTTGTTGTCTCTTGGAATGATTTTAATGGGTACTATAGAGTAATGAAATTGAATGCTGGTGACGTGAACCGCACGTTCACGAGTCCTTTTGCTCACTGACTTCCGCAGAATGCCCACACCAGACGCACCACACCGACAGGCTTGTGGGCACGAGTGCATTAGTGTTTATTATTTATTCAGTTTATTTCGTCAGTGTATTTGTAAATAATGTCAGTGTGTAATTCATTTATAATTTGTTTTGTCATCAGGAGACAATTTGCCCAGCCACAGCCAGAGACATGTGACATTCTACATTTGGCAATGCTGTGGCTGGTGCAATGAAAACATTTAGAATAAGTATTATCATTTTTATTATGTATTTGTGTAATTGTAATTATGTTTTGTTGTGTTAATTTAGTTCATATCATTTTTCATCCCATAATCATCTTTTAGTGTATATTATGTTTCACTGTACCACCGCATGGCGTCGGCGGCGTCTAGGCTGCGGAAGCCGACGCACATTTCCGGCAGTAATCGCCAGGACTTGGACGAGCGCAGACGTTAAGCTCTCCCACGCCGCAGAATCACTAGCAAGGACATCATCTGTCGAATAGTATCCAGTCGCATCCACAACATCATAAATCATTATCATCATATATTTTATTATTTAACTTGCATAGTGTCGGGGGGAGAGCGACGTGATTATTTATTGGAAATCAAAAGTGCATCTCGAGACTCAGGTTATAAGACCACGTGGTCGCTTGTAGTTCCGGGCCATTCAGGCCACGTGCCTTCTGTGTAGTTGAGTGTACATAACAGGGTAATAAATACCTTCACAACCAGCATCACTGTTTCTTTATTGATAATCAAGTACGGCGTGCGAGGTGGCCTACAACCTCGGCAACGTGTGTATGACGGAGTGTTCACCAGAGCCCCTAGGCCGTCGACGAACGACCCTATCTCATCAGCTCACCGCAGAGCTGTGGTGCCGGGCACCCACATTTTACTTAACAACTCTGGGAACACTGCAGATCAAGTTGGCTTTTTCGCCGTAGCCAAGCTTGGTCACGTCACTGGTATGACTTGTATATATGGTTGAATTGCTTTTATGGCTGGTGCAACTTGATGACATGACCTAGTGGTATAACTTGGTTGTAAAGTTGGTTNTATGGTTGAATTGCTTTTATGGCTGGTGCAACTTGATGACATGACCTAGTGGTATAACTTGGTTGTAAAGTTGGTTTTGCTTGTATAGATATTATGCTTGGTTTGATTGTTCTACCAATATTAAATTATAGTATGGTTGGTTTAATGGTAGGATTATTTTTAATTTTTTAAATTACGTCCTCACTGCCTGTATGGTTGATATACTGCTAGTTTGATTGTATGGTATTTATATCTGTTATTTTGACATGGTATGACGTGATCACACATTCAGTTGATTTGGTGGTATGACTAGAATTTAGCTTCGATGGCGTGGGCACACTGGCTTAATAGTATTATTAGTTTAGATGAGCAGAATGTTTGGTTAGTATGAGAGAACCAGTGTGATATTCTAGTAGGTTATTTAGTATTATTTGATTGATAAGTTAGTATGTGATCTGAGATCTAAGACTGTGTGGGTGTTATGGATGGTATTATTTATGTCATGGATGTTAAGATAGAAAGGTTGGAATTAATGATTGGAATATTTGGTTCGTTGAACAGATTTTTTTTTTTTAACTGGTGAGGTTAGATGATATGCCAGTCGAAACAGTAGTCGATATATGTGACTGTTATGATTGATCAGTATGCCTATGGCCAGTGTTTGATATGGTCTGTATCACTACTAGTATGATTGAGGTATGCTTGGATTAGAGCTGATGATACATTTGATTTGGTTGCTATTGTTTGTTTGGTATATGTGTATATGCTTGGCTTCAAGTTGATATGGTTGGTATGGTTATCTGGTATGGCATCCTCTATGGTTGACTGATATATATTCAGATGGCATGTTGATAAGCTATGATCTTTATGGTACTAAGTGCCACTGTGGTTATATATATATATATATATATATATATATATATATATATATATAATATTTTGGTATCTTGGAGTTATTGTGTCTGGCTGGTTTTGTCCGTTAACAGTTATTGGTATGGATGTATTGTATTATTGACAAGTTTTTGGTTAATATAGTGGTTGATATTGATGTTTGGTAAGCTGGAGGGAGGGTACGTGGTTTGTTTTGGTCGGTGTGGTTAATGATATGAATGGCTGCGATAATCGGCTGGTTTTTTGGTGTTGTTATGTTTGGCATGTTCTCTTGGTATATGGCTGGAAATTGTTTGTTGGTTGATAATGAGCAGTATGAGATGAGTTGTTGGTATGGTATGCTGTATCCTACTGTTATTATAAATGCGAAAGTCTGTGTGTATGTTTGTTACCACCCAGCTCCATGGCAGCTGAATGGATTTTGATGAAATTTGGTATGTAGGTACTTTAGGTCCTGGGATAGGACATATGATAATTTTTATCCCGGAAAATTCTACAGTAATTGTGAAATAACACCAAAATGTAATTCTGCAACAGCTGGGAAATTGACCGAACTCAACTCGATAACAGTTTAATGGATTTTGATGAAATTTGGTATATAAATACTTTAGGTCCTGGAATAGGACATATGATACTTTTCATCCCGGAAAATTGTCTGGTTCCTGCGGAATAACAACAAAATATAATACCGCAAAGGCTGGGAACATGACCGAAATATTTTTTTCATCTTCCATCAGAGTTTATCAGGCCACTCAAGGACCTCTGAAATGGCTTAACGACAGCTATCAATCGATAACGACTGGGACCGAATATTAAACATGCCCTCCGAAGCCAGGAAGCGCTCAGATGTTATGCCATTAAACAGTCACCCATCAATATGTGTGCCGCTGGGAACGTTGCTTAACTTTGGTGATGGATTAAGATCTCTCAGTCAAGAACAAAAAGTAGTACCTAGGTACACTTATTTATAAAGCTAAAAATAGATTAAACTCACGTTTTGATTTTCATACATCAATGTAGGAAAGCGGAAATGTGGTAACTACGCGATAGTAGTTCAGATACACTCGAAAAACAACACCATACTTCTTGGCTATCGGGTAAAAAATATTTCCTTCCTTTCGGGTGGCCGTAATCAGTCAAAAACCTAGGCCAACATAGTATAATTTTATAATTCTGTTTTGACATAAATGAATTGTCATTTCTTAATTTATTTGTTAGTGTATCACTGTAAAACTCAATTGTACCTGTGCGAAGCCAGGCCGGTTCGCTAGTTGCTTATAATTTTGCATATGTGTGGTGCTACTGAAGTAAGAGTTGTGTTTGCTACGGCTGGCTTCTTTGTCTGGTGCATTGTTTGTTATATTTGGATCGTACTGTGTATTAATATTTTATAGGTGTCTTCTGGTAATCATTCTATAGCAGACATAGTAGAGATATAATTTTTTTAGTATATTCTAGTACATGTAGTCTGTATGGTATATTATGTAATATGTCATGAAGTATATATTTCTTGTGTTGGTTGGTAGAGCATATAGTATGGGTAATAGGTTAACATAAATTTTTGTAAGACATGTGTGGACTGAATGGTTGAATTCTTGACTTATAGTGGGTGGTATGGGTGGCAAATATTCATGGTGTCTGTTGGTATAATATATCGAATGGGTGTTATGTTATGGGCTGGTCTCAGCTGTATAGTTCCTTGCTACAATCTAGCTGTGATGGATGTAATGATTGGTGTGTTGGGTGGTATGGTTGATTAGTATGACTGAGTTTTGTCTTGGGTTATAGAAGATGGTATGTTTGTTGGCCAGGTTTCAGTCGGTAATGAAAGTTTAACAGATAGTAAGAATATTTGTATAATGTATTGATCTGGACTGTAAAGTTGTTTGGTACACTTTGTTGATAATGGATGGTATGAATGAAATGTTGATATGGTTTTCAGTATGTTTTCTGGTAATTGTTGGTGAATGTCAAATGGCATGAACAGTATGTGTGTGTTTGTGTGTCCTGTACTGCTAAGGCATGCTTGAGTTAAAGTAGTTGGTATTAACTGTCAGTGTATTTGACTGGTGTCCATCGGTATGGTTGTTGTAATGGGAAGAATTAGATTGTGTTTTGGTGTTTCAAATTGCTTTGCTTGTTATGGGTGTTGTATTNCAAATGGCATGAACAGTATGTGTGTGTTTGTGTGTCCTGTACTGCTAAGGCATGCTTGAGTTAAAGTAGTTGGTATAAACTGTCAGTGTATTTGACTGGTGTCCATCGGTATGGTTGTTGTAATGGGAAGAATTAGATTGTGTTTTGGTGTTTCAAATTGCTTTGCTTGTTATGGGTGTTGGATTTTTTTTTTTTACTATTATTGAGTGGGATGGTCACTAGTATAATTGGCTGGTGTCGACCGGTAGAGAAAAAGGTATAAGCAGTAGGTATAAAAGTGTTATGGTTTGGTCTTAACTGTATAGTTTCTTGGCACACTTGAGTTGTGGACAGTATGGATTGTTAATATAATTTCCCAAGAGTCAGTCATTAGAGCAGATGGTATAGTTACAGTCGCTGAGATTATTCATGTATGCGGGTATATAAGCAGCTAGTTTCCAGTTACGAAGCTTAGAAGCTTAGTTTGACATTGGCAGTCGTGAAAGACACTTCGCCTCAGCCTGTGAAAGCAATTGGAATATATTAAGGAAACAAAGGTTGCTGGTCCAGCAACAGTGGCAACATCTACGGTTTGACACAGTGCCATCGTGTTCTTCAGATGGGATAACTGTTGCACCAGCACCACCATCGACTTTATCAAATATAACACCGATAGCATCATCGGCTTCTTCGAGTCCGACATCATTGAGGTCATCATCGACTTCGTCAAGGCTTCGTTACTGTAACTGTGACAAGATATTTGCCTACAGCCATGGTACAAGGAGGCATTAAATAACTACTTGTGTGAATAGACCTCCCTGTGCTATGCAGCGATGCATCAAGCTTATCAATGTGGCGATAAGCTACAGGGACATAGTGAGAACTGTAAATGTAGCGTTACAGTAGCTAACAACTGGTCTGAACTAGCAGTTGGTGAAACCACATCGAATGGATTCTACTTGAAACAATCAGTATTCAAGAGTACTTAAAAATATTCTGGGATTGGTAATAACTTTGTTGGTATGAAAGTCATATGTACATACCTTGACCACATTAAACAAATGATAATCAATCAACTAACTGAAGAAGTTGAAGAATGTCCCTTAAAATATAATGTTTTGGTGGAGTTTACCTACAAAAAGCCTCAATCTTTGGATGAAGCCATCAGCTAACGAGCATTTAAGACTGAAAATGAAGCATTGTACAGTGTTGATAGCATTCCAGAGGCTGTAGAGGCCTTGAAAGAAAAACTTTGTTGTGAAGGAGAAAAATATATGACCAAGCTTTTCTGATTGCATGTTTGCTAGTTTAGACTGTCTTGAGATGTGTATAAGAAGATTATATAATGATCTCACGTAAAGAGAATGTAATGAATTGTTATGCTTGAATTTGTAAAAGTTAGTATATAAATATTTTTTTTAGAAATAAAAACAAGGTTTTTCTCTGTAATTTTATAAACCTACCATACATTTTTTTTTCAAATGGCATCAGATAGAACAATACTCATTCATGTTGGAGATGTAAACACAACCCCTATAATATGAATGTAACAGAGTTCTTGCACAAATACAAAATGATTATAAGGTAATAAATAGTCTGGTGATAACTAGAGTGGAAGTTGTGAGGTGGTTCTGGTTATGCGAATTATGTCTCTATTGAAAGTTGTGTCAGGTTAGGCCAGGTGAGGTTATATTAGGTAATGTTTAGATAGGCAATGCCAGGTTATGTCATTTTGTGTTTGGTCATGTTGCATAAGGCGAGGTTAGGTTATGTTATGTTACACCAGGAAAGATTAAGATGTGTAATTTTCTCATTCCTACACTTGGTATACATTTTTTCTAAGTTCGATTTAAGTAGAAAATATTTAAAGTCTCTACACAAGGGAACATTTTTACATGTCCTGGAAGAAGTAGGAATTTTTATAAGTCCGATGAAAGCTTAAAAATAATGTGGCAAAATTTACAAGGCAAACAAATATGACTTCCCAGAGTATACGAAATTCAAGATGGTGAGGGTGGACAAAGGCGACTAAGGTGGAGCAAAGGTGACTAAGGTGAAAAGGAATGACAGCATGTGGTCAAGATGGCTTACATAGAATGATAGCACAATGTCAATATGGTGGGGTGGAGCAAAATAATCTTAGTTGGAGTAAATGCAGCTAAGATGAGAAGAATGAAAGTATATAAGAAAATAAAATTCAAGATGCGAACATCAAGGCGAAATTTTATCGCATTCTAAAACAAAATGGGGGCGATAAAGTAATACAAACTATGGTGGTGATGTAATACAAGACGGCGGTAGAGAAAAGATGGTGGTAGAAAAATCTATCAGTAGAATCAAGATGGCAGACAAATGTCGAGTTCAAAGACATCCAAGATGGTGGCATAAACAATATGGCGACCAAAGGTCAAGGGCATCCAAAATGGTGGTGATATAACAAAAAATTGCAGCCTTAGATCCTCATCCAACTTCTGGCACCTGGCCCCATAGCCCCCATATCTATATACTCACTTAAGATGTATGTGGGAAGAAATAGCCATGTAATTATACCAGTGTTGGGTAGTAACCTAACGAAAGTAATGAAATACTCAGTAAGTTATTCTGTTAAAGTAACTTTATGGGGTAACTTAAGTACTAATTAACTGTAACTGCCAGAAAAACTAAGTCACTTTTATGTTATTGTTAGCTTCAGAATAGTTTCATCTCATGTGCAGCGAGAACAGCTGAAGTAAGGTCGTAAGGAAAAACTTCATGAGCCATGAGCTAAAGAGTCAGGGGATACTCGCTTGACGTCAGTTCAAATTCCTAGAATTAGTACCATTATCTACGCTGACATCTGCCCTCTTCCCTTCCCATTTATTTATTTTTTACTTGTAAAACATGCATAAACTAGCGCTTTTGAAATGCTGAAATGGTCATGAACAGTGAAAACTATTTTTTTTTTAATATTTCCCAAACTTAAAGATAAAATTTTTTCGTAGTATGTAAAGAACTACGATGCAAATTTTAAAGTAAATGTTTACTTTTCATCATCAAATATTTCTTTAGATCGAGGGCATCTTCACCTAACACGAGGAAACAACTGAAAGTAAGAAAGAAAATTCCCCAAATGTGTGCATGGATTATTTGCACATAAGTTGGTGTTCAGTTCGATTTGAGAGATTTATTAAACTAAATGGTTATTTACTTTATTTAATAATTTTCTTGCAAAATACTAGGGCTATACATTTAATTTTGAAATATAGTAATAACTATGTAGTTCAGAAATGATGTACATATATGAGTTATATTTATTTATAATAATGACATATTCTTAAATATATTTTTAAAATATTTTTTGAGATATTAACATTAAGAGCATTTTTACGAATACTTAATAAATGACTATTGACAGAATCCGAACAGAAATGTATAAAATAATTAAGAATTGAATAAGTCAAACTTGGAACACATTTTAAAAATCTCGTAGCTTTTAATTAGTCACACTTAATATGAGTTATTTTATTTCGTACACACTTTGTCGCAAATGTTTTATCTACTTTTACAATAAAAGATTCCAGATGTATATACAGTTAAAACATAAATATATTTTGGAATTATGTAAAATATCGAGGTCGTGCTATAATTTCTAAATTTGACAAACCAATTTTGTCTTTGTCTTTGATTAAATTGATGTATATTATATTATTTCGCATACAAAGTTATGTGAGCACTGGTACTATTTTAATGTAAATATGTTTAAATAAAATTCTACAAAATAAAACTATGTTTCTTGTATTTGCTTTTGGCCATTTAAACTACCAATTTAATATTATTTATTTTACAAATTGCACACGAGAAATCAAAATAAATTTCATAACTCTTTACGTGATAACTATTGCTTACTAGCCATTAACAACATAGCATTACACTTAGTGATTTTAACTCATATTGACTACAACATTATATGCTGTTCACGATAAGCTGAGCACTTTTGAAAGCCCTTTTAAGTGTTTAAATCACTTTTAATTTTTTATGCTTCAGATACATGTAGCATTTAGTACTTTACTATACAAATACTGGAGAATGTGTGATCTTTAGTGCGAAAAGTCGATATTGCTGCCATCTATCGGTTTGAAGTGTGAGTGAGACTGCAACAAAACCATTGTTTTATTTACATGATGCATGTAATTTACTTATTTATTTAAATGTTTGGCGGATTATGTGTTTTTTAGAGTTGTTATAATTATGCTGTTTTAGATTATTCAAAATTAATTTTCTGTTTCCTAAGGCTAAAGATATGTAAGTATGCTTCCCTTACTGTACTAATTAATGTAATCGAAAATCTATGGTAAAAAATTAAATATGCATTATTCACTCAAAATCTAATTCCAAACTTGCTGGCTGCATAAAACCTTCCAGCCCTGCAGCATAGATCCCCTGCGTGTTGCTTCCCACTACACCACACAGGTGGTAGAGCCAGCAATGTCCACATAAAAATAAGAAGCCATGTCTAATTTGTGGCTTCATTTCGTGGGGGGTGGGGGCTTTAAAATTATTTTACAAATCAAAATTGGGAGACACATAATTTTAATTAAACAGCAACAATAAACGCAGTTCCATTTTTCTTTGCAAGGTGAAGTAATATTCCTCTGAAGTTCAGTAAACCTAAGCACGTATGTAGGTACACCACCTTTGAGAAATTTGTGGCTACAGCTTTGGTTAGTTTTCAGTATCTCTTACTCCACTTGTGATACCATTAACTGATCCTCCCATAGTATTATGTCACTGTGCTTCATCTTGGGTAGACTTTGTGTGTGTGTGTGTGTGTGTGCACTCGGTACACAGGTACTCAACAATAACGGAAGTATTCTCATGTCCTATTTACCATTATATTTGCTGGCTCCAAGAAATTGCCTGCATTTTCTACAAATAACATATACATACCATATACCAAGAATAATATGGCCTCTTTTGAAAATAACTCATATTTTCAGGTAAGTATTTTTAAAATTTTTATCCAAGTTATGCACCCTTTACTGTTTAAGCATATGGTTTACAGAAAAAAATTTGATATCCTATTTTTCTAGTATCTATATTACTGCTACTGTGTGAAATAAAATAGAGTGAAACTTTTGAATAAATTTATTTATATAATAACGTTAAACAACATCGACTATTTTTACAGTTATCAAAAAATTCTGTACACAATACACCATTTTAATGTCCAGCTGAATGGTTTAATAATTTTTGCTCTGCATGCCTATTTTGCACACATCCTGCTTCCGCTACACTCTCGCACAGAAGTTGCTCCCTGTCCACAGAAATCCACTAAGATTACCCCTTCACCCTTGACCTCTTCAGAGTGCAGCTGGTATATTCAAACAATATGTGCCACATCAAGAGCGAATGTCTTATGGCAATTGAGAATAGACAAAGTGATTGACGAGTTATTTGAAAAATATAAGTGTTAATGTAATAACAGTCTTAAAAACTTTGTGNGAGAATAGACAAAGTGATTGACGAGTTATTTGAAAAATATAAGTGTTAATGTAATAACAGTCTTAAAAACTTTGTGGTAAACATGCAAATGTCATGGCACATGGAAAGTGCATTGCAACATTACAAAAAAGTTAACAAAATACTACATACTATATTGGCATTATTTTTGCATGTGATTGAGAAAACGAGTGTGTCTACAGAATAATCCACCTTGTTTTGAGGAAACGAGCCAGTGAGGGAATTTTCCATGATTATAAATTTCCTAAAACAATCATATTTTTCTTCAAGAAAAATGCATTAACTCCTTAGAAATGGAAGCCTTGCATTTTGTAAGCATTCTTTTGCAATCCTCTAATTTCTGGAACATAATGTAGTTCCCAAAATAAATAAATGTGTAGATAATATTTAATGCAGTGTTACAACAGTAACTGCTCAGTAGACAAGATTTCTACAAACATCGGAAATGCCAGAATGAAAAAGGAGTGGCTGCAAAGAGGATGGTGGAATATCAAACTTTTATTAGAAGGGGTGATACAATAATTTTCTATCTTCGAATGATTGCAACAAATAAATGGTATTTCTACAGAAAGTGTGTGTGGATGTTTGTACTGGTAATTTTTAACTCATGTAAAACTTTTCTAAGCAGAAAAATATAGATGAAACTTTTTAGATGTTTACAGTGTTATATTGTGTCGCCATTACATATGCACATATCCAACAACTGCAGACTGCCAATTTAAAGTGTTTCATTAATGATGTAAAATCTCAGTTTTCCAGCATTCACTTACTATAAATTCACACATAAATTAAACAGGACTTTCTAAATGTATCCATGTCATGTTAATGGATAATTACTGGTTTAGTAAATTATGCAGTTAATTAATTTTTTCCCATCTAAAATCACAAGAGGCATTGCTAGGGGAATTAAATAACTTGGAAGAACACTAACAACAAAAATTGCAATTTTTTTTAAACATTCAGTATTCAAACAACAAATATTGCAATTTTTAAAACAGAAAGTATTTTGCAACAGGAATCAAGATTGTGTTATTTTTAAAACATCATAGCATATGCAATTGGTAATTTTAAAAACTAATTACTTGTAAACATTGTGTACTTTCAAGTCCTTCTCAGTACACAACTGAAGACATTAACAGCTAATTGTGAGAAAACACTATTTTTGATTGTTACGAACTCAACTCAAATGTGTGTATTTGATACAAATAGAGGTATAATATCACACATTATATCACTCAGCTATAGCCTTAACCCATACAGACTCAGTGCACACAATAGTGTACATTATGCATGTGCAGAAAAGTTTTGGTCTGTACTGCACACTGTGAAGCTCAATGACCAATGATCTTACGTGTGGGGAAATAATTCACAAACCATCATACAGGTCTAGGTCATAATTGGTTCATATAAATGTAGCCGAACATGTAGCCTACAGCTCATTAGCTATGACAACAAAGAAGTGTTGTGTCAACTTAAGTACAGTACTCATCATAAAATCGTTTGCAACACCTGAAATGGTATATTAAACTGAATCTGGAAGGGTTTAACAATAAAACAGCACCCATTTTTCTGTGTAACCTGGTATGTTGTGAACTGAATTAGTGATGAATAATTTACCCTGACATGCAATTGCACAAGTTGGTAGCCGATCATTCCTGAGCACAAGATGTGTTTCACAACTTATATTTGGCCTTTAAATGTATTCATACCCAGCCAGCACCTCCCCTGTCTGGTGATAACGTTGAGATGTCCGATGTCTGGAACGACGAGTGAGATCTCCAGTGAGCCAGCGATGGGCACGCCTCCACTGAGTGTTGGGGATGCCCAACCACCCACTCATCGCCTCATGCAGCCATGCCGCAGACCTTATGCCTCTTCCAGCAGAAGTGGAGGCCTCCTCCACCCCTCTATAGCATTCCAACCATCTCTGTAACCAACTTTGTGCATCCTGCAGGGTATGCAGAGTCACCCTGCCTCCCTCGGCAGCCATTCAAGCACCACGTCAATGCCCCCTGCCCCCTCCACAACCTTCTCTTGGCACCCGAGACCCATACCATATGCAGCCTCAGCGAGTGACACATCGAACACTGTCCTACTGCCACTAGCTTTGCAGCAGGGATCAACGGCCTGCAGCAGACGAATAACATCCAGAAGTGTGGGACAAATTATATGTATGCATCCCTCCTTCCTTAGCCTGTTCGTCCCACTTTAACAGTGCAGTTTCGATGTGCTCTCTACTGGGGGCAGTTGGTCCGAATGCCCCGGTCACCCCTACACGAATCATACACTGGTGCTGTGCACTGGAGTTCACCACCCCTCTGCGACCACCAGGGTGCTGCCGGAATCAGGTGAGCATCCCGTTTTCGTGCCCTCAACATAGATATTTTGAGGGCGTGATAATTACGGTCTACCAAGTGGTGAAATGATGAAACACAAAATTGACATTGAAATTGATTATGTGATAAAATGCTATATGAATTAAATTAAACATAAGAAAACATAATGATTTACGTAAATACACTTATAAAAGCTGTAAAATTATTTCCTAAACATTTGTATTGCACTTTTGATGATTTTATATTTGTTGACATTATGTACACTAATGAACTACACTTTGTAGCACTTTCTCTCTGGCCCACAAGCCAGTTGGTGTGGTNTGACATTATGTACACTAATGAACTACACTTTGTAGCACTTTCTCTCTGGCCCACAAGCCAGTTGGTGTGGTGTAGTTGGTACAGTTGAAACGAATGTGGCAGTCAGAGTGGGCACATATGAGCTCATGAACGCGTGGTTCACTTCATAGTTAGTCACGATTTAGTGGGTGTAGGCGGTGCACACATGTTTCGTCGCGGTGGCTGTCACCTTTGTTCGAACACAATGTAACTCTATAGTGTAACGTAGTATACCATATCCTCGAATTATTTTGATTAGCTCCATTCCCATTATCGTATGCCTTCCCATAGAAGGATAGCTAACAAGAGAATACAATCTCTGAATGGCAGTAACTCGAGCCCGTAAAACACTTTTTAAGCATAACAAGCGAATACATTTCATCCCGAGATAAAACCTTTGATGATACACCATCCCTTNCTTTTTAAGCATAACAAGCGAATACATTTCATCCCGAGATAAAACCTTTGATGATACACCATCCCTTAGTATATTTAGAGTATTTTTCTCGCTTAACTATTATCCTAAATAGTAATAACGGTGCATAGAAACAAAAAAAAACTATTTTAAGTGTTTTGTTTTGTTAATNTTAGTATATTTAGAGTATTTTTCTCGCTTAACTATTATCCTAAATAGTAATAACGGTGCATAGAAACAAAAAAAAAACTATTTTAAGTGTTTTGTTTTGTTATTATAGGGTTAAATGTATTATTATCCAGAGCAAAGTTTCGTGAATTGAAATAGAGTAGAAAGATTATATTAATATTAGTTTTTATTTATATGTGCATATCTATATGTATGTATACAATTAATATTTATATGTCTTTATAAATATTACTCTTTTGAGTTTGTTTTCTTTCGACTGTGTGGTTTTGGCAGAAGGCTGCTGCAAGGAAGAAAAACAAGTAAATGTAGTGTTAAGTTGAAAGATGGTTGGTCGAGATCGGATGTGCTGAAGTAATGGCTTGAATCGTATTTGTGTTGCGGAATACACGTATATTTCCGTTCGCATATGTGTGTTGCTGAAGATTACAAAGTGGCTGTAAGTCGGTGGCGTTAATTGTAAGTAGTGAAACCCAAAGTATCTCGTAAGACATTACAATGCGCGAGTTTAAAGTAGTCGTCCTCGGTTCGGGCGGGGTTGGTAAAAGTGCACTTACGGTACAGTTTGTGTCTGGTTGTTTCATGGAAAAGTATGACCCAACAATCGAGGATTTCTACAGGAAGGAAATTGAGGTAGATAATTCACCATGTGTGCTGGAAATTTTGGACACGGCAGGTACAGAGCAGTTCGCAAGTATGCGCGACTTGTATATAAAAAACGGACAAGGTTTTGTTGTGGTTTATAGTCTGACGAATCACCAAACATTCCAGGATATCAAAACAATGAAAGATCTTATAACTCGCGTGAAAGGAACAGAAAGGGTGCCAATCCTACTCGTAGCCAACAAAGTTGATCTTGAGAATCAACGCGAAGTTGAAACTAACGAGGGTGATGGTTTGGCTCGTATTTGGGGTTGCCCTTTTGTTGAAGCAAGCGCCAAAAATAGGACAAATGTGAACGAAGTGTTTGCAGAAATTGTGAGGGAGATGAATGTTAGCCCTGAAAAAGAGAAGAAAAATTACTGTTGCTGCTCACTGCTTTAATGTGTTCTGTTGGGTCCCCAATTGAACACCATGTATCCTGCGGTAAACGTTTTAATGATCAACGTTCAGGTATAAATATTGGGCCTAGTCGTAAAGCATTTTGAGCAGTTGTATAATAAAAGGCCAGCCCTATGTATTTTAATTTCCTTTTTGTGCACGTACGCCAAACTTACGTAGCAGTCGTGTATAAATGTTTTGTGTGTTTAATGTTGAATATGCCTGCAGTTAACTATAATTTTGCTTCAGAGTTTGTATTGTATCAAGGTAGATATTATTTACTATTTGTTTATGCAATGGCAAGTCTTCTGATTAATTATGCATAGTGCCTCATTCAGCATACATTTAGTATAGAATAATTATGTGGATGACCATTTCTATTGAGAAACTCCTAACAGACCAAACCACGGAGATATCTTCATAGTGTGATAATAGACTAATTACATGAACCTTTTAGATTTTTTACTTCATACACATATGTAAATAGCCTATTTTGTGTGCAAAATATATATTTATTACAATAGTCAATTTTGTGTGGTAAAGTACGTTCAGTGTTAAAATACAATTGCTCTGATGAGATTGAAGGGCTGTAAAAGTGTGTTGTAATGTTGTCAAGTATATAGCTTTATAGTAGGTAATCAAAAGTTAGGTTTTTTATATCAGGCTGGTAATTATGGCAGTGTTCCTAAGTTTACTGATTTGACTGGGAATGTTAACTAATAGAAACACTTTGGAATCAGCGGTGATAGTTTATTTCAGTGACCAGTGACTTGAAAGTTACTCCCAACAGTAGGCCTTAACATAAGTTGAAATGATGGCAGATACTGATAACGTTAAAATATTTTCGGGTTGAAATTACTGCACTACATTTTTATTTATTTGAATATTTGGGCACAATAGCATCATTTTCATGCTATTGCATATAATCACAAAATTTAGATTCAACATGCAATGTGTTACCACATTTCTTTGTACCAAATGTTTGTTAGGTTTGGAGATGGGACAGTTTTGTTGTGCAATTTAAACACACTCCCAGAATTCTAATTTATTTCTCATGAGAGATTGCATTTCAGCCTACTTGGAACTAACATTATTTAAAATAATTTTTTGTGTATCTCGGGCTGCAGACAGCAGTTCGACACTTGTCCACATTACTTGTGCGAAGCATTTTAATTAATGCAAATATCTCCTGACAATAATTTATTTATTAAAAATTAACACAGGCTAATTATTTACATTCATACTGAACCACACGACAAAATAAAAAATTTAATTTCAATACCTGAACTGAAAAACTCGCATAAGTCTCACCCCATTTTTGGACACTAAGAATTGGCATAAACTGTGCAACCATTAAGTGAGTAAATATAATATTTTAAAATGGAAAAATTTTGGAGTATTTTAAGAATTGTTGCAATTAAGATCATTTACACATCCACATTTCACTGTTTACGAGTGCATTAAACAAGTCTTAATTCCCTAACAGAACTGATCGGACTACACTGCCTTTGATATCAGTACTGTATTTAAGCTGTTAGCCTAATTCCTTTCAACAGGAGCATACATGTTGAGTAAATAGTCTTGATATCATTTGGCAACTGCCATATCTTTGTTCATTGATGGTTGTGCATTATTAGACTTCATGCTTGTGCCTCGTACTCAACCCTAGGTTGATTATTTATGAACACCAAGTCTGTTCCTATCTAATAACTCGCAGCCCACCATAATCGTGGAGTTTGTGTCGTCTTTTGCCTTTGTGTACAAAACAGTAGGTACAGTGTAAAACCCAAACATTAACTGTATTCCATTGTGTGTACTTCTGAAAGGTTTTTTGAACTTATTTTTATGTGGAGATAAAGGAGCTGGAATACAGAATCCAGACTTTTTGTGCACGTCAAACAACTTTAGGATAGTTTCCTTTAATTCTTTTTGCTCCAGATTGCCTTTGTATAGTTTCTTCCCCCAACTTCAAGAAAGAAACGGTATGCTGCGTATAAGTTGGTGTGTTTAGTATTGGAGGCAATTTTTGCTTCAGTAACCATTGTTTTTACTTTGTTAAAGTTATTTTCAGCCTTTAGAAAAAAAATTTGTGTTGTATAGATGTTGCTGCAAATGTAGAAATAAATAGCACTCATAAATTTGGAAAAATATCCTTTATTGGAAGACAAAAATTTAGTCTAACATTATATTTATTGGTCATCAATCATCAGTAAATGGTTTTTTAGTTAAATCGGTTGTTGTGTAAAGTTTTTTTGGTCGATTTGCAAGTTTCTTCCGTGTTAAGCTTAGCCTATTTAATTTGTCGTTAAATTTTAATTTTTGCTATAATTTTTTTTAACATCCACTTTTATTTAACATCCTAAACATGTATGGTTTGGAAATAACCTGTTGTGTGCATTCACACACTGTTGGTACTACCTACAACAATCAATTGTATCATTTTATTAGGTTGTTATTACTGGATGCACGTGGGTAAACACAATCCAACATACGTGTGAAATGCTATGCTTAAGTCACTGGATAAACTAATATAAAGGATTTTGGAGCTGGCCTGGGAGATTATTCATAAGCGATGTTGCACGGGCTGGGTTATATAGGAGTATTAAAAGTTGTGTGTACGTGATGGTAAGCTAATGCCGAAGGCCATAGAGCAGGTGTATTTTCACAGTTGAATTAGTAGCAGTTTGTGCAGACACAGTGGTTTGGCACTTCTGTTTGTGATGCTCTATGTTAATGAACTACGAACAGTTTGTGTGCAGTAATTTGCTACAGTAATGACAAGTGTGGTAATGACTTAACAGAAAGCTGTGAATGAGCTTTTCTGTTTACTTAATTTTTGTTAATTTTTTAACATTTCAGTTTGCTGGACGTGTTTTTTCATTGATAATCAAGTTTAAATTGTTTCATTCTTGTAAATAAAACAGATGACCTGGGAATAATTCTTTCTTTTGTATAGTTTGCAAGTGAATACAACCAATTTTAAAATACTTACGTATAAATGCTGAATAGAAACTATTACAGTAGGCCTATGTGAGGATCTTACCTAAACCAGCCCATGCACCATCTATTATGAATCACCCTGGATTCCTCCAAAAATCCTCTGTTAAGGGCACTGCCTACTGGCTGGCAGCTGCAAAATTTAAATAGGAAATTTTGCCTCAGTGAGTTAATTTTAAAGATAGATGTTTCCAACTAAATGTATTTTTCACAAATTTTTTAGGAGAAATTCCCTACAGCGGAGATGTAGCCTATTTTTAAGGAATTTTGAAAATTTTGTTAATTTACAAAAAAAGTACTACTGCATATCTATATTGAAAATATACCCTTGTAGGGATTTTCTAAAAAAATTTGTGAAGAATACATTTTGTTTAAAATTAATGCACTGAGGCAAAATTTTCTTAACATGGGATTTCCTATTCAAATTTTACAGCTGCCAGCCGGTAATGAGGATTGATAAGTGGAATCCAGAGAATGAAGCTTAGCAATGTAACCTAGGGTATATTAGACTGTATTTGAGCAGATGCATCCATTAATAAAATAAGCTAAAAATTGGAAATCATGGTATTTTACCTGCTTCAAGATTTGTGGCAGATTGGTATGTGAATTAGAGTTTTTAAACTAACCTAATTTAACCTAGCCTAATTACTAAAACTAAACATCTAAGCGCTGGTTTCACAATGTCTGGTTAGGTATGTGACAACATAATAAATTTAAACAGAAGTTTTAACCATTGGTTAGTCTCTTACTGTTTCTCAACATACATTTCCCAGTAAAGAAAAGGCTGGTTAAGAGAAATCTGACAAGCATGCAGTGATGTTTTGATTTGCAGTTGGCTGCTGGTAACCAAAGTTTGTTTTAAAAATGTGAAATGAAGCAGCAATAATTAACTTAACTGTGTTTATCAGACAATCTTATTCATTCAGAAATTATTTTATTCATTTATTTGCTTAGAAAGTATTTATGTATTACTGAAAACAAGACAGATGTGTTATGGTACTTTAATTGTGAAGGCATTTTGATATGTATTTTTTACTGTTTTTTGGGTATCTCACATTTCTACACCTTCAAGTCTGGTCATTTGGTTAGGATAGTTCAGGTAAATTTTTGTAAATTAAATCCTCAATCACATAAATGCAAAAATAAATGTAATTTTGTGTGAAAACATATCCCAAGAAATAACACTGTAATATTACATGTAGTTACCATCGGAGAAAATATTTTTAAGCACTTGTTAAAAGATTTTCTTTGAACTAACAAAATAGTTGCCTATCTCTATGAACTTCTAAAACATCTTTTATATTTTCAATCAAAATTGAAACGGTTTACTTTGTCAAACAAATCACATCACCCGAAAAAATATTAACTTTATTAATATATCGTAATTTAATTATCTGCACTACAATTATGGCTGTTAGATTTAATGAATACTTTGGTCGTCATCATCATCAAATAACCAACTGAAATATTTTGCTGACATAAGAAAAAATTTAAATACACAAACACAACCTCACATCAGCCAAGAATGACCACCACATTTACTGTTAATGTTCTGATTATCGCAATAATCAGAACCTATTGTTTTTAAGATAATGATTGCTTTGAGGCAAATTGAACATTGGCTATTCTTAACCATGAGAAATGGTAAATGTCACTAAACCCTAAGTTTTAATCTGACCTTAATTGGATCAAAACCAGACACTGAAACTGACCCTAAGTAAAATGAAATGGATTAATATATATTTTTATCACACAACAGTTTTATTAGTCCCCCACACTCAAGTTTAAGCTGTGAATAACTTATCAAAAACCCTTGCTCATGCAATTTAACCTACACACCACATAACAGCTGCATTATTTTATGTTTAGCTTAAAGTGCAACTTTTATTTTAGGCAAAAAAGTATACTGATGAAAATAATCACAGGGTGGCCACTTATTTTCAGTTTCACATTTCCCTGACTTCCAGTTTTTCCAAACCAAATTTGCCTTTTTTGCTGACTGCTCATTAATATTTAATTACAATTATGATAATTTAATTCTACTGTCAGTAATCCAATTTTCATTACATAAATATATAATGCTATTTGGCCAACAAAAACCCTGAAGCCAGCATTACATTTGTTAATTTTAACATAAATGGCATAGAGTTGGCGATACAATTTTATCCTAAATATATTGTCAATCTAAAACATTTCTTATTTGTAATGTATCGCAGCATTCCCGAGAAAAACTGCATAAAATACTAACTTTTACATTGAAGTTTACCTTGATGAACCTTATAGTGTAGACATTTTGTAACATATATTTGGGCATGTGAATTTAATATTAACTTGTCAAGAAGTTTAACACTACTGCTATTGAATAATAAAAAAAATTTAAAATCAAAATGTGTAATAATTTTAAGATGTGAGCATCTATTGAATACATAAAACACATGCAAAGCTTAAAATTTGTAGCATGACTAGTTTTAAGAATAACTATACACTAAACAATTTAACCTGTGGCATTTAAGTTCAACTTTCTATGAAAATATAAAAATTGGTGTTCACAACTTCACAAAGAAGTGCATTAGAGATATAGTATCAGTTCCTTCACATCCATATTAAAGATAAATACTAGGTAACTTAACAGTTGAACGTTTCCCACAGGTTTCTTTACTGAAAAAAATTTGCATAATTTAAAATACACATAGACACTTCAGTGACTTTCTCTAAAAACTTTCCTGAACTTTTAATCAATTTTACAAAATTTTCAGATTCCCCAGGTTTTCCTTAAGAGTGGCCACCCTAAATCGTAAAATATGAAAGCAGTGATTTCTACTAAATGTCACAGTAGAATTAATGTTTACAAGACAGTTAGTGGTTCTCTAATTTGCTATAAAAATTTGTTTGGAAATGTATCTTTGTTCCAGCATGATAATAAAAGCAATGACAATAAAAATGACAATATTTCTGTAGATTCTGTTTTGTCTTGGTGCTATAGTAATTGCATAATTTCAAATTCCCTCACAGTGTCAGCCATTTTTATTGTGACGCACTCAGATACAGTGATAGGGTAACCTTTCAGAATAGGGTGACACATTTCCACACTAGTAAATGGAGATATTTTATTGCAAAAATTTTCTCCAGATTGCTGTAGTTTAACACCAAAAAAGAAATGCTTAATGTGTTAATATTATATATTCCAATGCATGAAATAATGCTATTTCTTCTTAATATAAACAGTTCTGGAAACTGTACATTTATTTTTCAGGAAAACCATACAGCTTTTGTTTTATCCTTTCCAACTAGCCAGTATTTAACCACGTTATTTTTCTCTAGCACTAACATTCTTTACTATTCTGGTACCTGCAACTTTGCAATTCACAAATTAAAGTAATAGCAAGGTTTTTGTGAAAGCTACTGATTTTTGAATTTCAGCAACATAATTTTTTCCTGACACACAACTTAAAGAACTAAATGTTTCTTTTCAAATACATTTCAAGTACCGTAAATTGGGGTGAAATTGATCACATGAATGTTCTATAAATATTAATGTCAGATATGGTACCTGACCTAAACATGTACAGAAAACTGTCATGTTATCGATCTCACCCCTGCTGATTACTTTCGCCCCACCTATGTACCTTGCCTTAACATGTGATCAATCTCGCCCCTGCTGATCAATTTCACCCCATTTTATGGTACCGGTAATATTGTTTGTCTGATTTTGCATCTTTTCTCACATTCAATATTGTTTGGTTACATGAATGTCCATTCTCATGGGTAATCGCAGTAAATATCTTTTGTTGTAATTAGTGCATTGTTTCTCATTAATATTTTTTGTAGAAGTTTTCTCTGCATCTTTCAAGCCCTTCTTTGTATTGGATAATGCTATAAAAAGGATTTTGGTACAGTGTTGTTTGGAATTTATGAGCATCCATATTATGGCCCATTCTTGACGCCTAATTTGAGACTACGTGATATCTGTTAAAACTTGTCTTGTTCTCTACCTGATAATTAGTTTGTATTCGAAAGCCATAGTATAAACAGAGACATTTGAAGTGAACCACATTTATTTCAATTGGGTTTATTGAAAAAAGGCAACTTTAAGATATTGAATAGTCTCAATAGCAAGTACATTTATGATTGCTGTTTCATGTGCCGTCTGTTTCTGTTTAGACTGTTTCTCTTTTCAGATAGGCAACATTGCTAAAGTGTTTTAGGTTCCAACTCTAACACCATAATAACTTTTCGTCATTTACGTTCTGCATCTGTCAATAAGGTAACCTAATCCGTTATCTCGGTCACTAGATCTTGTAGGGGTTTGATAAGTGGAGTGTTATGCGAGTGAGCACTGTGTGACTGTTTTTCAATTCCTTGCCTACAGGTGCTTTGTCTGGTTTGAACCCCAAAGGGAAACATTAGTTTGGCATGGAAAATCTTGTCTTGGGAAAGACAATGTGGTCATGGTCATTGATAGTAAATCTAAGAATACTGCCCATGGTACCATTGTTGATTTTATACATCGTGCATTTTAATATACGTACACATGTTTTGCAGTAGTAACATTTAAGGTTACGTGTGTATTGTTTGATAAAACCACAGTCTTTTGAGCTGTTATGATTACATTCTTAAGTGTAAAAATTCTTGGAACTTTAACATTTGGGCTACACCATTTAGTTATTATAAAAGTGTGCTAATTTAATCAAATGAAGTAAGGTATTGTTCCATACATGTATGAAGTTGCAAATTGTAANNATTGTTCCATACGTGTATGAAGTTGCAAATTGTAAAACAGATTGTGTGGTCTTAACACCTATCCTATCAATTTCCTTAGACGATATGACTGAATTTGTAAGGCCTCATTTGTGGTATCTGAAACCAATTACTGAATACATGGCCGAGGTATTGAAATGGACAGTATCTCACTATATGTGCAAGCTATAGTTTGTAATGTTTCATTCATTTGCCAGTCAAATTGTTGTCAGAACCACTTATAGTGCAGAGATTTTGGTGTGCTCATATCAAGTGTTTTTAACTAGTTGAATACATTCAAGTATATTAAAAATTATTGTTTTTAATACAAATATTAATGTAGACTATACCAGTATGTAAAAGATTTATTTTTAATTACACGTATTTTATTGAATATGCTAAATTACACTTTTTTTTGTTAGGCCCATTTTTATAGCTTCTAGCTCAGAAAAATTAATTAATATTCTCTTTGTATAAATAGCAAAGGAAGCTGTAGTAAGTGAATGGAGAAGTGGAATAGAGGCCTATATTTTGTAAATATTTGTCTAATGTTTCCATATTTTCATTCCCATTCATTATTATTAAAGAAGGAAGAGAGTCATTATTTTAATGCTTGTTTGATAATTTTGAAAACATACATACTTTTATTATATAAAACTACATACTATAATTTGTAGCAGCATAAGCTGAAAAAATTTTGGTTTGTTGTAATGTTTGTTGATGAATGTTAATATGTAGTGAAGATATTAATATAAATAGAAAGTAAGGCCTACATAATTATAAAGATTGTGGTTTTTTCACTCAAAAATAATACATGAATTGAAAAAAATGTATAAAACTCTGTTTTTGTACAGATTTGTGAAGTTTGATTTTTTACTAAAGTGAAAAACATGTGAATTAGCATTATGTTGTACTTTGTAGACTTATGTTTATTGCAAATTGTCATTAAATATTTTTATAATACATTTTCCAAAGTTTTGTTTATAATTGTGTTGATTGAAAATTTTCATCTGAAATCAGGCATGCCAGTTACTGCACTTAAATTCAAAGAACATTGTTGAGGTAGTTTTAATGCAGATTATAATACCTTAATCTAAGTAATTTTGTTGCCATCTGCAAGGTTTTTATTTTCTTGGATGAGCATAATTCATGGCTGGGTGTGCAGTCGTCAACTTCATAACACATCTGTTGAATAACATGCTACCGTATAAAGTAGGTTATTGTACATTCTGGTAGTAATTCAAAGTTTATAGGCCTAAATGGATGAGAAATACCTATTTTTATTCATTACAGTTTGCTATTTGAAGTATGATTACTGCAAATAAAAATAAATTAGAAACTCAACATAATGGATTCAGAGAAGATTTATACCTTAATTTCATTGACAAGTATTTAGTTACATTGCAGCATGCTTGCACAAGCCTTTCATTTTATTGTTTATATTAGGCTGTAATTTTTTTCTTCAAATTGTAAAATTGCAAATTTTTAATGTTATAACTTGTTGCTAGCATTGTAAATATTAGACCTTTAGTTTGACACCAAAAAAATTGTAAATACTTTATAGTTGCGTGTATACTGTAGAAGACCAAAGAAAGATATGGTGGAAAGCTGTAATAGTAAGGCGGGCCTGACTTTATAAATTCTTGGACTGTGTAGTTACCAGAGATTTTCCACACACAATGCTTCGCTGGTTTTTCTTTTATAGTGTATGGAAAACAATTTAACCTTAACCATTAATCACAATTTGTAACATCTTAGGATGAAGGTAGTATTGCTTTAAGTTTACGCCAGGTACCATATTGGAATGAACCATGGGGAAAATACATGCACAATGATATGAAGCATTGTTGCCGCTCGAGTGTCCCAGTTTGATTACCCATTGCTGCCACTTAGTATGTTTTGTGGTGAAATTTTAAAAAAATGTATTCAAAAGTGGAGAAATTTTTTTTTTAAATTGACTAACTTTCAGGGTTTGTTCTAGATTCTGTCAGTCAGGACTGTTAACCCACTGCAACAAAGATGGGTGCCAGTCACAAATAATTGGCCTTACCAAAAATAATGTATAATAAATAATGTACAAATTATTGTGTAGTGTAACAGGTGCAATTTATTTAACATATATACACTTTAAATTTCTTTTTAATGTAAAAACCAATTTACAAAAACTTTGTTTGTTTTGTTGTGAAAATGTAAGTGATGGCACTAAAACAGTTAATATTCCTTTGTGCAAATTCAACTTTGGTCATAAAAATTGTGCAATTGGTTGCAACAATTTTGAAGTTGCATTCAATTCATAGTGGAACTTATCACGTTGGTGCTTTTGACAGATTTTGAGAAAAGTAATTCACAAAATGTTATTCTTTGCTTCAAACTGAATCTCAGATATTCATTACCATTGAAGCATGTTTCATTTACAGCATGGTATAGTGATTATGTATTGTCATGCTGGCTGTGATGGTCCCATGCGGTCACTCCAGTAAGTTTAATCATAATAATTGTTGTGTATTAGTTTATTGTTAAAGATCTTCAGTGTTGAATCATATAATTAGGTTGTGTTAGAGCTGTTGTGTATAAACATGTGATGGTTGAAATAGATTTTTGTTTTTTACCTGTATGTACTTTAGTTTCCTTGCGTCCTGTATTCATTAGTGTTGTTTTACTTAATTATATTACTTGGCAGTCCTGTATTAACTGCACTGTATAACTGGCAGAGAATGGAGGGACTTTGGCACAACTTTACTGTTTACCGTGCTTCTGATTTCATCAGAAACCTTGAAAATCTTACGCATGTAGAGTATGAGCAGGAAACCAAAAATATATTTTTTGCAGTAATGAAAAATGTGATTTTCAAATGGAATGGTGGTGTTTTTATGTAAGGAGAACCATTTTTTTATTGATATAGTTTGCTACAGTGTGAGGTATTATTCTTTATTCTAGAAATATATATTGTTGAATACTTACAATGTCTATACTATAAAATTTGTTGAGTATGCTGTATTATGGTGCATGTAAAAAATTGTCACTTTTGGTGCTGCATGATAAAATCCAACATACCTACAAGTTAGTGACATCAATGTGGGAATGCCCTGTAAAAACCTTTTTCCTGTGCAATTGTATTAAACCTTTTATTTTTATTGAATGTAATAGTTAAGAAAAATCTTTGCCTTGTCACTTTAAGAGCAAACCAGATATATTTAGTTTTATACAATTTAATAGCCTTCTTTGAGATTATGCCAGGCAGTGATACACATTTTTCTGCCAAAAAATAGTTTTCTATGCATATTATAGTATTGATTTCAACACTATGTGGAAAATGTCATGTTGAGAGACACACAAATACAATGGAAGCATTTAGGAAGCTACATGTTGCTTATAGGTGACAGAATGCCATACACACAGCACTATGAAAATAGAAATGCACATGCACAAAGTCTGTTATTTCAGGATTGGTTTTCAGTGTCAGAAAAATTGAGTACAACTGAATTAACGCTTGTAAATATAAATATTCCTCTCACATTTTTATAATATTCTTGTTTAAAAATTTTATATGTTCATTTTAAGTTAAATATCTCTGTTGATGATTTGAGCATACTTGTGAATACAGGGTTAGCTTTTTTTTATAAGGTATTTGTTAGCAAGCTTTACCATGCAATTTCAGATATCTCGGGCGTATTCATGAAATAAGCACAATATATTATGTGTTTGCATAAAAATTTTAGAAATGTAAAACACTTAAAAAAATTATTGTAGAAAATTTAAAAAAAATTTATGTATAACCAAATATTATCTTTTGAGCTTATTTATAATTTTTTGTTGATTTAATATTTTCAATTATATGTAAATGTTTATTGATCATTCGTATTTGGTGAGCTCTCATTCATGGTTTTACAGTTTTTTAGCACAGCTTACAGTAATTAAATTACCATTGAATTTTTTCAATTAATTAAGTGATAAGTCAACCTTAATTTGATATACTTTAAATCTTTGTTTTCAAAAATTTTAGGTTAGTGTGTCGTTAGGTTTCGATTACTATCAACCATTTAGTAAAGTAGAAATATTTTATTAAACAGTATTTATTCAAGCTCTTTGCTTAAAAATTGTGAATTGCTCCGCTGAATAGTTATAAATTGTTCTATCTATTACCCAATTGTTGTTTAACTTATTTTTCAATCCTAGTATCACAAAAAATTCAAACACACTGGGTTCTTTTCAAAAGTTACAATTGCCAGTTGCACTATTGTTCGACTGTGCTCTAAAATCCTCTGACCATAGTTCATGTAGGAAACATAATAATTTTGTTTTGCACAAAGAGTTTCTTTGTTACTTGGTAATGTGCTCCAGAGTTCAGTTTAGCAGGTTTAACTGTAAAAAAAATGCTATTCGAACATGTCCATACTCAGTACTTCAGAAGTTCAACAAACAATAGTTCTGTTTGTATTAATAATTAATGTTTGTAGTCATTAAATGTGATGTATAAACAGAAACAAGCTCATTGCGCTTTAGTGCAATATATCTGCAGAAATATTAAGGAATGGGCAGAAATCAACTTTTACTATGCCTGAATTATTAAAGGTTTTATGCTAAATGTCTTATAATGAAGATTTACAATATCACTTGATGAAGGAAAAATACTTATATTTTACTAAATGCAATTTTGGTTTTGTATAGTTGGTTACGTTCTTGTTTGTGCCTGTATTAATCTCTTCAAAATGCTAATATGCTGTAAATATATTATTCACAAACTGCACAACACGGTTGAGGTAGATGAAAAATTAAGAGAAATTGAACACTTGCAGCCATGAACCAGTAACATTTTCTGGCATTGAAATAATATCCTCTTCCTAAATTGGTTGGCTATATGTCAAGAATGTGCCTAACCTAACTGATTTCCATGTGTTGATCAGACTCTGTGTATGTAAATATTACAGTGAATTGCAGACAAGAAAGTTATTTTACAAATTGTTACCTTTCTGCCAAAGCTACGTAAAATAATTTGTGGGTTGCAGCTTTTGCACGTGACTTGTCTAGTTATGGTGTGTGTCAATACCAGCCATGTCGAGCACACTACTGTTTTGCCGGTTTATATTTGCGAGATCTTAAATACAGTATATCAGTTGCAACTACCCAAATAACTTTTGATTACTGTACAATTGAAAACATTCTGCAGACTTTAAAAATTCCTGTGGCAACAGTTTACATATTCTACATATATACATTATGGTGGGGATGGTCAGTGTTACTGTTTTCATAAATAAATATGTTAGGGACTTGAAACTGAATTTTCCAACATGTTTGGTTTAATGAAATAAAAATGTGACAATTTTCAGATTATGTGTTTGATTTCACATTTTTTTTCAATCTAGGCATATATTGTGGAAATAATATAGCAGTCAGACATATTTTACTCAGGTGGTATGAAGTGGATTCTGCAAGTGTTATAAATGGTCTCATGCTTAGTAGTTTTAAAGGTGAACCAGAAGTTCATCCTTGCAGACCAGTCTTATCACTTGTTTGCTTTGGTGGCATTTTGCATCATAAAAAATACTGTTTAAAGGATGTGTGTAATTGTGTAATGCAAATTACACATTGATAGTGAAACAGTTTAAATTAAAATAAACACAATTTTAAGATGTTTTCTATAACTTGGAAACATCAAAACAAGTGCTCTGTTAATTAGTATATCCATGTTGGCCAATTTTTTATCCTGACGTCTGTTCAAATATAAGGATCCACTAATAAATTAATTTGGACATTTGCCATTGGAGGGCTTGTTTTACGTCTTAGGAAAACAAAATAACATGCAAACATTGAAAATAAGCCAAAGATTAGTTGCTGTCAACACACATTTAAGTGTTTAAAGAATTCAGTAGAAGGAATTTAGTTACAAATTGCAAAGGAAAGATAAAAAAAAAAACAATGAGTAATCAGACTGATGACAATATGTAAAGCTATTAACAAATAACATTGAATGAGACAGTACAAATATGTACATACAGAGGTGAAAACAAATGCTACACAAAATCTAGGTGATGCAATGAAGACAGCACAGAACAACTTATTTCTTGCCGAAAACTGCTACTGTTTTAGTGTCGATAACCTGTATTTGTGTGGTTTATGTTGTGTATTCAGTTTTTGGGCACATCAGTTTTCACCTCTGTTCATAAGTTGTCCTTTAATATCTTTTGTCCAGTTATTTTAATATATTTTTATATACATACTATTCTTGTCAGATTACTCGTGTTGGATTTTTGAGTAGATTTCCTTCTGCAGAATTTTCTATTTTATTTGCATGTGTTAACAAAACATCCACTCTTGGCTCTTGTTTGTTATCTGTGTTTTGTGTCGTATGCAGTTTTCTGTCGCAACAAAGCTCTGCAATGGCCTGTGTCCAAAATAAATTTGGTATCCATTTGTATTGACTGCTTCATCCAATGTTGCGTTAATAGTATATGTACGGACCTCATAGTTTGATTTCTCATTCTGTTTGTTTTAGGAAAGATCCTTTGTTATATCGGACGTGAAAACTTAAGATGCGGGTATTTTTTGCAGGCTTTTATTTAGTTATTTCTGGGTTGTCACCTTTTTGTGTTTCTTGAGATTGGGCAGAGTAATTATATAAATTTTTTGAATATTATGTTTACAGAAATTTAGTTTCCACAATTTTTTATGTTGACTTACAGTCAAGTTACATAAAAATTTACCAGCCTTTTCCATAATAGTAACAGCGATGCTTCCAGGACTGTGTTCAAAACTTATAACTAGCCAATATATATTTTTTGTTATATTGTTAGGACATATTGAAGTTATTAGTTTTTTTTGCAGCATGTTAATTTAACTTTCACTAATGCCACATAGGCCTAATTTTGTACATAATTTGAATTATTTAAATACATCATTTACATAAAGGGAAACTAACATGGTTATCTAACACCAATATACCTTATAATTTGCTACAGTAGTAAATCAGTGTTACAGTTTTTCCTACTTAACATTTCTTGGTATGTTGTCTTTGTCTTTTTCAAAATAAATATTTGGACACCTATAAATAAGTTCCTGTGATAGCATTACTAACATTTATAATAGGACCACTATTTTGCTATTGGAAAAACTGGCGGAAAAGTAAGTGAAAATTTAAGGAAATATGTTGTATGAATATTAAATTGCCTGAATTAAATATAATTCCAAATTGTATAAAAGTATGTAAATAAAATTGTATTAAAGAGGGGTTTTGTTTCGGTATCCCATCAAATTGTCAATGGTACATTTATTCAAAAAAGTAGTCTTAATTTGCAGTGTTGAATTATTTTTATTTTTGTTCAGAAAATGTTATTAATATTAACAATAGTGCAGTATACTGGTGGTATCATGAGTGGTGAAATGTTGAGCATAATGCATGTTTTTTTACAATAACACCAAAATCTTCCTATCAGCCTGTCTCATGCTAGGCTTCAACTTTATTGAATGCTGTGAACATTTAGAGCAATCATGTGAGTTGGTTTGGGATGAAATAGGATTTTACAATTATTGGTAGAGTAATTGCTTTGCGGCAATGTATGTGTCTCATGAATAGAGAATATTTCTCTAAGAATAGCATTGTCTAAGAAAATTTGAAATAATTATTTTGAACAGTTTGTATTCCGGTTTCAAGAAACTTGCATAATTCCAGGTCTTGATCATTTCATATAGCTTCTTGTGTTTGTAGTGGTTTGCAAATTGCAGTTGTATTTAAAATATTTGAAATTTATATTTGGCTTGGGTAAGTGCAGGTCCATCAGTGTGTTTTACTTTTTTTGTATCAATTAAGTTATCATCTAGTTGTTACATGTATGTGCAGCAGCTATTGGTTGTTACTCTGAACTAAGTACTAACATTTTGTAGATACTAATGAATTATAACAAACCCGTGTAAATATATTAAATTTAGTGGTCGTGGGTTTTTGCCCTATTTATAGATAGAGAGGACGGCGCATTTCAATAATGTTGCCCTGTTTGAATCAAACCATACTGCATCATGTTATAAATGGTGCATAAGAAGTTAAAACATTCAGTAAATTGCATTTACGCTACACATTTTATCTTTGAACTGGCCTGGAACTAGTATAGTTGCTAATAATAAAATTTTATTTATCATAGCAGGAGGTTAAAATTTCCCTTTTTCTTACTTTTTAATTGTTTTCCTATTTTAAGTGGAACTGTTTTTCTGCTGTACCAAATTAGTGGAGGTTTTTGAATATTAAAACCTAGTTTAGCAATTTTTTCAGTAAAAAATGTTGTTAATGCTGTTGCAGAGCTTGTGGTTAGTACTGAATTTAGAGATGTTAAACTTACTGTAAAAGTTTGTTGAAAAAAAATTGTTTGGCGTTTAGTTAACCTGTTTTGATTATTTTAGAAAGTAACAAAGATGTGTAAGGAATTTAAGTAAAAGTTTGTTTTTGTAAACTTTTGAGATATTGGGCTAGTTGATTTTAAATTTTTTGGAGTGTTTTATACTTAAATGAATAAAATGTTTTCTTAAAAAAATTTATTCATCAAGTTCCTTCAGAATTTTTGGGACATACAATTTTGCATTGTATTTATAACAAAAGGATAAACTTCATTTAAAAGTAGTGTGTATCTAAGTTGTGTACCATATCTTTATACTTTATTAATTTGTCATAAAAATTACATTATCAGTTGTAGAATTATTTTCTGGTAGCAAGTATCCAATCACTTCCATTTGGTAGGTGCAGGTATTACTGACAACAGTATTTTTTTTAATTGTACAGGAACTATTTAAGATATTATTTTCCCAGTTAAGCCATATCCATAAAGTTTTGGAAATCAAGATCAAGAGTAAACTGAATATGCAATTTCCATTTCTTAATAGGTGTTCTTTGTAAAAGTATGTTATTACTCACTGTTGCAATTCGTTGAATGTTGTTAGGAGTATGTCCAATGAATTGAATTGATCAAAATAAAAATATACAATTTCAGTTGTGGTAAATTGGACAGGTTTGGTAACTAGCAAAACAGAAATTTCTGGCATACAATGAAAATTGGTATAGCTTCCTAAACATCAGTGATGATGTGCATTTGTTTCAATAATTATTCAGTAAATTTTTGTTAAAGAAAAAAAATTTATTTGGAGCAATTTTTATACCTTGTTTTAATCTATGTACATAAATATTAAGTAAAGTATATGCTTGTTTATCTTTTGTTCGTAATCCATGTTGCCTTACCAATTTTGTTTTAATAGATAACATTCTTCTTGATAAAAAAATATTCAAGAATGAACGAGTGGTGTGAAACAAAGCAATAGAAGCATACAGCACACAGCTTTTCTGAGATTCTAAACACTACAATTTTTCTTTAAGAAAAGTTTCTAATAGGGACGAAATTGGTCTTTTCTGGAAAGATTTTCTGGTTGGTTTTACCCAGCAATGCTCTTCCTGTTTGAAACTGACGGATTAGGAAGTGATTGAAAAATGCTGTTTTCAATTGTTTTGTCGTTTCAGGACATCTTTCTGCAAAGTTCAGGCTTACTAGTTTGTCACTCAATCTCCTCTCCTTTCCCTTTTAATCAGACGAGCAACTGACAAAAATAAAGTTAACTTGTTTCTTATAAAATGTTTCCTGAAATAAGACTTTTCTAGTTCTAGTTAAGTGTTTAAAATTTCCAGAAAAAGTGTGTGCACGTATCTTTATAAATGATATATTCTTTCTTGTGTTTAAAAATTGTTTTCTTTATGCACACCTAGGAATGTTCAGTAACATTTTTTACTAATATATTTATTTCCTATATATAATTTGCAGGAAAATGGTAGTTCATTGGGCAAGTGTTGTAGGCTAGCAGTTGAAAGTGCTATTTCATGTTTAAAGTGAAGAAAATAATTTTCTTACCAAGTAGATTGACAAGTTAAAACATTTGTGTGTGTTGAGTCGAACACTTAGTTTGATGTTATTTCACTAATACAGGATGANGGGCAAGTATAAAAAATACCCCAACCTTGTAGGTCTATAATATCAAAACCAAACTACATACTACCTTGATTGACCAATCAAATGAACCATGGAACCGTAAAGTTTGTTACCATACATTCATAAATGTTCAATGTGACCACCATGAGTGGCCCGAACGACATCTACGCGATAATGAAACTAATTTCACGCTCTTGTCAGCATGTCCGGTGTTACGGTTTGGATGGCATTTGTAACTCTCGGTTTGAGGTGGTGAGGGGGTAGCGAGCTCGCATTCGACATGTCAATGTGAAGGGGACGGTCTGATGTTTCCTTTATGGTGCGCCACCCCATTGGCACCTAGCTGTTCACGAATACCTGAACGAGACGTTGCAGCAACGCGGGATTGGTCGAGGAGCAGCTGGTGACCAGGCTCTTCATCACTGGCCCCCAAGAAGCCCGGATCTTACCACATGCAATTTTTTTCTATGGGGGTACCTAAAGGATCAAGTGTTTCGTCCACCATTGCCGGCTAACATTGACGACCTCAAAAAGAGAATTACGGACGTCATCCAAACTGTAATACCGGACATGCTGACAAGAGTGTGGAACGAGCTTGATTATCGCGTAGATGTCGTTCGGGCCGCTCGTGGTGGTTGATTATTACGTAGATGTCGTTCGGGCCACTCGTGGTTGTCACATTGAACATTTATGAAGATACGGTAAGCAAACATCACAGTTCCACGGTTAATTTGATCGGTCAACCAAGGTTGTAGGTTGTTTGGTTTTGATATAGACCTTCAGTTGGGGTATTCTTTTATACTCATCCTGTACAATTACAATTGTTTGTTTTTCACTTTGTTTACAGATAATATCAAATCAAATCTTGTGGGCTGAAGTACAGTTATCAATATAGTTGATTATGTTATATCCATCACATCAGTGAAATAAAATGGAAGTATGGTTTTAATGTGTTCAGCATTATTTGCCGTTTTTATGAGCCATGTCAAAATGTTGATACACTGATGTACAACAGGCATGATCGCTCAATATGCATTATTTTGTAGTGACATGAGAAGGATAATACGCAATGCACATAAGCCAGTCTGGATGTGCACCTGCATATGTAGGCAGTTGCTCTACAGTTCCACACTGAAGTGCATAGGCTACACGCCACAAGTTTGGATGTACCATGCCAAAAGTAGTATTTGGTGTGCATATTCAGATTGGAGTGGAGTAAGGAAAACGCTAGAATCCTGTCAACAAATTTGACACTGTAACTCTTCCAACTGGCATAGAATTGTGACATGCACAAATTCTGAGACTACTTTTTCTTCAGCTAAGGATGACTAAATATATGGGACTGCTGCTAAACTTTGGCATTGTTGTTTAATGATGTTTAGGTGAGACGTTTGAATTTCTGCCATAATTTTTTTTTTTTAAAGAGTGTAGGATACATGATTGAGATACAGACACACAGAAGTTACATGCACAGTGTTGCTGTGTATTGTATCATTGGATTGATATGGCACTGTGGTACTATACAAGGATGAGCAAAACTTGTGGCCTTACCTTTACATAAAAATATTACGCACATAAATTTCCATCACTGTCAGCTGAGGGTTGCAGAATATGTTCATTATCAGCATGAAATGAGTAGGTGATGTATGTACCACGTGAGTTTGTGCATTTACAGTTCATAAATAATTCTCAATAATAATTTCTTGCGGGGGGATAAAAGTATAAATGTGCAAAACCATTTAGTGTAATTGTTTTCAATTCACACATCCAGTAGAGAATGTCTTATGTCCTGTTTATAAGAATCTGCAATGAGAAAGATTAATGCAAAAATGGAAGGAAAACAGTAAAATTATGTATAAAGTAAACTCATTATACTACATCTTTTAGAAAATGTACCTTTTTAATTTTTGGTTTTGTATTTTTTTAAGGCAATTGCTTAGAGGATTATTTTTTTAAAGAGTCAAAAGATAAACACTGCCATACAGAAACTTCAAAAAATACCTAAATTATAAAAGAAAATAATTTTTAAATTACCAAAGGATTAGTTTAATCAAGTTCCAGAATATAGTGGGGTAGACACTTTGCACCCAAGTACTGATAACTGAACCTATTATTATACATTCCTCCAGAATTTTCCATTTCTTACTATAACTGTACCAATATAATTTTATTTCTTGCACATAAATAATTTTTTGTAAGCACATACTTTTACAATTTTCTGACTGTTATACCTCTTAAATACAACTTTGGACATTAACATTTTTACTTGCCATTATTAACTTTGTAAACTATAAATTTGCCTGAGGAAGAGCTTTTTCCATTTAAGAATGAGACTATTTCTGACTAAGTACTAACATACATCTAGTATGTACCGAAGTTCCAAGACTTAACTTTGAAAATGACCATTTCTTAGACTACTAGGTTTACAGAAAGTGTGTGTGTATACATATATATATATATTTTAATTTCATTAACTTTTTACTTGTTGGGACTAAACTGGGGGTTTAGGTAGTGAGAGGTGCGACTTACTCAACAACCTGGAAGCTATCCATCTACGAGAACAAGCATAACAATGGAGTAAAAAATAATTAGAATTTAAAGCAGTACTTTTTCATGAATGAAGCAAAGGTCTTTCCTGCCATTATTCTGTTCACATTTAGTGTGGTCACCAAGAGCAAAATTGAAAGAAATGTTATTCTCTTTTTAAAAGTGCTCTGTTTTCATAAGATTATTTTCAAAAAAAAAAAAATTTGAACTCACCTTTTAGGAGCAGTAGGAATAATAAAGTTCCACATCTTTTTGTAACATTTAAATTCAAGGAAGCATTTTGAAATTACAGCTTGTGTCCTTATTTGTTTGAAAGCACCTATTGTACGGTGTTGTTAAAATAGGATAACAACACATTTCAATTTGTAATAAGTGTTTTGTTTAATTATTAATAAGAATATTCTAAAAATTATTTTACAAAAATTATACATAGTTAAATAAACTATCAAATTTTTGAGAGGTTTTATTGTAAGATAGGTACACAGACAAATCCAGAATACTCCACCATAATATTTGGACTGGACACTTCTGTCTAGCTTTTCTACAGTTTAATGTGGTGATTATGAAGGCCTTTACATGTTAATTATGTTAAGTTCAATGCATGTAGATGGTTAATTTTCTTTCAATTGTAGCTACCCTATTCGGGATGACTTTCCTGGTGCATTGGCTCACGAGACCTCAATGTTAAAAGCTACCTAAATCTCTCCACTCAGCTCGCCAGTTATAAGTTTTTATCCTATATTTTTAGCATAGGTGCTTTAAAATAAAACTATATAATCTGCTATTTCGAAGTTTTTCCTTGAGATCTGATGCTATGAAAAGATATAAAAAACCCATAGCTCTTTTGTTTATAAAAAATAATTTTAATATGAATATTTATAAAAATATGTTTAAGGTGCATGTTAAGAAAGATAATTTCAAAACCATAATTTTGGGCACCTTTTTTCAAATATAGTGATTAAAGTTTGAATGGTAGAAGAATGCCAAATCAGGACTTTTAGGAAGCTCTTGTATTATATAATAAAATTTGTTAACAGTGTTCCTTGATGTTTTTTTTTCCCTTAATTAGACCATTTTGCCAGCCTTGCTATCTGGCCTACATAACACATCAACAAAGTTATGAAAGTGATGAGGGAGCGAGAAGATTCATCTGTGCAGAATGTGATGAGAAAGTAACTGTAGTCTCAGTCTACACACAGCCACTTGTCCCACATCCCATTTCTTCGCGGCAAACAATTTCTTCTTTGTTCCTCCCATCGTAGTCACTCAGTGTCCATTCTAGATACAATATGTGTCTTTGGAAACAACCTTTTATCCCTCCTCCTCCCACTTGTGGTCACCCCTGCCATTGGGGCACTGTTTCTTTTAAAAAAAATCAAACTGCATTTGATGAAGCCGCTCGTGCAGTATGTTCCATGTCTGTGTTTAAAGTACGTACGGTATACAGTTTCTCTGAGCTACACATGTTGTACATGTTATTTCACTATTGTTTTGAGTTTACATTGTTAATGTTGGTTTAGTTGCACATTATCCAGATATTCATTGTTCCATACTTTCTCTTATATTTGCAATAAACTAGTGCTTTAGATCCATCTTTTAGGTTTGTACCAGTATTAGGAATTTATTTATATTGTATATACATATTCAGCTAATTTTTTTAAAAGCCCGCAGCTGAATTTTGTTGTTTAAATATACTGTATATTAACCAGTATGCAAGATTAAAGGTATATTGTGACAGTGTACATTTTTTTCTTGTACACTTTTAACTCTGTTTCACTGAGGTTTTTCTGCAGGAAAAGACCTTTGTTTTCAAAACAATTTTTAGAGGACATTTTATGTTCTCTTGTATTCCCTTTGTAACTGTAAATTCCTATAACTCTGCCAATCCTCGGTTAGACAGATAATTTATTTTGACTCAAAGTTGTGAGCATTTATTTAGTTTCAACTTCTGCAACATTAGGTATTATTTACAAACTTTTAATTCCTAGAGCATTTTGTTCACAAGTATGGAGTGACCAGCCATGTAAATTTCTGAAAGGTTTTTATTTTGCTGTACTCTCTGGATATTTGTTACTCAGCTGTTTTCTTTCAAGCATTCCTCAGTAATTCTTTCATGTATAACTGCTTAAACCTAAGACTTGTGAACAATGTTAATTAATAAATATTTGCAAATGATTTTCATTACGTTTCAATCATTGGTCACTGATAGTTAACATTAATAGAAATTCTACTTTTTAGTTTTTAAGTGAATAAAGAAACTTCATTAACTTGAAGTCAATTATTTATTTTTTTTAGTTTCTTTTGGGGGAGGGGCTATCCACACACGAGTAGTTGTATACTGAGGTATAGGTTGTTCACAGTAAAGTGAGCACTTTTGAGGCCCTAGTTACTTTTTCATTTCAGCCATTTTTAATCGTTTAGTCACATAAATAAATATTGCCATGTAAGTAATGAACACAGTGTGTATATTCCACCGCACTCAGAAGTTAACGTCTAAGGCTAAATAAAATGTATTTATTGACTATTATTCTAAATGAGAGGCCTTTCAAAACTGCTCACTTTACCATGAATAGCTTATACCAATGTGAGTTTATTCATTATATTTACAAGATTTGTATTTCCTTGATCAACTGATATACATATATTTTTAAATAATGAAAACTATTGAATTTATAACAAATTCAGTGTAAAATTAAATATTTAAGATGCAATTTTCCAAATATTCTTTTGAAGTCATTTATTCAGTGCCACTAAATATTTTGCTGTTATGCAGTGTAATTTTAGTATAATATTCAGCAACACACATTGATTATATTTAATTTTTTTTACTTCCTTATGAGTGTACATTGAATGCTAATTTTAGTATAGCCAAATTATACATGTGCCATAAATTAAAGGGTTATGAAATCTACTACATCTGGAAGTCTGGAAATTATCATTCCCACATACTTCATTGCTAGACCAAATACTATTCAAACAATAATTGGTGAAACTACGACACTAGTTTGTGGTTGTCCTCTTCATTTTACAGCTTCATATTTGGTTTGTTTGCACACATTTAATCTTATTGTAGGCTACACAGGTATGGTATCATGCTTAATTGCTTTACGAAGCAGATTGTGTCTGCAAGTGTATCTTGGTCTACAGTGAATGTGTTTGCGACTTGTATATATAACCATGGAAATCATAGGTTGACAGTATGCTTTTTTTTTTTTATATATTTAAATTAATAGGCATTTTTGTCTGTTGGGGAATTGGAAATGTTTGTATGAAATTTTTTTGCCACTTGAGTTTATTTCATGAGTTTGCCGTAACTAGCATTCAGAAAGTATCATTAGAGTTCACATATTGTTTCGGTATATAAAATAGTAAAGAAAGAAATATACATCAATATTTTGTTTTGAACTTTGGTCATGTTTATCGTTCTTTCTACCAATACTGCTGTGCTGTACTTTGGAAATGTTTAACTCTTTAATCAGACATGTATTTGCAATGGAGTCTCGTTACATAAAGTTTTATGATGAAACACTTTTTCAGGCTTAAAGTTTGCATTTTCTATTTTCCTGTGCTGTGTTTTCTTTTAGCAGTATCAGAACTTAAAAATGCATGAATATGAGTATCACCTTGTTAAATCTCTCTTCTATATTTTTACCTCCATGTTATAAAATTCAATTTTATTTTCCTTTAAATTTGCAAGTTGAAATGATTAACAGTTTTGGTATTATTGTTTCCTGCCCCCCCTCAACCCTCCATTAAAAGTAAAGCATAGGCTTATTAATTGGACATAATTGCATTTTCAGGACTGTTAAAACACCCAGTTGTGAATTACTGGCAGTTTTAATGAATTGAACAATTTTTTTGTTTACAAAGCTGACATTTTCTTTAGTGTGTATTTTTAAAACCGTCCAAACAAAATAAAGATAAAAGTATGTGGCTGTACTCAGAACTTGAGTTTTAAAGGAAAGGCCTAAGGAGTGGAAATGGAAGTTTTTTTTTTNTTTTTTTTTTTTTTTTTTTTTTTTTTTTTTTTTTTTTTTTTTTTTGCTCTCTATTCTGTACAGGTATTTTATTTACCTGTTTTATAGTTTAAGATTATATTAAGCATTTATTCTGTTTAATTTCACTCAGTTGCTGTATATGACAACATTTTGTTTCATGTGCTGTAAATTAATTGCTACCATTAAAATATTATTAGTCTCAAGCTTGGATGTAGTAGTTAAAATAATTTTGTTGTATGATGGTAATTGTACAAGATTGTATTTTTTATGAAGTAAAGTTATTATTATTATGGTTTTTTTTTGCAGTGAAGTGCAGTCTGCATATAATTTGTTTCTAATTTTAATGTGTATTTGTATAGTTTGGAGTATGCATGGAGGATATGTAACATTGATATTGCTTGGCCTAATAAACAACCAACCAGATTTATTTAATAATTTTTTTAATGTTTTTGAAAGTTTAATTATAACCAAATATGTATATTAATTCATAAAGAGAATAATTATAAGAAACGCACATTATTGACACATTTATTCTTGATGAAAGGTTCTGTACTGTGTTTGGTGTTGAATGCAAGTCCCAGTTTTTAAACTTGGCAAGCCTAATAAGTTGCACTCACTCTGTTACCAGTTGCACTTTTATGTTGTGCTTAAACAGAAATAGCTTTTAATTACATTTTAATGTGTGTGGGTAAAATTGTAAGTTTGATAATATTAATTAGAAAGATAATAGCTTTGTTCAGTTAAAAAACTACTGACCAAAGTGACCTTTTAAAAATAGTTTTTATAGCAGAAAATTAAATGAGTGCACATTAATTTTAGGACTTAACATATGTAATTTATCTTTGGCAGTTTTTAGTTATGGGAGTATTTTCACTAAATGTAACTTTTGAAGTATAGATCATTGGATCTTGCATTCAACCCCGTTAAGTACAGTATCACTACCATTCTCAGATTATGTACTTGTGCGAAGATTGAATTAATTGTAGGTATAAAAGGGCATGTAAAAAATTTGCCATGTACCATAAAATTTAATCCTTGCATAAACATGCTCCAGTATTTGTTTTGTTAATGTGTTTATAGCATGTATGTGTATACATAAGTAAGAGTTTTTAAGCGAGAAACTTTAACATATTGAAAAAAGAGAGAGAAAATGTTGAAATCCAAACGTGAATGTGACCAAACATTTGTTATATAATTTTTAAAATTTTCAAATTGGTATACATTATAAACTGTAAATGTAAATTCTTACAACTGTACATGTTTGAGAGAAAAGTATTGGTCTGTGAAATAAAATTTGTCAAAAATTTAATTTGGTTTTCAAATGTACAATTAACTAATTACCATTCAAGTGTTACTAATTTTCACTTGCCAACCCACTTTCCAAACTGGGAGTTTCGTGTTCATTAGCATCATATTAAGAATTTTCATGTGCAAATATAAAATCTGCAGTCTCAAAAGTAGTATTTCCCCTTAGTGCATTTGAAAGGCAGTTAGAAGAAAAAAGTCCATAGCAAAGCAAGGTACTCTAATGATGTCTGTAGTTATTTAATTAGTGTCCCTCTATTGAGGCATTAACTGTTCAGAGGCATGCCAATAGTTTAATAAATTATCGCTTAGGGCAAGTATATCTATCTATTAGTGCTTATTTTTGTAACTGTTAAAATTGTGAATGGTTTTATTAGTTATAGGGAAATCCTTTTGTGTAGACCAGTTCTTAAAAATGCTTATTTTAAAGGAAAATACTTTTATATTAATTAATTTTTTTGTGTGTTTTACAGTTAAGCATTTATGTTGGAAAGTAACTCTGGGGTATAGTAATAATTTTCATTTTATATGCCATTCCAGGGTTCTGCTTGAATCAGTGATGTCCTTCTATAGTCCATTCATGATTACTTCACACTTTTATGTTACATGTAAAAAAATGATACCGTGTGACGTCTAATATTTCAACTGCCAAATGTTTTTTTATATTCAGCTGTTGCAACAATACTGGCATATTTCAAAGAGACTCATACAATAAATGTCCACAATTTTTGTCAGAATTCATATCGGTTTTATTACTTTTAATGATGTCTGTATTGATGTGGGTTCAATTCATGTTAATTCACGATATAGTGCATTATGCAAATTTTGCCATGACTGGGTAGGTTAGGGAGAACTGCATAGACATTAGGGTAGTTCAATGAGAGGATAGCCTTAACCAGAATGAGTATTGAAACAGACATGCATACAGTAAAACAAAAAAAAAGTAAATTGGAATGCATAATTTGTGTTGCTTATTTTATTATGTTACATAAGCTGCGACAAACAAGATGGTGGCCAACGTTTTCAATTATCCTTTGGTCAATTGTGTCGGCACAGACATTGTGTGACTTATCTCTCTCTATTTTTTCAGCATGCATCTTTTATTATTTTTTCTTCCTGGCTTTTAGCACTTTTGAGAAATTTTGGCAAATAGTCAATTTACTGAAATATCTAAGCATGTAAGGTATAAACATTATTCACGGCTAGAAAGAAACTTCACATCTGAATAAAAATTTAATAAGTATTTTAACTTTAAAATCACATTTTAATTAATGATCACGAATTCAGATTCTGTTATTTATTATATAAATGTAAAATCTGATAAAATCAACCCTACTGCAAATGCTAAGCATCCTAAATGCCAAGAAAAAAGCGAGTTCAGGAAAAAAATAAGACATGCACCGCCTAAAGTTTTTTCTGTGAGAAAAAATTGTGCAAAGAGACTAGGGCCTACGCACCATATTTTTCGCAGCAACACTATTTAATAACTTTTTTATTTCTTATCAGTTGTTACCAATGCAGCATGGTTCTTACTGTTTTTATTTCATATTGATTACAAAACAAGCATAGTTTTGTTTGATTAAAATTAGAATACTTAAATGTTAAAAACAATATTAAATGTTTGTTGTATATTATTTGTGTAAAATACAGGCAGACCTGTTAAACCTGGGGTAATTTTTCAAAAAGTGTGCAGTAACCATGAATGGAGTGTACAAGGAGTGCTGTAAAGCTGAAAATCCACACTTGCACATCATGCATCAGACATGTTCATACATCCCAAGTATTACACGTATCTGCTGGTATTTTTGTTTCATGGGATGGCCAGTGTTCACAATGAATGTTTCATAAACAATGGCCTAGAGATGTTCCACACAGATTTGGACTGAAAGTGTGCTGGCCAGGCAATTGGTTTTTAAATATCCAGAATGTTAAAAAATGATGGTTTTAATGTAATTTGTATGTTAGCATTGCAATGGGACTAGAAAAATGCATTCCAAGTCATTATCTTGACCAGTGAAGTCAGCTCAGAGTGCATGCTAAGGGAAATCAGTTTCCACAAACATTGGTGGTTCTGCCATAAGGTTTCATGTTGCAGTGTATTTTAAAACTGTGATTTATGGCTAAAAACGAAAATTTTATGCCTTTGTTTCACATGAAAATGCATTGCCATAAATATGTGTTATGATGCAAGATCCACACTTACAGAGATTTTGCAACACGGAAATGATCACACAAAAAATCCCATCTCTTCACTTGCAGCTCATCATATTAGTTTATGTAATAATTTTAACAAACAATAATGTGTGTGGGGGGGTTTCACCTAACGTGGACACACCCAAAATTTCCAGAACGGTTGCAGATCATGAAATTCGGTTTTTGCTAAATGAAATTAATAAACGGGGCAAGTAATTTGCCGCAAAGTGACTATTTTTGTAACACGTTTATGGACAGAAATAATTAAATCTCACATGATTTTTCCCCTGGAAACCTACATTTATTTTAACGTCATCTGAAAGTACATGCAAAGAGGAATTCAGTGATATAGCCTATGCAATGGAAAGTAACACAGAAACGCCAAGAAAAAATGTGCAAATATGATTATGTTAAGTGGGCCGGTAGCATGTGGCAGTGGACCAATACTCTCAATTATAAGCAAGCAACATGCGCCGTGACTCCTCCTGGAGGGACCGCTTCCTTATAGCAGCATAGCACGTACCTTAATGCGGCAAGGGGCACAGAATGCGATATATACAAAGAAGAGCACCACAGCAGAGGGAAGATGGGCAATGTGAGTGCAAGTCTGATATCAATACAATACACTTTATTCAGATACCAACGTAATTCAGGAGATTTGTTTCCTAGTCATTAACTGTTCTGAGTAACGAGTGCGTATAAATGCATGACAAAAATAGAACAAACCAACCTAAGGAGAAATGCAATTGCATCCGCATGCTTAGTACAAAAGAACACAGTTACGATTGAAACTCTTCACATAGGTCGTTTGACAGCATGTGCTCGATGTATTTACCATCAACAACAATACACATCTGTAAACACACATGTAGCGAGTGACAAGTGGCCTGAAGTGTTTCTGGCATCATAGGAAAAGTGTTGTACACCCTATCTTCCAGTGTTCCCCACATGAAAAAATCAAGAGGTGTGAGGTCAAGGGAGCAAACTGGCCATCCTACGACACTACTACGACCTAACTACCGGTTTGGAAATGTTTCATTTAAGACTTGCCTCGCCACCAAAGCAAAATGTGCAGGACAACCATCATGCTGAAACCACATATCACTACGTATGTTGAGCGGTATGTCTTCCAGAAGTACTGATAAAGTCTCTGAGGAAATGGACATACGCACATCTGGTCATTGTCCTTTGAATAAAGTAAAGCCCTATGACATAGTCTCCAACAATTCTACACCCTACGTTGCGAATTCTCCATAGCCCAGTAGTGCATATTTAGTAAATTTACGCGCCCATGGTTTGTGAAGGTCGCTTCATCTGTAAATAGTATGTTGTTCAGAAAATTGCTGTCATTCCATACAGAGATCAGAACAAACTTACAAAACTGAACACACTGCTGGAAATCGTCTGATGAATAGCCATGTGATATGGATGGAATTTCTGTTGGCGCGGTATCCGTAACACACTTGTTTTACTTATTCCTACAAACCTGGAAAGTTCTCGCATACCCATGTGGGAATTTGCATCGACATGTGCCATCACATCGTGTTGATGCATCTCACCCATAGCAGTCTTTCGTCACATTCGTGTTGTGGAATTCCAATCACCTCATGACAAGAGGCATGTGCAAATTCTTTGTATCATTTGGTTGAGATGGGCGTCTGATTAGTATATCTTTCACCATACATTTGGACAGTTTGCTTGGCATTTCTGCCACACTCACCATAAATAAGTAGAGCGGCCAGTTTTTCCTAATTTGCAAACTTCATTGCATGCATTATGTACAGCCACTCACTGCAATACCACTTGCCATTACAGGGGCAAGTGCTACGCTGCTATTAGGAAGCGGTCCCATCAGGATGAGTCGCGGCACATTTTGCTTGCTTACAGCTGCGAGTGCAGGTCCTCTGCCATATGCTACCGGCCCATCTAACTTAATCATATTTGCACATTATTTCTTGGCGTTTCTGTGTTACTTTCCATCGCATATGCTATATCACTGAATTCCTCTTTGCACATACTTTCAGGTGCTGTTGAAATTAATGTTTCCAGGGGAAAAATCATATGTGGTTTAATTTTTCCTGTCCATACACATGTTACAAATAGTCACTTTGAGGCAAATTACTTGCCCCCTTATGTAATTTCATGTAGCGAAAACCATATTTCGTGATCTGCAACCATTCCGGAAATTTTGGGGCTGTCCACGTTAGACGGACCACTATATATATATATATATATATATATATATATATATGTGTGTGTACGTACATATGCGTGTTTATATATAGATATATGTGTGTGTGTGATGGCCCGTTATTTAAAAACAATACCGTTTCAGATACAGATATTTTGTAATTTTCTGATCTGATAAGTGATGTTTACCCTGTAAAAATCTTAATTTTTAATAATAAAATTAATTATTACTGACGGTAGAAGAAGCAATAAATCCATGAAATAATGAAACATTTTATGAATATTGTTTTTACTAATTGTAAATGTCTCTGCTTCAGTGGAACTAAAAAAAAGTTTAGGCAGAAGTTGTTTATGGAATATTTATTCATATTTAGCTGAAATGTATACTATAGCCCTTCTAACTTGGAACATTATTCACCACATATTAATCTACTGAATGTAGTTCAATAGAAAGATGTCTTCCGAATAAAAGGATACACCAGAAGACCTGACCTTCCCTCGTCACCAAAAATGTTCAACATAGAGCTGCACCGAGTTTTTCCACATAGTTAATTTTCAGTGTCTTTTTGAGGGGAAATAAGATGATTTGTTTTTTAAATACTAATTTATTTTAATAGATACTCATCTTCTGAATAAACAGATCCTGAAAGGGCATACAGGACACTTCTTTGTCCATAATCTGTCCACTAACTCATGGCATGTGCAAATGGTATCTTACCCGACTATCTGAGGATTTGGTTTTGAATTATTAATTACGGAATGAAGATCGTAAAGAAAGATATCTTATGCATTTATTTGCCTGTCCCAGAAATTATACTTTTGCAAATGAAATATCACTTCAAAAAGCGGACGTCTCGAATAAAATGAAAGTTTCATGTTCACAATCTCCAAGTGTGCATGGCATTCATACTCCAGTGCTGAATGAATGTGTAGCTTGGAGGGATAAACTTTGGGTGTCCTTGGATGGTGTTTGGTTAAGCCTGTGCGTCTTCATTCTCTCCCCTTATATGGCTGGCGAGGTGGGAGATGGTTGCCTAGCAACCAGCATGGAATTATCGCATCTACCTTGTAGCCTAATGGGTAGGGGTGAAGGCAGCCTGTAGAAGGGTGATAGCTGATTCCACTTCTCTCTTCAGTGGCAAACGTGTTACAATGCACACTTTGAACCTCAGCCACAGTTTTTAACCTAGTTTTATATAATTTTTAACCATTGTTACTAAGTTTTATAGTTTTCTATATTGTAGTATACAAGATACTGGAAAGACATTACAACACCTATATTTTATAGCTAGCTAACAAATTTTTTAATCAATTTTGATTGTGACTTGTATTTTTACTGAGATTCATTTAATTGTTGGACTTTCTTGATGTAAATTCTGTACCCTCATAAAATCAGTACAGTTAATCCCTCGTCTTAAAAGAGTCATGTAGTGTAATTTTGCTGTCAACTACTCAACCTGATAACATCACTGACACTGTCAAGTATTTACCAAGATTGGTTAATGTAAAGTTTTACAGAGCGCAAGTCCATTTTCGTGGCTTCTTTTGGGAAAATCAGAAAATGTTTTATTGAAGTATTGATTTATTTCGATAGACACAAGTTTTCTAACTAAACTGATATCCTCAAAGGGCATAAAAGATGCCCCGTTGTTATCAAATAATGCATAAGCACTGAGCCCAAGTGCCATGTGATTCATTGCAAGTGCAAGGATGCGATTTTGAATTATTAATCATTGAAAGTCTTAAAGAAACAAATCCAATGGCCTCAAAAATCAAACTTCATGTAATAAAATATTATTTATTCCTTCAAAAGGCAGACATTTGCTGAATAAAAGGCAGTCTTGTAGATACAATCTCCAAATGTGTGAGGCATCCGTTGTGAATAAACGGAATTGTGCAGGCAAGTGAAAAATTGGCTTCAAGCTGCTTGTTCTGATAGCCAAGAAAGAAAGGGAGGTCACAAGTGACAGACTGAAAGGGGGAGGGAGTGAGAATGTAAGGGTGGCACAAGAGACCATGAGGAGACAAAGAATGTTTACTAACCCTCCTTCCTCTACCCCTTTTCGAGCATCTGCCAGACAGTATTTATTGCTTTATACTGCCTGCTGGGAACAAAACAGAGTGGAGTCAATAGCCAATATCGGGAAATGTGCCAGTTATCTCAATAACTTATATCGGTTATCGGACATCTGGTCGTCATATATATATATATATATATATATATATAGATTTGTGTGTATGGACATACATTATATATACAAAATAATTTGTGAGGACATGTTCTAATTGAAGGAGCTTATTATTCTGCTCAATAGGAGTAAATATGATATATCAACATTGGTGTAATCACAATACTTTAGTATTTAGAGGAGGGTGAATGTTCAGAGAAAGTAACATAATATTGGCTATTAGGAAATTAAAAAAAAAAAACACATGGCATGGTAACAATGCACTCCTTTACTACATGCAATGGTAGGTAATATACTTGGTATTGCTTGAGATGGTAATCAGCTTTACAGGTGATGTTCAAACTCGCCAACTCCGGCATCAGTGTATTACACCACATAAGCTGCAGTATCACCAATAAGCTTATTATTTATGACTGAATGGGCCTGTGCCATCGTTCAACGCTGTGGATGCACGCTTCATGTTGGTTTGATCCTGCAGATCATTATAACACCATACGTACTGTGAATTATACCATATAGATATTACCTTTTTTT
>NQII01000234.1:412811-476634 GCA_002778355.1 Clitarchus hookeri
TCTCTCTCTCTCTCTCTCTCTCTCTCTTTCTCTCTCTCTCTCTCTCTCTCTCTGTGCTCATGCAATGCAAAGCAATGAAACATAACATTATCAATAACATACAAAAATAGTAATTTTTGTTTCACACACCAGCCTATTATTGTGATAGTGTTGACAGGTGGGTAAATGTTTAAGCTTTTCACAATAGTGCCTTCCTTATAACCATAATTTCCTTGTAACAATCATTGCTTTGTGAAGTCTGCCATACCCCAAATGCATACATTAAAAAGTATTAAATATTTAAATGTAAATAACATTATAAATATCTATATATAACATTATAAAATGAAGGGTTCTACCTTATTGACTGACTGACAGACTCGTTCACTCACTCTGTCACAGCCCAAACTGATGGATGCAAAAGCATGAAAATGTAGGGGTGGCATCAAAGGTTTGCTTATCAATACGTAAAGAAATTTCAAGATATTTCTAAATTCAAATCTCTTAGAAGGTGAAAAATGTTATTACATTGTTTCCATACCCATAACCTACAAATCAACATGATTTGTAAAAAAAAAAAAAACTTATCAAACGAAGAAAAGAAAATCTGCTTCTTACTGAGTAAAAGGTTTGTTTCTTCTTTGTCACAGTAAAAGGCCAGATCTGACTAGAAACCACAATTATAAACAGCATTTCCGTAGACTGCATGGTCAGTGAAATATTCAAGTGCCTCCAGAGTGCAGTACTATATAGACAAAATTATGATATAAATAATATGAGGTGAATGTTACAGTAAAATGTGAGTGTTGTGTTTGTTTCCATATATATTTGCCCAAGAAATAGGATTATTTGAGTATGAAGTTGAATTGCATGAAATAGTGGATTATATTGAGGATTTCATATGCTTGCTTGTTGAATGTTTGGATATTAGTAAGATCACATTTGATGGCGTGCGACATTGTTTAGTAAATTGAAAACTAAACTAATAAGGCTCTGCACTGATAGCTTTAAAAATTACATATTTCATTGACAGATGCATATGCAGCTCTGTAATTATAAAGAATCACATGTTTTCTGGAAATTGCAAAAAATTCTGAGAACTGCATTTTTGGGCTTGCAGATTATGCTGAAACATTATTACATTTGTGTTTATTTTTGTATTATGTTTTTCTTCACTTTCAACTAAAGAAAGTTGACTAATCACTTTTTATTAATCAGCTGGTGAAAAAATATTTTTGTGTCTTTTTACTCATTTACTATAAAGATTTTTTTAAATGCTTTTTGTTCATTAAAGTGAAATTTTATTTTCATATTACATTTTTCTACTACTGCATTTCCCTGTTTTTCTTGGTCCATCATACAATTATTTTGTTTTAAAACATCAATTGAATGTAACATCATCCCCTTGCAGATTCAAAAATACCATTTTCATACATTTTCTGGGAAAAAAATACAGTTGTATGTCTTTCCGCTGCTGGTGTCTGCCACTTTGTTCAAAAACATGAATATATGTATTGAAATCACATTTCATACTGCAATTTCAATAAAAAGTGAATGGGGATACAGGCCCCTTTCCAGATGCACAGTAACGATCTTGTGTTACAACATTTAATTGGTTTCATGAAAACAGGACTGCCACAACTATAAATTTGTGAATTACCTAGTGAACTAAATCACATTTAACAATGGCGAGGCCACTTTTTTTCATTTTATTTTCTAACAAATCTGAGTTTTTATTCATTACAATAATATTTAATGTACTTTGAAAAAAATATTCAAGTAGCATTACAATTAAAATGCTTAAAAGAAAATAATATTTTTCAAAAATTGCCATAGAAGTGTTATGAGGTTTGAGCAGCGTTAACAACATAACAAATCATTAGCATAGTCTGCTCAAGTTGTTTGAAGGGGTAGACATGGAGTACAAATCTGTAGACACAGTTGTAAAAATGTATGATGCGGTGGAGTTTATAAGCAGCATCTACCTTCCTGGTGAGGAGTGTAGTTGGTGTTTATGAACTCCACAAATTTATCCTCAAGGTTGGAGCTCCCTTAATGATACCTTAAAAATGCTGGAATGGCACAAGGCTTGGCAAAAAGATGTAACTGAGACCACAGTCTTTACAGGATATATATCTGGAGGAGTGCGTAACCCCTACCCTCAGCCCCCTGATACCTAATGCACATATCACTCATCCCATGTGCATCAGAGAACCCTTTTGAATTAAATAATTACAGTTCAGTTCCTCTCAAGGTCTCTCTTGCTGCAATTCTAAATAAGGTCTAGGAACAGTCACTAAAGGTCACTGGGAGAAATTTGAGGAAGGACTGCTTCTCACATGGGCAGCTCCTTGGGGCCTGCTCCAGAGTAAGATCAGGTAGCAACTTTTATAATCCTAGTACCTGAGAGCATAAGCACTAATGTGGAATGTGGTGTACAAAGACATCCTTCAGTAAAGTAAGTTTGTTGCTGCTTTGTGTAGTACACACAAGCAAAGCCACGGACGGAAAACTAGTAATAATATAAAGTTAACCCGAGTTACTTTTCATAGATACGCTACTGTAAACAAGGAACTCCAGCATAAATACTATCGAGGGGGGAGTCATAATTCTAGTAGAGTTCTGGACCCCCACTACTTCTACGCCCATGTTGGTAAGGGAACCATTCCATCAAAGTGGACATACTCCCCCATAGTCACTGCAAGAGCAGGTCTTTAATCTTAAATGTGATTCTAAGCAAGAGCAAAATTTCCAAATATGAATGTTGAAGACTGATGGAAAGAGATCTGGCATGTGCTTCTCCACAATTCACACCAAACATTCAAAAACTTGTCAAAGACAAACAGTGCCAGCTCTCTCATTAATCTGTGCTACAATAAAGACAAAGGTAAATAAAATAATACAAAGTTACTTTCAAGGTGTACTTAAAAAAAAACTCAAATTATTTCCTTTTGAATGTATTGTAAATGAACACTAAAATACCAATACATATGTTTGTGTATGTACATATTTACACACAAATAAAACAATAGTGGTAAACCATAAAGATGGTGGAGGGGGGGAGACCCCTCACAACAGTATAAAAAGGGACATTGTACCTTCAAAGATTAAAAGCCCCTGTTCTAGAACATTACCCGGCCTTAGTGGAGCTTGGTCACCTATCAATAGCACCAATTCTGTTTATAGATAGTTACATACTTAAAGAAAATAGTGGTATCACAATTGATGCCTTTGGCACATCTGTAGCATTTTATACTATTAACAACTATATATACCTAAGACTCCAATTTATATTACAACAAATGCTTACACAGGTTTATATTTCCTTATGTTACAATTTCATTTCGTAAGCAGTACCTATATAATTTTCTCAATTTCTTTAATTTTGTAATTACTTGATGCAAGTCATCCATATGCTTTAAAGAAGCTGCGGTGGTGTAGTAGTTGAACTACTTACCTCCGAAGGCAAACAGTTCAATTCCCGGCAGGATCACCCAGATTTTCGCATGTGGAGGTAGCTGTTTGCCTGCGGGTTTTGCTTGGGATACTCCAGATTCCCATGCCCGTGCATTCTGCTGCTACTGCTCCATCTTCGCTTCATTTGCTCTCCACAGGCACTCAAGAACTTAATGGTTAAGTGCCAAAAAACCACTCCATATGCTTTAAATTATATCTGAAGGTAGTTATGTAAATCATGCATATTATAGGCAATTATATTCTTGTAAAATATCAGTTATTGCTATATTATCTTTTAAAGTTACATTATGTTTCTTTGTGCAGGCAACTGGCTTTGAATTAAAAATTCTTATATATTTTACAGAATACCTGCTTATTTACTGTTACGTATTGGAGATGGGGGATTTTTAGTTATCCCGAAATAAACACTACTTTTTTGTTATAACTGCTAAAAAACACATTTTGTTGCGACAACAGTTTTTTGTACACTACGTAAGCTCTGTATGTTAGCATCACAATGTGTTTCCAACTACTTACCGTTCAAAAGTGGTGCAACAAATAAGCAATAAATTTTTTAACATTTTAATTTAACAAAATCTTTTATTTACTACAATCCACATCATTTTATCACTTGTTTTTATAAAGTACACCATAGTGATGCTGATAAAAATTATAATGCCCTGAGCAGCATGCAATTATAGCGCATGTGTTCCTGACCCTTAACATATGGTACAGGTACCTCTTGTTTTCTTGTTCTTAAGTTTTAGTGGAATAATATTTTCTGTTTTTACAAGTTTTAGTGTGTGTTAATAATACTGTTATGTTAATAATGAGACAAATATATTTTATGTTTATTATATTTCAGCAGTTTGGACTATTAAATTAATTTTTGTAGTCTTATAAATGCCAAATGCAACAAAATGTGAAATTTGGAGTTTTTGAATGCTACAAACTCCCATCTCTGACCACCCTAAGTCTCTTTTTGGAAATGGAATTATTCTATTCATAAATTTTTGTCATTGGTAAGAAGAGGCATCTTATATAACTTACTACATTATTATTTACGAATACATTGAGTTCCATTATTCTTAATAACCAGTGACCAGAGGTTGTATTTACTGGTAGGAGTATAATTGCTTATTTCTAGTTGGATTTGTTTAAAGTTTCCTATTTGAGCAGGCAATATTACTAGAATTTGCACAATTATCTTATAAGCTAAGGTTACGTCATTGCAATAAACTTCATATTGCGCTTTCAGGGTATTTAAATACATTTACATTTTATTTGCGTGTTAATTTACACTTAAATTAAAGGTAAATCAATTTATAATTTTGTTCACTTTCATATCATGATTTATTTTTTTTATTAACAATTTATTTACAGAAGTTGAAAGTGACTTAATGATTAACAATTGCTTTTTGGCTAATCACAGGATATCTTTTTGTTCACTTTTCTAATTTCCATACTGGAATTTCATAATAAGAGGCATGGTCTTTATATAATGTCCCAGTAAGACATTATTTACTTGACCACTTAAGTTATCAGTGCTGTGCTATTAGAAAAATGGTGCCCAGAATTAGCATTTTGAAATTATCTTGCTCAATATGCGTTTTAAGGAAAATATATTTTCCTATATTAATCTTCAGTAAATTATTTACAAAGAAAGGTTAGATCAGTTTCCTTCAAGGTATTGACATTCTGTTTATGAACTATGGAAATAAGTAATTTCAAATATTTGTTTCACATCTTTTTACAGCTTCAAATCTCAAGGAAAACTTTGAATTAGCATGACGCGGTCGGTTACCAGAGTTGGAATGTAATGGTTATGGATTTGCCCGGCGCCACAGCTCCGCGGTGAGCTGATGAGATTTTTGGGTCGTTCGGCCGACGGCCCAGGGGTTCTCTGGTAACACACCGTCAGATATTATGAAATTGCGAGCTGTATGGCCGTTGCGCACGCCTGAATTAATAACGCACTCAAGTTTTATATGTATATAATTATTTTATTGAACACTTTGATCAAACACGTGGTGACCGCGTGGTCATATAAACACACTGCTGGATTATAATTACTTAAGGCACGTGACGCTGCTCTCTACTCTGTGAGATGTAACATAAAAATACTAGTTTCGTGAATGATATGATGCGATTGCTGAGTGAGGTTGCAGCCTGAGAGGCTGGTACCGAGGTTCTTGTGAAACGAGAGACTTACCACGTCCGCTCGCACCGAAGTGATGTTGCCTACTAGACTGCGCAATGCATCGGCTCGCGCCACCTAAGCACGGCCGACACCTGGCGGTGGAGAGATGAAACAAATGCGACTTAAAATGCTAATGATATACCTTATATAAACATAATTAAACACAATTTACATAATAAAACACAATTACCCTTGTACTTACATAATAAAACACCATTATATTAATATTAAATATAAGTATTGACTCGTAGCAGCCACTGCATTGCCAACTTGAAAATGTCACATGTCCCTGGCTGGCTATGTATGTGATGACTGTTTTGACACACGATAATTATGGTATACATCAATACTGAATAAATACTAAACACTAATGCACTCGTGCCCACAAGCCTGTCGGTGTGGTGCGTCTGGTGTGGGCACACTGCGGCAGTCAATGGGCAAAAGGACTCGTGAACGTGCGGTTCACGTCAAACTGCCCCTCCTCCGGTGACCACTTGACTGCGCAGTCCCTCAGGTGTCCCTCCACTCTGCTAGGCACAAGAAGAAGAAAATTTTAAAAGACCGCGAACCCACTTAGCCATAGGCCATCCGGGAGTGAAATTCTAATGAAACTTGAAAGCCAAATTATCTTATACTGGAAATTCTACAATATAAAGTCTCGCTGACACAACCGTGTTGTTTTGTGTTTTTTTGTTTGTATAGTGTAAGGTGTTGTTTATATCGTTAGTGTAGATGTTATGTGTTTTCAGCTCTAGAGTGTTGACGAGCGCAATCGCAAGGCCCCACCCAGCATCCCCACCCCAACCAACTAGTTCACCCATGCTCAGCCTTGACGGCATAATCACAGGATCCCCTTCGGCCGAGGCGACGACACCGGACAAGACCGGTCGGCCGCCCGCCCTCACCCCAGAACTTATGTTGTTTTGGTGTTATGTTTTCTTGAAGGATGTGGACGAGCGCAATCGCAAGGCCCCACCCAGCGCAACCCCCCCAGCTTCCGGATCTTCCAGCACCAGCCTTGACGGCGTACTACTGGAGTCACCGTGACCAGAGAGATGTCGCTAGGCAAAACCGATCGGCCGCGCGCCCACCTCCCAACATTTACTTGAGGTTGTTTTTGTTGCTCTAAGAGCGGGAAGCACGCAATCGCAAGGCCCCGCCCGACATCCCAGCTCCAATCGGAACTGCGAAGCCGGACGAAACCGGTCGGCCGCGCCCCCCACTCAACAACTTGTGTACACAGGTTGTGCCAGCATAGACAATACAGTTCATTTCCTTAAACTTTAAATTTTAGCTTAGTTTATCTTTGATACCACTGCCAGGGAACTCTCTACGTTACAGGACAAAGGACAGATAGGTGAGACAGGTTAACATTTTTAAGGACATTACTACGTGGCTTGGGAATCTCCAAGGGGTCCCACACTCCAGATCTTTTGAGTGTGGGAAGGCGGCAGTTCGTCTGGGCACCGGTTAGTTTAGTTATAATAATTTTAAATCTCATTCCTCGTTCTTTTGCAAGAAAGAGGCGAGCGTTGTCCGGGTATACTCTCTCCCAAGTCATGCCCGATGCTGCCCCCCCGACCAGTGAACCCACCGGTGTCCAGCCTCTACGGCATGTCCACCGTTAGACAGCCTTTACGGCATGCCAATAAAGGGATCCCCAGTCGGCGAGACAACACCGGAACCCGTCCGAAGCCACCCGCCAGGCCGAGGCCGCCCACAGCAAACCAGCTCAAGGACTGGTCTACAGGACGGCCCCGACCCAGCCAGCGACCCCGGCCGTGACCCAGGTGTTTTCCGAATTCTTCCCTGAGCCCACTTTCTGTTCCAGCACGACAGCCATCCGGGACAATTCTCCCATCAGAGCTGCCGCACCTTCACTTCCGGCGGACCCAGGGAATGGAGTCTTGCTCCAAACCGGTGTCCAGTCCACGGGGAACCACTGGGAGGTCGCCGCCCGGCTCCTCAGCCCCCCATTTTACTTTTTTCTCTTTCTTTAATTTTTCTTTTCACACAACATAACATCACAACAAAACAAACAAAAAATAAAACACTACAATACAGCCAAGAATATAAATGAATAACCAAAGAAAAAACCATATTAACAAAACATGTTCGATTCATACAATTTAGAAAAATGACAGATAACACAACCAAAACAGCTCAAATATACACATACATAATTAATATTATAATTTAAACAGTATCTAATAACAAATAAAAGCACATACAATTTGGCTACACTTGATTATATACTTTAAATAAAATACTATACCATCAAACAACATTAACAAAAATCACATAAGCTAACATTCTGAACATAAACATTTGACAAACCAGGCACACAAGAAAACACAAGACGGAACTAAAAAAAAAAAAAAAAAAAAAATATATATATATATATATATATATTTTGAAATTAATAATAACACACACAAAAATGACATGAAATTAATAACACAAATCAAAACACACAAAGATAAATATACCTCTATAATAAAATATATAAAATAGAATATAACGTAAATTAACCCAAAACCCAGCACACAACACACAAACACACAAACACTCACACCACTGTTCCCAGGATATCATACTATGTCTAGTTATACTAATAATACTACTACTATTACAATCATAAACTATAGGTCTTCATTTAATGTTTTTACAATTTTATAAATTTTCTCGATAAATTTAGTTACAAGGTCCACAATTTCACTGTTGTATATTTCTAGGTGATGTAGAGGCCAGGTTTCTTCTTTTTGATGTAATTTAATTTCAAGTATTCTTCTTTCTTGTTCGAACATTTCGCAGTTAAATAGGATATGATGAGTGTCCTGAGGGGCGCATCCACATTGGCAAATTTCGTTATCTATTTTATTAATATGTTTAAGGTACGCTCTTACCTGGCAGTGTCCAGTTAAAAATTTTAAAGTATTTGAAGTTAAGTTATTTTTAGAAAAGTACCAGTCTTTAATGTTATTTATATACTTTTTAAAGTTAAGTCCACTATTATCACTTATAAATTCTTGATTCCACTGGTTCACACTGTCTTTATATAATTCTAACTTGAGTTCTTTAATGCTGATCGGAGTTTCACTATCGTTTATATTTATCCAGATTATACTGTCCAAAGTCTCTCTATTATATCTATTTCCCCTGTAATTTATTTCGTTGCACTCGTTTTTAATATTGTAAATTAAGTTTCTGTCATTTATGCTATAATCTATGGGGATGATTTTACTTGATGTTATAGCTGCCAGGTAAGAGGTAGTCGGTGTAAGGTTCATTAATTTAATTAAAATATATCTCTGGGAGGCCCTAAGTACTCTCTTAATGTGCGTGTGGTTGATCCTGTCACGGTAACATGAGGAGGCGTACTGAATTATATTTAGAAAAAGTGATTTGTAAATTATAAGCTTATTTTTATAGTTATACTTTTGGATATTCCAGATAATCTGTTTAAGTCTCAATAAAATTAATTTAACTTTATTTGTGATATACTTGACATGAGGGAAGAAGCTCAGCTTATTATCTAAAATTACACCTAAATATACTATTTCCTTTTTAAACTTAATAGATTTAAAGTTATATTTTACAGTTGGAGTTCTACGGTCTAAATTTCCTTTGAGCATAATGGCAAAGGTTTTTTCCACTGATAATTTTAGATTTCTCTCCTCCATCCACAGGTGTACAATTTCCATAATTTCCTTTGATTTTCTTTCCAGTTCTACTCTGTTGTTACCTTCAATTATTAATAAACAGTCGTCTGCGAATGCAATAGTTTGTGTGTTGTTCTCTATGGTTAGTTTAATTAAATCATTTATTACTAAGTTCCAGAGTGTCGGGCCTAAAACAGATCCTTGTGGGCACCCTCTATTAATATTTCTTTTAATAATTAATTCATCTTCTGATATTATAATTTCTCTATTATTTAGGTAGTCCCACAAGATTTCTTTTATTTTTATATCTAAGTTTAATTTGTTAATTTGTTTTTTTATGTCGTGCCAAGTCACTGTCGAAAAAGCATTGCTAATGTCCATAGATATTCCTAGTATATATTTAGTATTATTGTTTTTAATTAATTGCAAAAGAGTGTTTATGGCTATTTCAGTTGATTTACCTCTTCTAAATCCGAATTTATGTATGTGTAAGTTATCTTCTATTATTTCTTGGATTTTATTAAATATTATTCTTTCTAGGATTTTACCAAAAATCGGGAGCAAGCAGATGGGTCTATAGGAGCTGATATTTGTTTTAGATTTATTATTACCTTTATATAGAAAAATGACTTTACCCGTCTTCCAACACTCTGGAAACTTGCCTTCATTGAAACATCTGTTTATTATTTTAGTGAAAATTTGTTTAATCTCATCCCATATTTTTATTATTACCTCTATTGTTATAGTGTCAATTCCTGGTGCTTTTTTAATACTACATTTTTTTATGGCTATTTCAATATCGTCTTCATCTATTAATTCTGTTGTGTTATTTTCTATTGTTATGTCATTATTAATTATATTTATGTTTTCTTCTTTAAGTGGTTCAAGATTTGGTAAAAGGTTATTCATTAATTGAGTGTAGGTGTCTTTAATCGTTTTAGTATACTGTTCATTAATTATTAAACTACTAATAGGTTCCTTTTTCTTAAGTTTTCTTCTAGCTAATTTATCAACTACACTCCATGGGGATTTTAAAGCTTCTTCTCGAATAAATTGTGTCCATTTATTGTATATATTTAATTTAATCTGGTTTTTATACTGTCTTCTAATAGTTTTATATTCTTCCTTATATATTGTTTTAGCATTGCATTCGCAGCATCCTCTAAATTTCCTGTGTATTCTGTTTACTTTTTTTCTCATTAAAGTTAATTCGTGATTCCACCACCAGTTTCTCTTATGTTTATTATTTTTAGTGTTATTAGTTTGCAGTTTACATGAGTTTATTATTAGTTTTTGTAAATTATCTATAACTTTATTTAATTGATCTTCTTGATTTATTTGAATAATTCCTTTTTTAATCTCTGCATGTAGTGGGTGGTTTCAGCTGGTGGCGGGGCCTCGGCGAATAAAGCCCGCGCCTCTGGGAGCTGACCCCTGCTGTTTCCCCTGCTGATGCTGCTGTTTCGGGGTGCTGGNCTGCTGCTGTTCCGGGGTGCTGGCACCTCTTGGCATGCAGGTGTGGGCGGGGGTTGTCCCCTCCACACGTGGTGCATGCCGGACGGAACTGCTTGCGAGGCCGCTTGGAGCAGCGGAGAGGGGTGGTAGACCCCTCCTCCTCTGACTCCTCCTGGTCGCCACTGCTGCTGCGGTGGGGACGTNGCTGCTGCGGTGCGGACGTTGGCGAGGGGAGAGGAGAGGGCCCCGGTGAAAGGCTGCGAAACCTCATTACGCTCCCCCCGTCGCTTTGGCCGACATCCTATGGAATGAAGTCCTCCGCTGTTGGTCCCGCCGAGGGTGCTGCGGCGAAGCCATACAGAGGGCTGCTCGGTGGGGAGCTCTGTCCCACAGATGTCTCTGTCGGCTCGCCATCGGCAGTGTCCCTGCTGACCAGCGTTGTGACATAGGGCGTCACGATGCTGCTGGGTGACCCCTCCAGACCTGCAGTGTTGCTGGTGGTGTTTATGTTCGCGGGCGATGGCAATTCTCCCTCTGGAACGTCTTCCTCCTCCACGTCCCTTGTGGGCATTGAAACGCCGGGCGTCGTGACGGAGAAGAGGAGCTGGAGAACTCTGCCATCGCTGTCTGGGCTCTGCATCCCGACCTCCCTTGCGTCGTCGTTGGTTGTGTTGTTCGGGTGGTGGTGGCCAACCTGCTGATCTGGCGTCATGAGGTTTGTCGTCCCCACTGCCAATCTGAGGTCGTTGCGGTGGACAGCGGCCCTCCTCCTGCTGTTAAGCCTGATGAGGTAGGTGGTGTACCCCAGCGGCTTTATCACTGTGTGTGGTCCACTCCACTTCTGGGCGAACCCGGCACAGAAATTCTTGGTGCTGTTTGAAATCTGGTGTTTCTTCACATATACCAGTTGGCCAGGTGCCAGCCGTCGTGGAGCTCTCGTGGTGGCAGGCACCCACTCCTTGATGTAGCTCTTCTGGTTGTGATGGGCTGCAGTTAGCTCTGCCTCTCTGCGCTGTCTTCTGGCAGTCCCGTCCTCTGGTTCTTCTGCTGCCTCTGGTTGACGTGCGGCAAACTCCCCAGGCAGCATCAGCTCGCGGCCCTGCAGGACTGCTGCTGGAGTCTGACCTGTGGCCAAGTTTACTCGCCTCTTTATGGTGAATAATGCTGCGGGTAGGGGTTCGGCCCAGCTGGTGTGGTCGTCACCCACTCTTAATCGTAGCTGTGTCTTGAAGTCTTGGTTGCGCCTCTCGGTGGGGTTTGCCCTCGGATGGTATATGGGGGTCGTATGTTGTTTTACTCCCCAACGAGTACACAACTCAAGCCAGTATTTCCCAGTGAACTGGGTACTGTTGTCGGTGAGTAGGGTCTGTGGGTACCCCCAGCGAGGGTAAAACTCTGTCTCCAGTGTTCGCGCAATCGTGCGGGCTCGTGCGCTGGAGACTGCATATGCTTCGGTCCACCTTGAGAAGGAGTCACTCACGACCAGGATGAACCTTTTCCCGGTGGAAGTGCGAGGTAGGGGCTCATGAGGTCCAGGGAAACTGTCTCAAATGGCTCCTTTGGCACCCTAGGCTGTTGTTGTGCCACTCCATCGGTTCTCCTGCTCTTGAAGTGGTTGCAGGGGACGCACTCCCTCACATGTTGGCGTACATCCCTGCTTGCTCCTGGCCAGTGGAAATGTTGGTGGAGGTTTCTGGCCGTCTGTGTTGCACCAGGATGACCGGCCAAATGGCTGTCGTGGGCATGCTCCAGTACTTGCCCTCGTACTGCTACAGGTACATAAATGCACCAGGTTGCGTCGGGATGCTATTGATGGGTTTCCAGGTGTGTGTCGCCGATGCGCCACCACTCCCTATCTTCCTGCATGATGTTCGCCATCTTCTCCTGGGTTTGTGGACATTGTACTTGTGCGTCGATCACTAAGGCCTTTAGTTCGTCGAGCCTGGGTTCAGGGTTTGGTGTCGTCTCCATAGCATTGCAGGTTATCTGCTGTAGCACGATTTGTTGTGGAGTGGGTTTTGTTACAGTTTTGGGTTGACTTGCTTCGTGTGGTGGTTGACGTGACCAAACTTGGCTATGACGATAAAGCCAACTTGATCTGCGGTGTTTCCAGAGTTGTGAAGTAATATGTGTGTGCCCGGCGCCACACGCCACTTGGGTGGCCCGCGTGGTTACGCGACACGTGTTTCCGGGTAAGGGGAATACGCGTTTCCGGTACAGGCGCTTCCGGTAACGCTACGCGAGCTCGCCATGTGAGTACGCACTTCGTAACACTGTGATATACTCACGCTTTTCTGTCATTGTTGTCCANACGCACTTCGTAACACTGTGATATACTCACACTTTTCTGTCCTTGTAGTCAAGTAGATTATTCCGTGTAATCTCGTCCCTTAGTTGGGCAAGCCATCTTGACGTGGTCGGTTACCAGAGTTGGAATGTAATTATTATGGATTTGCCCGGCATCACAGATCCGCGGTGAGCTGATGAAATTTTTGGGTCGTTCGGCCGATGGCCCAGGGGTTCTCTGGTAACACACCGTCAGATATTATGAAATTGCGAGCTGTATGGCCGTTGCGCACGCCTGAATTAATAACGCACTCAAGTTTTATATGTATATAATTATTTTATTGAACACTTTGATCAAACACGTGGTGACCGCGTGGTCATATAAACACACTGCTGGATTATAATTACTTAAGGCGCGCGACGCTGCTCTCTACTCTGTGAGATGTAACATAAAAATACTAGTTGCTTCGTGAATGATATGATGATGCGATTGCTGAGTGAGGTTGCAGCCTGAGAGGCTGGTACCGAGGTTCTTGTGAAACGAGAGACTTACCACGTCCGCTGGCGCCGAAGTGATGTTGCCTACTAGACTGCGCAATGCATCGGCTCGCGCCACCTAAGCACGGCTGACACCTGGCGGTGGAGAGATGAAACAAATGCGACTTAAAATGCTAATGATATGCCAACATGATATACCTTATATAAACATAATTAAACACAATTTACATAATAAAACACAATTACCCTTGTACTTACATAATAAAACACCATTATATTAATATTAAATATAAGTATTGACTCGTAGCAGCCACTGCATTGCCAACTTGAAAATGTCACATGTCCCTGGCTGGCTATGTATGTGATGACTGTTTTGACACACGATAATTATGGTATACATCAATACTGAATAAATACTAAACACTAATGCACTCGTGCCCACAAGCCTGTCGGTGTGGTGCGTCTGGTGTGGGCACACTGCGGCAGTCAATGGGCAAAAGGACTCGTGAACGTGCGGTTCACGTCAAGCAGCTTATTCCATTTTATTTTAAAACATGTATTTTGATATTTTATGTGCATGTATGATAAAATACAATTAACAACTGCTAATAGTGTACATTTTATGAATTTTCAATTATTTGGGGGGGGGGGATTATTATGTAAGTAAAGAACTAAATTTATATAACTGCATATAGACAGGATTATTAAATTCCTGACTACCCAAGTTCTAATTTCCTATAGCTAAATGTCCTCATCTTGCATCCACTTACATGAAATAATGTGAAATTCTAGATGTGCTGGTGTTTTATTTTAGCAAATTAGGAGTTAGCCACTTTACAATGAATTTCCAGCTGTTATCTATGTTGACAATGCTCTTCCATATGTTTCTTAACTCTCTGATATGTTTGAAAAGAGTAGTACTGAAGAGAAACTTGCATTTGAGGAAAATATGCCAGATAAAAAATTAATTTTACATTGTGGTTTTACATAAGAGGGTGATGCTTTGTTTTTGTAGCTGCTGCTACTTCAACTCTACAATGGCAGTTAAATTAATGACCTTCCGAAGCTGATGTAGCACTCTATTGCAAAACTACCGAGCAAAATGAATTTCAATGATGTTCTTTTCCTCAGAACCTGCTCTTAAACATCATTGTTTTTGAAAATTTCCCAAAGCTAAGAAATGAATGTGAAACAGATTTTCGGCAATAGCCTACGGTTGAAAAGCAAACATGATTGGGCTATCTCCTATTCAGAAAGATCAAATTCCTGCACCCATTGAATTTCACACAATTCCATGTAAATGCCTTAAAAACAGCATGAAAACGACATTCAGCTCAGAAAAGTTGGACTGAAATGTCCAGTAATCTGTGAATCTTGTAGCGGAATATTGTGCATTTGTCCCTGTACTCATCTCTCAAAGAAACATCAAAAGATCTGAAAGTGCATCAAAACAGTATTTGTTCATATGTTTTTTACAAAGTTGACTCGACACTTCTCTCACCTATGACTTACAGGCTGCATGCGGGGTCAACACAAAGTCGTACTCGGGTTTAATTTACGCACACTTACGTTTATTTGGTAAACACAGGTCACTGTTACACATACGAGACCTATCCCCTTTTCCTATCTGTCTGAACTGCTGGGTTAATTCTAACGCGTTCTACAGACGTTCTGGCGAAAGGCTTGTGTTGGGGGGGAAGGTTCTTGGCGGGTTGCTGTGTTTACCTCTGTGTTGGCTGTGGTGCGTTGTCCTCTCTCTCTCTCTCTCTCTCTCTCGCGTTGGTGTCCTGGTGTATCTTTTCGGCTTCTGGCGGGAAGTCCGGGCTCGTATCCCGGGATGTGTAGTCTCTCGCTCTCTGGTTCCACCTCCACTCGCGTCCCGTCACTCTCCCGATCATAACTCGTACATCACTGCCTGGTACTCGCTTTGTCTTCCCTATATATAGTTTTCTCGTGGTACTTCCCCTGAAGCCCGGTGGTTTCCCTAATTCTGCGGGGGAGATGAGGAAGGGGGGGTGGGCACATGCTGTGCTTCCCCGGCTCGGGGGGGTTCCTTTGCTCGTTACTGTCCTCGGGGTGAGAGGTGGTGGGTGTGGCGTCTTCGGGGAATCCTAGGGTCATTACCTCAGGTTTCTCCCCTGCGCGGGTATCTAGCGTCGTGACTAATCTAAGTATGAGCGATTCGCGTCAAAGTTTTTATAAAGATTTTAATTAATTAATATTATGGCTGAGCCAATGCTGATCACAGATTATGATAATTGACAGATAAATGGATTTTTGCCAATCATCAAGATTAGCAGTAAAATTTCACTGATCTTCAAAACCGATTATTAGTCAACACAAATAATACTGGATCAAAAGTTTAAACATGCCCCATGTACAAGAAAAGACATACAACTACAATAAGACAGCATTGTTTACAAATTACAACATTGCATTTATTTTTCAGTTTGTCATTGAAGGCATGTCCACATGGCAGGATGGCTTGATTACATCGCAACATCATACAACTTAAACATATGCAATACTTTGTATAGCTTATTATAACAAAATTTATATCTTGCTGCTAAAAAAAACGTTTGAAATGAAGCAACAGGCCCTGTAAACTCAAACAGGGAAAATAAATCCTTACCGAAGATGCCCGAAGTCCGAGTTCTATGGTCTTGCAATTTGGATGCTAAAAAAATTATTGCCAATGCAGCCTGTATAAATATACAATAAACAATCATGTAGTTTTCTCTTTAGATATTATAGAAACATGTGCTTGGATATGTATGTTTTCATTTTGATGGTGGTTGCACAGTATTCTCTAAGTGGCTTTTAAAACTCATTTCATACTACTAGCATTTTCGTGAATACTTGCATGAATCTGTTCATAAAGTAGTGTTTCATCCAACGAGCATCTTGTCCTACGGAAAGAGGAAACTCAAGCATATAACTTGTGTCGCTTATTTTACTTTACCTCACAACTGTGAGAACAACGGCAGCGACATACTTTACATGGTGAGAATTGGAAACACAAATCTACAAGTGCACATCAGCCCCCCCCCCTCTCTAATTCTTTTCTCTATCTCGTAGATGGATTTGTTTTGTTTATGTTTTGCATTTGAACAGGCGTGTTTAAACTATTTTGGATTTTTTTTTAAATCATGATATATTATGTGTACCCTTATTTGTAGATCTAAACCATGGCAAATTACTGTTATTAATATTATTTTCATTAACACGATTAAAAGTTCAGTAAGTGTTACTAAGAAAAATGAATGGCAGCCCACACATTCGTACATTAGAACAATAGAAGGAAAGGGATTAAATATATTTCTACCGCAACACTTTCTGTGTACTTTCAGTGTATTTTTTATTTGTACAGGATGTTCCGTGACTCAACCGACATACATCGGCAGCGTGTTATACCTATCATTGGCAACAAAAAAGTCATACAAGTAGGCTACGCAGTCTCATTTCAGAGTTACAGGGACATAAATGCAATAAAAAACAAATTGTAATTACTGAATATCTTTAATGCAATTGTTACATTCATGTCCAACATCTCACTAAAGCTGTTCAAAATGTGCACCATCTGACCGTAAGCAGGCTGCGATACATTGTACCATGGAGTGTTGCCACTGCATGCCTGCAAGATCATTTCGTAGTTCATAAGTGGCGTTGGTTATCGCCTTTAGCAACTGATCTCGCGTATCTGGTCACCGTCTGCCAACCCACTCTTCAGGCAGCCCCAGAAGAAAAGTCCAATGGGGAGAGGTCCGGAGAGCGCTGCCGGCCATGCGACTGGCCCACCTCTTCCAATCCACCTGCACAGATACTCAGCATTCAGGAATGCAGTGACAGCCCTGCCGAAGTGTGGTGGTGCCCCATCCTGCTGCAACCACATTAAATGCAGTACTGTGTACGGCACATCATCCAATAACAGTGGTAAGGTGTTTTCCAGAAACTCCCTGTAGGCACAAGCATTGAGTGTGCCCCCAAAGAAATGTAAAATAAGTTGATTGCCAAGTAATCCACACTACACATTCACAGAGAAGCATTCTTGAAAATTAGCTTTGGTCACGTGTTGATTTTCATGTGCCCACATGTGCAAATTGCATGTGTTGTGACAGCCTTGATGTATGAATATAGCTTAAGCGGTGAAGATAATGTTTGGTAGTGTGTTCACATGTTCCTGCATCTATTCACAAAATCGCATACGGGGTGCATGATCTTGGGGCCAAAGATGTTGCACTGTTTGCAGGTGGCAGGTATACAGGCCATCTGAATGCAAAATCCTCCATACCTGCATTGGAGCCACTCCAGTATACCGTGCAATTCCACGTACGCTTGAATGTGCGAAATCCTTGATTGCATTAAGTACAGCTACATCATTCCGTAGATACGGATGCTCTGTTGTTCTTAGCGGACAAGCACCTGTTTCCTTCCAACACTGGAAGACATCAGCGAACGTATGGTGCGGATCAATGCGAGCAGGGAATTGCCATCGATACTCAGTTGTTGCACCACCCAATCTAGCATTGCGGCAACGTCTCGTTCAGGTATCCACGAACAGCTAGGTGCCAATGGGGTGGCGCACCATAAAGGAAACATCAGACCGTCCCCTTCACAATGACGTGTCGAATGCGAGTTCGCTACCCCTTAACATCCTCAAACCGAGAGTTACGAATGCCATACAAACCGTAACACCAGACATGCAGAAAAGAGCGTGGAACGAGTTTGATTATCGCGTAGATGTTCGGGCCGCTCATGGTCGTCACATTGAACATTTATGAATGTATGGTAAACAAAATTCACGATTCATTTGATTGGTCAATCTAGTTTGTAAGTTGTTTGGTTTTGATATTATATACCTTCAAAGTTGGGGTATTCTTTTATACTCGATCTGTATAAAAATCAATTAAAAATGTTTTAGAGGAGTTATTTTATATCCAAAGTGTAGCCTACTTTGTGACGAATACATACAGTGACTTACATTAATATTCGGCCATCTTATATTATCGCCGTTTCATGGCCGTATGTTATATTAGAAATAAAGATAAACACAAATAATATTGCACAATAATTCTTGTCTGCTTTAAATGAAATTTAGCGGTAGTCAATGACGGAAATTAGCAATGCAACTTAACAAACAATATGAATTTGTCATCCCATGCTGCATAAGAACACCATTTTAGTATTAGGCCATAATTCAAACACAAACATAATCCTCTTTGCAAACTAAAAAAACAGTTTTTAAGAACCTGGTAGCATGGCTATTCTGCTTAATTACTTCTCACAGGCGTTGTGGCATATTAGCAATTATTTTCGTGGTACGTTCGGAGCCAATCTTACTCCAGTCTTCCTTGAACCTTTTCTCTAATTCTTTTCTGGGCCTAATTGTTGTAGTAAGCAGTCTTCTTTTGAGTATATCTAGGGTTCCCAACCCTCCCGGAATGCCCGGGAGACTCCGGGAATAATGTTCAACCTCCCGAGCTCCCGGGATGCAATAATTTCTCCGGATTTTCTAAAATAATAATGTCATTAGTAAAATATATAAATCGAACCGAAATCGAAACACATCGAATGCATAAGCGCTGCTGTGCCGCCGCCATCACGTTTGACGTGTCGCATCGCGCGCGGCCTCCCACCTCGTGCCTACTGGCCCGCGCCGCGTGCCGTTCCTTTGTTTTGTTCAATCAGTCGAATGAGATATTCATGCAGTAATGTGCGGATTGCGTTGACAGATTTTACTGCGGCGAGCGGCGAGTGGCATAATAATTCAAATAATCATTAGGTACCCAGTACCTTACTTCATAAAACGTCTCATGATACCTCGGGAGGTGAAAGAAGTAGTAAAAAGAAAAAAAGTACTATTGTTCTTTCAATGACCAGTGGTTAAAACAACATACGTGGTTATTGAAAAAAGACGAGTTCACAGCAAAGTGTAACATATGTCAGCATTTATTTTCGGTCAAGTTTGACAGTTTCGGGGCAGTGAAACATCATGCAGCATCTTCTAAACATCAAACATTTATCAAGAATGCCGAAGGAAGTCGAGGTATCATGTATTTTTTTCCATCTAAAAACAGTAAAGAAGAGGACTTAATTATTGCTGTTGAAGTTACTTCAACTTTTCATGGTATAAACATCACCATAGTTACAATAGCCAGGGTTGTGGACACAAATTAAATGCTGCCATGCTTTCTGATTCATCGATTGCGAAGAAAGTATCATGCGGCAGAACAAAAGCGAGCAGTATTGCTGAAAATGTTTTAGGGCTGGCAAGTCAAGAAAGCTTACTTAATCTAAAAACAAGTCAATATTTTTCAGTAGCGAGTGATTCATCAAATAGAGGATATTTAAAAATGTATCCTTTATTAATTAAGTATTTTTCGCTGGACAGTGGCATTCAAACCGGATTATTAGACTTTTACGAAGATTGCCAAGAAGACGGTGAAGCAATAAAAAACCAAATAATAAATATTTTAACTAAAAACAGTCTAGAAGCAAGTCAAATCTCAGCATATTCTGCCGACAATGCTGCTGTCAATTATGGAATATATGTTTCCGTTTATCAAAAGCTTAAAACTTTAAACACAAATATATTTAAAGCAAATTGTAAGTGTCATATTCTACACAATTGCGTTAAAATATCTTCAAAAGCCCTGTCAGTTGATGTTGAATTAATTATTTTGAAAGTTTACAGTGAATTTTCTGCTTTTGCTAAAAGAAGAAATGAATTGATGTTAAGTTGCTCTGATGCTGAAATTGAGTTCAGCGAAATATTAAGACATATGCCAACTCGTTGGTTATCGTTACTTCCTGCCATAGACAGAATTCTATCGCTGTGGCCAGCTTTAATAGGCTATTTCAAGTCGCTAGGTGAAGATAATTGCTCTGCATTTATATGGCAAAATTTTTGTTCCAGTGATTCAGAAACAAATACAGTCTTATGTGTTCTATATTTTATGCAAAATATAATGCAAATCTTTCAGAACGCCATTAGATTACTGGAAGCCGACAGAGTAACAAGCACTGAAATTTATGACCTAATGATTGATTTGAAAACCAAGCTACAAAACAGACAGACCGATAAATTTTATGGTAAATCTGCCATGGATTTATTAAACCAGTTCGATGATCCTCAAAAAAACAAAATTTAAAACTGAAGTCAATAAGTTTTTCACATGTTGTTTAAATTATTTACAAAAATGGTATAACTTTGAAGACCCGGAATACCAAGCAATGAAAATTTTATCACTGAAAGGACCGATTACATGGGAAGGAATTATCAAACTGCAAGAACTTTTAAAAATTGATTTAGATACTGACAAACTAAACGATGAAGTTGGAATTCTCCGTGAAATGCAACCACATCTCATTGAAGAGAATCGAGTTGATTTAGGCTGGGTTGACTTCTTTGCGAAATCAAATGAAAGAAATTCCTGTCCACAATCGAAGAAGCTTGTTACGTTTGTTCTTTCCATTCCTGTCTCGAAGGCTTCTTGTGAATGCGTATTCAGTATGATGGAACAAGTGTGGAGCAAGGAAAGAAACAGAATGAGTATATCTTTAGTAAATGCTGAGTTACAAATATTACAAAATTTAAATTTTTCTTGCAAAACTTTTTATGATTATGTCCTAAAAAATCGACAAATATTAGATGCTTCTCGAAAGCAATGTAAATATAAATTTAAAAATAAAAATTAACAAATATTAGCGAATTTCATTCAATCTTCCCCCCTCCCCCTTCTAACTGTTAAAATCTCCCGGGTTGGTTCCTTCGAGAGTTGACAACCCTAAGTATATCCCACAGATTTTATATGGGTTTCAGGTCGGGTGACTGAAGAAGTATGTTAATGGCTTTGGGACAGTTATACAAAAGCTAGCTCTTGACAATGCACGGCTGGTGTTTTGGGTCATTATCTTGGTAGAACTTAAATGTGTTCCTAATGCTTAGATATCAGCACTCTTGTGTAGGTTTGCTTTCAGGATGATGAGATAGTTTTCCCTTTTTTATTCCATTGACACATACAGCCTCTCCAACACCTGCTGAATATATACAGCCCCGGATTATAATACTACCTCCACTGTGTTTCACAGTAGGTTGCATGTTCCCAGATTTTTTTTATATGTTCTTTATTGACAAATTTACCATTTACAGAAATAATAACATGAACAGTAATGATGGAAGACATGTATCCCAGCATGCAATAGCGCTCTTCTACAAAATGGACAGTGGTGAAACAGTAGAGGAAAACTTAAAAGAAAGAAACTATGATTAGTAGGAGAACAGCAAGGGAAATAACTCACCAAAACCCCCAATGTTCCCAGGTTTTAGCTCCTCATTTGGCTTGCGCCATACTGTTATGCCGCCATCTGAACCAAACACACTCAGTTTCGTCTCATAGGAATAAATAACATCATTCCATAAGCTTTTATCTTTGTCAGCATGATCTTTTGCGAACTTCAGTAGTTTTCATCTATTTACCTCAATAAAAAGGCTTCTTTCTAGGTACCCTGCCATTATATCGTGCTCTTCTGATAACTCGTCGTAAGGTTTCTGGATGTACATTTTTCCACATTCATTGAGTACCTCCGTGGTAAGTTTGCAAGCACTAATTTTCAGAACTTTCGTTATTTTCCTGATTACTAGATATTCTTCTCTCTCGCTTAGTTTATTTGGCTGTTAACAGAGCTATTCAATACAACCTATCAGCACAGAGAGCGTACAGGGAATGGCACGAGGTGCGAACACAATGTGTATCGTGCCTGTGCCGCGCATCCACCAAAACTGGCCGAATATTAAAGTGGTGTACTTATGCAGCATGCGAGGACACAATATTGTGTTTCATTAAATTGCACTGCTCATTTCAGTTATTGCCTACTATTGCATTTCATTTAAAGCACACAAGAATGATTGTGCAAAATATTTTATGTTTATCTTCATTTCTAATGTAATGTAAGGCCATGAAACTGCGATAATCATAGGTGGCCGAATATTAATGTGAGCTGCTGTAGGTAACATCAGACAGTGATAAACCAGGTTTACAGTAAAATAGATATGCATTAAAAATTATGCAGTGCATATGTTGTGCATCACAACTATATTTAAGCAGATCATACTACAAAGCCGATATTTTCCATCTGATAAGCTTATTTATGTGAGAAAATATAATCGTAAACTTGTGCACACAGATGCCTGTTAAATATGTTTTATACTTACAGTACTATAAATAATAGTTTCCCGCCAACAAAACTGGCTGCAGTGTTCTGATTGGTCGTCACCTCATAAATTTCACTTAAGATATAAAATATAACTATTTCTGTTAATGCGTAAGGAAATCCCATCCAAGCAAACGACCTGCTAAGTACCCACAGCATCACTACAAGCACGATAAATATGTTAAAATACACATAGAGAGACAGATTTTAGACTTGTTTGTTTTGCACACACAAATAATATACATTTAAAAATAGTATTGACTACCTAAAAATATGTAATGCACAATATACACATGTTAATCACCACAATACACCTACTACATTAGTCAAAGTGTTGATGTGGTTGAGGTTACCCAGGTCTGATTAAGTGTTGGATTGCCTGTCGCCATAATCTAGTGGAGAGTTAATGACGAGGGTCGTTCGGTCGATGGCCCAGGGAGCCCTGGATATTTCCATCAGTTTGTTGATGGTGATGTCATGTACGTACTGTTGCACTATTTATACCCTATGAAGAGACTAAAAGCCATCTTGTACGTCTGAAATATACTATGCAATTGTGGGTGATGCTACAAAGGGTGTAGTAATCTACAATTAATCGACACACATTTAAATTTGTAAAGTGGTTTATTCACTGTGCTTGCTTACAGGTGAATAATGCATGAAACTGGACCCAGCACTTACGGCCTGCCGGTGACCTTAGCGTGAAATAAACATGGTATTATGTTGATACACAATAGCATTAAGCTCTCTGAGTAGAGTGCGGGTGGCTCTCTCCTCGGTACTTAAAATAAATGTTCTGCTTGATTAATGTTAATATTGCAGTGAAATGATTACAGTCTAAATTACGGTACTGAGGGTGCTCGCGGACGACCAAACCGCTGGTCTGGCCCGAGTGCTGAGACGAACTGGCCTAGTGACCTCGGTTTCCATCACAAGTGACAAGAACCGAAGTCAAACGGCGAATGATGTAACATAACATGAACACTATGTGATATGATTGCAATGGTGAAAAATTGTATATTTTAGATGAACACATTGGCGGCACCCCCGTTTATTAACAAATGTCTGTTAATATTGAAGTTGACGGGGCTTGTCACCGCACTTAATTGCATGTTACAAGAATGGATGCCTTTACAGGCAATGTCCCTTTGTGAAAACATAATTGCTCTTATATAAATACACATTAAATACATTATGTTTTATTGTAAAAAGTGTTTGTATTTCACTACCTGTGATGTGTCTGAATTCCACTGGCTACAGTGTTTCCATGTGGCTATCTCCTGAAGGGAGAACGAGTCCACCTGGGCAAATGGGTGTGGAATGCCATGCTTGATTGCTCTTAATACAATAAAACACACCCCTGACTGTAGCTGTGAATGCGGTGGTTGTGTTTGTATAATTTCTGCACACTACTGGTGACACTTTGGGGCACTTATCATTTCAGCTTCAGCCTACAAGCCAGTTTGATGGCACTTGGTGATGCGTCATGTCGTAGGTCGTGGTGCAAGCTGCTATGAAGCAATGACCAATTGATAGTGCGCCCAACAGCTGTGGCTTTGGGATAAACGTCGTTTCGGATCGCCTAATTATTTATTAAAAGGGTTATCTCTGGTAATAAATGAGTAGGGTGGTCTCTTGAGTTACGTAATCCTTGTCGAAAAGAAGGTGCAAGTTCCGTTATTGTCAACCTGCGCTATGCACTCTTGGTCTGATGTAATTGGTGCGGCCCGGTGTAGCTGGTGAAGTAGTTGTGACTGCGGCAGTCAGAGTGGGCACAAGGAGCTTGTGGATGCGTGGTTCACGCCAGAGTTAAAAAAACCTGCATCATTTAAATGTTCTGTTTGTGAGCCAAGTACTGCACTTGTCCTATATCTCTGTAAACACAGACCTACAAATGGAATATATAAAGGCCCCTTGATTAAATTAAAATAAAACAAACTTAATGAGTAATCACTGATCACTGAACACAGACCCACATTCACACAGAGTATCCATCCAAGAAATAAAACATCCTAGAATCAAGTTCACAGGTCAGCATGAACAGGGCTGAGTGTTGTGCTGGCCCGTATCTCCGCGTTGCTCACGACAATGGAAAAATCACAGTAGAACACCTTACTGAAGCTACCTCGAAAACGCGGCTTCCATCATCGTAGCATAGCCTAACAAACAATGCCAATGATGTGCACGATTCACAACCTATTTAAAATCTTTCTACGCGCATATTATACACAGTGAACGAATGTAAATGCAACACATTTTGTGTACCCCATAAGCTTACGGTGCAATGTTTATATAATACCAGTAAGATTTTGAAACTTATCCACAGCACTTTGTTGCCTAAAAATAACCTCATACATATTCCGAATAAATGCATGCAAGATCATGTACTTTAGTTCTTGTAGTTTCATACTGTTATTGCAGGTATTAGTAAAATATCAAACCACTGCAATTTGCTTTGTAATTCTGCCTGTATGCCACACAACAGTATTCAATTTGTTCGTCATTATATTATAAATTAGTTGCTCGAAATAATGTAAATAACATCAGGATTTGCCGCCATACTGCTTCTTTCAGTTTGTTTTTATTAAAACAAGAATGCAACAAAAATAAATTAACAAATACATAAAAGCATTTAATTTTAACAATATTAAAATACTTTAAAGATTGCACTGAATTAATTATATTTTGCATGTAATTACTGATAACAGTACAACATATATAACCTAAAATATTTTGTTTTTCGATATTGGCAATACATATGTTGGCTGACATTTTAACAACGCATTATGCCCATAAAAGTTTCGCCCTCCTGCACTGGGCATTCAATAAAAAAACAAGAAACTTGTACGAATTCGCTTCGTACTAGTGTATTAATTTTCGTCGTGCAGGTTACTTTAACTACTATCTTGAAAAAAAATATAGACCTGAAAGTCCTGATTGTGATTCTTGGTTACACAAGGGTGTTTTGTGGTAAGTTACTGAGATTAAGGGAAAAAATCAATAATTTTTCCCAGAACACGTGTGCCATTATTAAAACTAAAGTAAAAACAACATCAGTAGCTTTGACTGCCAACAGAACAAAGTGATCCATACCAAATATTTACAACAGAAACCAACAAACTCTAACATAAATTTCATGAAAGTTTATTGCGTGAAATTATCATAGTAATGTATTTTTGTTGGTTTCTGTTGTTTTCCATTGGTGACCAATAGCTTTTATTGGATTCCAGTTGTTTCTGTTGTATACAAATTTAGTGGACAGAGAACATTTCAGTGGTTTCTGTTGGTTCACGTTGCCAGAAAACACTAGAACCTGGTGCGATGGGGTTCCAGGGGTGGTGATGAGAGTCCCCATCTTACCTCGCTTACCAGATTAAGGGATGGACTGATGAATATGCCCGGCGCCATAATTCAGTGAGCATGAGTTAACTGAGGCTCATGCAGTCGGTGGCCAATGGGTCCCTGGAGACCTCTGAAGATCTGTGGTGCCGGTAGATGTTGATGGTACACGTAATCCAATATGCCTAGTGTGTTTTTACTATCATTTTGGTGAGGGTGCGAGTCACCTCACATGCTTTTACTTACACTTGTGTTGTGCTGCAAGAAGGTGCAGCACCTTAAATACCCAGAGGGGGTTAAAACAAATAAAATGCCAGCATGGGCTCAAAACGTTTACTTGGATCTATGTTGTACATGTGCCCTTATGTTAACACATACCCAAATTATGCAGACCCGACACTCAGTCTGTCAGTGTCCAATGCGAATAAAACTGGGTTAGGCCATGGATGATTAAGTTGAAATATATTTTAATATTGAAATGAAGTGGTTGCAGCAATGTTTGCAGGTGCTGTGGGGTCCGCGCTGAGTGAAACTCCCGTACTGCTGGCTGGTCTGAGTGCTGATTTCAGAGTGAACATCATGGTGTCGGCTTTTGCTAAGGGTGGCCGCAGCCGGTGCCAAAAACGGGTGGAAAATACACTGAGCCCTGTTATAACTAACAAAATGATACACAATAAAATTACAGACAGAAATACACTTTGGTGGCATACACGACTCTAATTAAATGTTTATCATGTCTGTGAATCTGACATTATGGGGTATGTCACCACACTAAAGAATAAAATTAAAAGAAATTAATGCCAGGTTAGGCTGTCTGCTGAAAAAGAGAAAACATATATACTTTGTTAGACTTGAATAAAATAAATTATTAAAATGAATAAAATGTGTGTCTTAAAAATGGCCATACCACTTCCGGTAGGCTTCACTGATGGGCGAGCCCAAGTGTCCCAACCTGGGAGGGTTGGTCAAGTCCATCCCTGAATGGGAGTGTGGGTAGCCATGGTGATGTTAATATTTAATATAGAATTAACCCTGAATGTAATATATATGGAGCTCGAAGCACTTTCAATGCACTGGGAATTTATTTGCCCATTGTTTCACTTCACTTGGGGTCAAATAGCACTAAATTCCTGGTTAGTAGACTGGCTGATGTCACGTCATATCACTGGGTAAAACTTCGGGCATCGCGGTGCAAGTTGCCCCGATGTTCTCTCCAATGGCTGGTGCTTCTGATGGCTATGGCATTCGGGGAGACACTGGGTTGGACCGCTTGTTATCCGCCTCCAAGAATTACTTCTTGAGATGAATAAAGCAAGATGGTCAATTGAGTCACGTAGCACATAACAATAAGGCGGGTGTGATCTGTTTTCCCCGGCACATTCTATCGTGCTTGTGGCTGAGTGTTCGTCTTGGCTCGGTGTCAGCGTGTAAGTGACTACGGAGGTGCAAGTGGTCACGAGAACACACTTGGATGCCTGGTTCACGCCAACCCATTGGTTTTTATTGTTTTCTATTGGAGTACAACTACTTCCAGTGGATTATGTTGCTTTCTGTTGTAAATTAATATGATGGTTTGTGTTGCTGTCTAGTGCTTTCCATTTACTCCTGTCTGTCAGTTTCTGTTGTGTTTTGTTGGTTTTTTATGTACTGTAGCCTATTGGGATCTATTGTATTCTAGTGGTTACCATTGGAATTTTCTGTTTTTTGTTATTTTTTGTTGTGCTGTAGTCTACTCTTTTCTGTGAGATTCCAGTGGTTTTGTTAGTTTGTGTTGTGTTCTATTGGTTTCTGGTGTTCTGTAGTCAATTGATTTTTGTTGTGTTCTAGTGGCTCCCACTGATTTCTGTTCTACTATAGTTGGTTTTTGTTCTATTATAGTTTTTTCTGTTGGTGTATGTTGTGTTTTGTGGTTTTCTTCTGTATTATAGCGATTTCCATTAGTTTCAGTAGTGTTTTATTGTAATATGTTAATTTGAAGCTGGTTGGTTTCTGTTGTGTTTAAATGGTTTCTTTTATGATGTAACCAGATGTTTGTTTCTGTTGTGTTCTAGTTAACAGGTTGTCTCGTTCTCAGGAGCGTGGAACAGGTTATTGAGGCTTATGGAGCTAGGCTGGAAAATATGTTAATTCAGGTGTAATTTGGATTTAAGGAAACCAGCTTGTTTGAGCAGTGAGACTCCTCGCGGGGTGGTCTGTTCGTCCATGTAGCTACTCCTGGACTCACCATGTGCTGATGGTGATATCATTTTGTTGAAGTAATAATCCTTATGCCTTCCTAGATGAGGATGTACGCCCCCTCATATGCCGCTTAATTCCGAGTGAGATTGTTATGGCCCTCTCAAATGCTGGTTGAATACACATATACAGAAATCATGTTACTTAAGGGGTGCAGTAGTAAAGTGGGTAGAGGACCAAAAATTATATTGCAGTTAAGCAGACAGCAGCGAAATAAAACCACAGTATACACAAGTTAAATTTTACTGGCTGCAAAATATCCCCCAAGGAGGCATACATGTTCCCAATGGTTCTGAGGTGTTGGCAGCTGCTTCAGAGAAAATTACACGTGGCCGATGGAACAATTACATGATGAAAATCCCAGCACCTTTGACCTGGTGGGAACTGGGGGTGGTGCTGCCTCTGGGTGTCGAAAGGGTACTTAAGGTTTCATACAAGTGTTAACTATTGTAAACTATATGGTGACTGGACAACAAGCAATGAAGGTCCAAAGGCAAGCGATGCATGACCTCCCCCAGCAAGTGATCAACTCAATAAAATGGTGGAGACTAACCAAGAGCTCACCGCAAATGCATACGAGAGGCACAAGAAAAATGTAAAACACAAATAACAAAATAAGAAAGAACAATTACAGTCACATAACATAATCCTCAATTATAAAAAATATGAACACTTACTAATTGATTTGAATACACAAATGACATGGAAAAGAAAGATGTGTTTGCATTAAATTTGTTATGCAACATATTGTTAAAAGTTTATGGAGCTGTCTCAGTCAATTGCTTGTTTAATTGATTTTAGTACATAATTAATACTGATATGAAAAATTAGAAAAAAAATTACGCCCTCAAATTTTGCAAATTGTAGTGTGGCTCGAGCTGGGCGAGTCAATTTTCACCACAGAAGGGATGCGAGTAGCCATGCCTCATACATCCCCCACTTCTGGAGGCCATTCGTCACTGCAGTTTGTTGTTCCTGCCACACAGCTAGTGGCAGCAGGTCAGTAATCATGGCCCTCGCCGAGGCAGCATTTGGTACGGGCCTCAGGCGTTGAGTGGAGCTGGAGAGCTCGGGTGTCTGCCCTGCTGACATGTTGCTGTAATGGTGGCTGAGGAAGGCGGTTGGCCCCCACACACCATGTAGAAAGCACACAGTGGATGGCGGAGATACTTGCAGCACCAATGGAGTTGTTGGACCATCCTCTGGCTAGGTCTCATTGTTGCTGCTGGATGCAGAGCGAGGCCTGCAGTGTGGTTGCATGAGGTGCTGGGTGGGTGGATGGGCATCCTTAACATGCTGTGGAAGTATGTTAACCACTGACTTGGCCAAGGCCTCACTCGCTGATGTTGATGCTGGGCGAGAGGTGCCTGCTTGATTGTGGCCCCACCTGACATTCCTGGTAATGGGACTTGGGTTGCATCATCGATGACAGTCACTGTGATGCAGGGTGTCACGATGCAAGGTGTCGCGATATCTCCATAGCTGCTGCAGCTGGGTGAGGATTGTCGTCAGTAGGGACACGGGAGGTGTCCGTCGATGAGCTGCTTTTTGCAGGCCCCGGGGGCATCGGGATGCTGGTTTTCGCAGCCTAGAACAGGCATTGGAGACTGTCATCGTTCGTGGACTCATGTGCCAAGGGATCTGAGCCTCTTGCAGGTTGAGACAGCAGGGGTCTGATGCACCTTCACTATGTGGAGCCACTGGGGAATCTGGTGCGGTAGTGTCTCTATGGGCATCTGCGCTGTGCAGGTCATCATGGTTTCCTGCCAAATGGCATCGTCTTCCCATGTGGACGAGGTAGGTAGATTCCTCCATTCTGCTGATGATATTACCATCTGGGCTTTTTGAAGCACAATTGGCAGACGAGTGGTGGCTGGTAGGCATTGCATGATGTATTCTTTCTGTCGGTCATGCGTCTGTTGTAGTGCCGTAATGCTGGCTTCGCTGCTCTCGGGGTCAATGGCCTGACCTTGAGGTATGTGTGCGAACTCCTCTGTAAGTGGAAGTTTTTGACTTTACAGCAGTTCAGCCAACATTTTCCCTGTTGCCATGTTGTCAAGAGTGTAGTGTCAACAATGCTACTGGCAGATGTTCGGTCCAGGATGCATGATTACCACCCATGCACAATCACAGTTGTGTTTTTAGCTCCTGATTTGTGGTGCTCTGTTGGATTGCACGTGGATGGTAAACAGTGGGGGTGTTATGCAGTACTCCCCATATAGTACAGCACTCGCGCTATTTAAGCATGGACAAGTGTGCTTCTTTTTCTGACAATGCATGTGGGTATCCCCAACATGGACATAATTTAGTTACCAGTTGTTTGCAGAAATACATTTTGCACATGCACTAGAAATGGGGTAGGCTTATACCCATCTAGATATTTGGTTAGGCACAACAAGGATGAATTACATGTAAACCCAAATACGATCATACTGGAGCGTCTCCCAAGAAATGCCTGGTCAGTAGAAATGCCGTAGGACATTTTTTTTTTTGCATGGCACCAAGGTGATGGGCTGCATAAGTGTTGTGCACGAACTGTAGTACCACTTTGCTGGCAGCATGTGGCATTGGCAGTCCAGTGTTCGCTGCTATTGTTGGCATGCATTTCCAAGTGCTCATATACTACATGCCATCGATCACTGGTTTTGTTGTGCACTCTTCCACCAGCCTTTGCGTCTCTGGGCAAGTCTGTTGTCCTTGAATTACACACATGTAGACATCAGGGAGTGTAGGGTTTGGGGGAGTAGCATTCAGCTGTATGCATTTAAGTGATTTTTATTTGCAGTCTATAGCTCCAGTGGAGAGATGGGAGAATGGCTTCCCACTCCTCCCGTCTCGCACCTCTGTCACCCAATGGTCTTTAGATCGTGTTGGCCAGCTGATTCTCTGCTCTCGGTACATGTTGAATTTCAAAATAAAAATATTGGAAAAACCAAGCCCAGCATGCGAGCTTGCTGCGGGCTTCCTTTGTGTTATGCTGCCATACAATGCATCAGTTATCTGTCAGTAGTGCGAAATACTGATATTCCACAAACTGCCTGCATCATTTTACCGACCAAACCACAATAAGGCAGTCCATTTCATTTACATTATAGTGGTGTTCTACTGTACTGAACTTAGGACGACTACTGTTAATTAATTATATGTTTACTGCTATTATCATTGAGTTGGCATAGGATGGTGCCTAGCCGCATTTACTCGCATCAGTTTATAAATACAAGTGATGGCCTGGGTCGTATCGTGAAAGTGCAGGGCTTTTACTTGAATGAAGCTCTCAGAATGTTCTTCAGTCCATTTGAATTTTTGATTAGGTGACAATAAGTTGGTTAATGGAACTGCAATTATGGCAACATTTTGAATGTACTCACATAGCAAGTTGACTAGGCCTAAAAATTTATATAACTGCTTATGTGTGGTGGGTGGCTGATAGTTGTCAATTAGTCTAAACTGTTCTAGAGTGGAGCTGTTACCATTTCCATCCACAACGTTCCCCAAAAACTGAATACATTCATTCCCTAAGTGACATTTCTTATTGGTGCAAGTGAGAAAGTTTATGGCAAGGTGTTCAAGGACGTGTGATAGGTATTGTAAACGAACTTCCCACCACTCGGACCAGATTACAACATCGTCAAAATAAGCCATTGTAAACTCACCGACATAATAGTCGAGCACTTGCACCATCATGGATTGGAATGTTGCCGGCGCAGTTTTCAGCCAAAAGGCATTGCTCGGAACTGCAAACGTCGTCTATCGGGAGTGGTGACAGCAGTTTTAGGACGATCCTCGAGGTTGACATGTACCTGCCAGTAGCTGTTGCATAGGTCGGGCGATATTAGGATCTTGGCATGGCCCAGACAATTGAGTACATCCTTGATGTTGATGAATGGATGCGGCACATTTTATGTGATAAGGTTGAGGGACTCAAATTCTATGCAGAACCTCCTGGTCCCATCCTTTTTCGGAACTAGGGTGATTACGCAGTTGAAAGCACAGCTAGTAGGTTCGATAATTCTTTCATCCAGCATTTCCTGAATCTTTTCTTTAATGGTGCTGGGTTGATGAGGTTGGTAATGATGTGGTGCTGTGTAGACTAGTTTTGATTGCATGAGAGGCATACCATTTTCGGCCACATTGTTACGATGGAAGGGGTCTGCCTACAGTGGTAATGTCACAGCGTTCACTTCGCAAGCGCTGGTTTCCATCATGGCACTCAGCTGATACAGCATGGTGGAGATCGTCCAGCTGCACGTCCAGTATGGCACTAGTTCCCACGGATCTAAATTGTACACAGTCTGGCATTTCTTCTGTCTGAAGTGGATTCGCATAAGAGCTGGTTCTACCACTGTATTCTGCTCGGTCAGCCATGGTATGCCTAAAATCGCATCCACTAATAAGTAATTTGAAACAAAAGATGTTGTTTCAATGTCTCAAATACAAACTTATATAGTTATTTCACCTATTGTTTCACTGGAGTAGGGGTGGTTGCAAGTTGTACTGTATGATTGGTTGGTTTATTTTGCTCACATCCACTAAGTTCACAAAGACAAAATTATGTGAAGCAGTGGTGTCTATCATAGCTTGTCACTACTTGTTGTTTAGGGAAACAGAAATGTGGATCACTTGGTTTTTGCTGCTGCAAATTTTTGAGATGAGTATTTGTTGCAGAGTCTGTCTAGGGTCACTGCTGCTTACCTGGGGGTAGGTGAAGTCTGACTGGTCAAACCCGTTCGTTCATTTCCCTGTGGCTGTTTTCCATCACACTGCATGGTTAGGACACTCATCATGCCAGTGGCTGCCACAGTAACTACAGAGGAACGGTTTTGGGACCATGTCCCAATCGTGTCTGCACATAGTCACTCTGTTATTTCTTTCCTGGAACATGCACATCACTGGAGATTGAGGTTTTGATATTTTTGGTAGGTTTGTCTGACTGTTTATCTTCAGTCTCCCTTACAGACCTCACTTTCGCGATATTCTTGTGATACCAGCATGGTGCTGTGGAATCGCAGTGCAGCTGGACAGGTAATATTGCCGATGTCTGTTCAAGGATTACTAATGACCTCATAAAGTCATCCACAGAGTAGTGGTGCGAGAGTGCCATGGAATTCTGGTCGCACTGTACCTGCTACCACATCGAGCACTTTTTGGTTAACATCTGTGGATCATGTGTCTGCATGAGTTTGATCTTTTTCATGGCAAATGTTGAGAGAAGGTCAAGTTTTTGCGCCTCTAGAATGACGTGGCTGCATGCTTGCAGGGAACTGAAGGTACCACAAAACCTCGCTCAAAAGCTTTGCTGAATTATTCCCATGTGATCCCATAGTATGCAATGCCATGCCACCACTGTCTTGCATCACCACTGAGATGGTCACCCAAACAGTTGAACTAATCTTCCTCCTCGATTCCATAATGCTTCAGCCTGCTTATGCAGTCATGTAGGAAGGCCAATGGATCATTGGTAGGTAGGCCTGCAAACCCATGTAGTGATTAGAAACAGGCTAGCATGGATGATGGTGTTGCTACAGAGAGAGCATGTGTTCTTGTGGTTGACGATACCATGGTGGGCGTGTCACTATGCTGTCCTGTGGCTACGTGGAGGAGCAGTGTGGAATGAGTTGGTGGGGTTGTGGGTGGCAAAACACATCTGCGCAGGCCCTGGAATGCACATTGCAGAGATGGCAAGCAGAGTTGCGGCGTGCACTGTTTTCACACAAAACACCCCTTTCCGAGATCACACCACTCACTCATTGTGACACATTGGTGGTGGACTGTTAATCCACAGCTGTCACAGCATGTTGAGCTCTGAACTTGTCCCTCTGCAGATGGTCTGTTGACATCGTTCTCGTTGGCTTTGGTTGGCAACACCGAAGATGGCTGGTGGTCTTACAGAAAATAGAACAAGGCGATGTGGCGGTTCTTGACATCGCACACATTAGAACAAGTTCTCGGAAGTTACTGTGGCAAGTTCCTTAGGTGAAATGGACTTGTCATTAAACACTCAGTGACACCGAACTCATTCAAGGGTGGCCTCAGTAGGTTAGTCACACCAACACATATTGCTGGATTTCTGAACATTTCTACAGATGTCTGTCGGTGTTGTTCTTACAGTGTTCACACAAGTCTGCCTGTTGGCCCGCGGCGGTATGCACCATTGACTCAGAACAGAGTTAATCGTTTATGTTTTTCATTGTCCTTGGGCTGTTGCTGGGCTTCTGCGGGATTGGCACACTGACAGGTGCTAGAAATTAGTTGCACTAGAGTATGTAGGTCTGGGTCCGGTAGTGAGTGCGCACACTTCAAGGACAAGCATTACACAACACTATTAGAGGTGTACCAGTCCATCAATCCGCTGTCATGTCGGGATTGGCTGAGAAATTCCATGTTGCCCAACTGAACTTTGCCAGGGTCAATGGACCTTGTGGCCTGTGGTTGCCACTCCTATGCCGCATGCAGGATAGGTGACCCGCCCAAGTGGATATAGGGGCGGTGTCACCATGCACACATGCCACCCACGCTGTTAGCTGCTAAATCCTTGTCTCGTCTGGAGGAGTAAGAAAGGGGTGGTTGGATATTGCTCCACAAGATGGTGGCGGAATATCCCGCTGCCGACTTCTTCGCTCTGTATTTTAACAATGGTGCTACTGGCTGATGATCGCCATATTGCTGGTGAATTTTCCCATGCTAATGCGAATTTCTTTGGTACCCATGCTGGCATGGCCCTCTTATAGCATGGAAAAGGAAGGTTTTAGAAAAAATGCCAGTCACTTGAAATTGACAAGGACACAGAATATTGACATTTAAAATAAAATTGCACTTGCAACAAGGGTGGGTGTATCTTAAGGGTAGGCATTTAGACAGGTAGTTTGGGTTTTTCGGCAGGAAAAAGCAGAGAAGTGGTTTAAGTTACCAGAATGGAAATGACCACATTCTTAGACAATCCAGTTAACAGGAGGAAAATGGCGCAAGAAAAATTTATATGCTTATTGTTTTTAGGCACAGAGTGGCCCCATGTTGATCACCATTTAACAGATGGTCGTGGTCTCAGGAGCAGGGGACATTTTATTGAGGTTTACAGTGACGAGCTGTAAGAGAGTTTAATTCAGGTGTAATTTGCATTTAAGGGCACCAGCTCAGTTGGTCAATGAGGCTCTTCTCGGGGGGCGGGCTTTTCACCTGCACGGCTGCTCCTGGACTAATCCCCATGCCGATGGTGATGTCATATTTTGAAGTAATAATCCTGTATGACTGCCTAGATGAGGATGTAGGCCTCCTCATATGCCGCTAATTTCTGAGTGAGGTTGTTACAGCCATTTAACATGCTGCTACAATACATGTGCCCGACAATCATGTCACTTATGGGGTGCATTTGTGAAGCGGGCAGAGGACCCAAAAGTTATGTGGCAGTGAAGTGGCCAGCAGTGACATAATACTACGGTTTTTAAGTGTTTAATTTTACTGGCTGTAAAACATCCGCTCAGGAGGCACTTACAAAATTCAAATGTCTCTGGCACTTTGGCAGCTACTACAGAGAAAATAACACGTGGCTGATGGAACAATTACATTATGATGAAAATCTGAGCAATTTTGGTCGGGCAGAACCTGGGGGTGGTGCTGCATCTGGGTGCCGAAAATTTCTTAAGGTTCCATACAAAGTGTTAACTATTGTAAACTACATTGTGACTGGACAATGAACGATGAAGGTCGAGATGCACGCTATTCGTGACCATCTCCGGCAAGCACTACTGACCAACACAATAAAATGGCAGAGACCTGCCTAGAGCTCAGCCCAAATGCATACGAGAGGCACAAGGAAAATACAAAACACAACTAACAAAAAGAACAATTACACTCACATAATATAACCCTCAATTATAAAACATATGAACACTTATTAATTGATCTGAATAAACAAGTTACCTGGAAAAGAAAAATGCTCTGGCATAGCATTTGTTATGCAGTGTATTGTTAGAGTTCAGAAAATAATTACTACTCAAATGAAAGCTTACCAAAATAATTACACCCTCAAATTTTGCATATTGTAGGGTGGCATCAGCTGGCTCGAGCTGGGCGAGTCCACTTTCACCCCAGGTGGGGTGTGGGTAGTCTTGCCTGATTGACTATGAAACAATGATAATGTCTTTATTGCTATGTCTTAGCCAAAATTTGAAGTGACTACATTAAAAAAAAGTGACTGGCTTTCAACCGTATTCATACTGCACACGCATGCACACACAGGGCCATAAAACATGTAGAGTGGCACACGAGAGGGGTCGCTGGAACTCTGGAACCTTTGTGGCCTTCTCGCTGCATTAATTTTCCTGGTGGCATACTAACTGTGTGGCAGAGGTTTGTTTGGGGGTAATTGTCGGCCCGAATTATTATTCCATCGAAAGTTGCCTCTTGGAAGTGCTATGGTTACTTGATTCTGGTCAGATGTTCAAGTCAGATGTTTACAGCTATCCAGTGGGATGAATAATGTGTGGACAATATGCAATGAACACTCGGAAAAGCACTTTGATAAGGTTCAGTGAATGTTGCTGGATGGCATAAGCTTACCCAAATTGCAGCTGTCGATGCATTTCATGCCTGGCAACAGCTTGAAAAAAATATATGGCAGGTGAAAAACTACTATACTTGAAGGACACAGCAAAAAAAAAAAAAAAAAGGCTTGTAAATGGATGCGGCAGCAATACGAAAAAAATATGTGACATGTTGAAAATACACATCCTGTAAGAAAACCTTTGTGCAGTAAAAACTGCCTGGAAATGTGTTGACAACTTGGCTAAAGCATTTTTGTTGAGGCTGCGAGGCTGGAAAAATGTGAAAGTAGAAGGCCCTCAATAACTTGAAATGAAATGAATTCACCAAGATAATTATCTCTCTCAAAATAAATCAAATATAAATGAAATAAAATAATATCCCCAATTGAAATTGAACTAATGTAATGAATTTTTTCTAACACTAAGCATAAAAAATTGGGAAAAATTGTTTAAAAATAGTACAGACTCAGGCCCTGAAAGCAGATGCTAGGGTACTTATCTCCGTACTTATTGTTAAAAACAATATCAGTAAGTAACACAATGTACCGGTCATGTTGTAGTTCATGTTAGACTGCACAAACTTATTAGTAAATAAGTACAAAAGCATTATGAGCATACACAAGAACAATGAATAGGGCATGAGACTTATTATAATCATTTGAAATAAATGTATGTACATATATTACACTATACAGTCTTAAAAGTAAATTGGGTACCCATTAAGGCTATTAAACATGATGAGAATTAAAATAAAGACGAGTGAACTTTTAAGATTAAACTTATGCCATAATCGCTTATGAAATAATACCTAGGTTTTTGATGAAGAGCTTTGCTCCTAAAACTAGCAATAATTGCACAGTTTTGTTTTACTTAGCTTAGTTTAATTAGGTTTATTAGGTTTGTAACCATATGACGTGGTCAAGCAATGGCTCGGAGAAATTATCGTCCCTAGTTGGGAAAGCCAACTTGATGCGTGGTGTTACCAGAGCTGATGATGTATGAAATATGTGCCCGACGCCAGAGCCCTGCAGTGAGCTGATGAAATGAGGGTCGTTTCGGTCGTCAGCCTAGGGGACTCTGGTTAACACTCCGTCACATATGATAGCGAGGCTGTAGGCCGCCTCGCACGCCTTAATTAAATTACAAATGAAACACTTACAATGCTTGTGGAGTTATTTATTCCTTGCAACACCTTAACGAACACACACAACTTTAGTACAAACCGTGGCCTTAACGGCCCTTAAACGGCGAACATGTGGCTTTATAATGTGAAACACGATTGCGTGAAAACTCTCCACTGAGAGTAACATTGCTCTCCCCTCGGCGCTATAACAAATAAAATAAATTATCTGGTTCATGAACTGAAGTCTATTGTAGTGAATATGAGTTCAACTTAAGATGTCCGCACCGAGGGCCTTTGCGGAGCGAGAGACTTACACGTCTTGATGCATTCAAGTGCTGAAGAGAACTGGGCGGAAGCGTGCGCCGGCTTCTGCTACCTGAGCGCTGCGATGCCAAGTGGCGAAACGATGAAGCACCATATACACTTAAAAAAAAAATGGTTATGAGATGAAAGTGACATAAATTAAATTAACCTAAGACAACATAAGTTTTCCTTATATAAAATCCCCAATAAAAATGATTATATTAATCCTAAACGTTTCCACTGTACCAGCCACAGGATTGCCAAGTGTACAATGTCAAATGTCCCTGGCTGTGGCTGTGTCGACTGCCTTTCATGATGACAATTATGATATTAATTATATACACTGAATAAATACCCTGATGCAATTATTAATACTGATGCAAATAATAACTCTGATGCAATTAGATACCCTGATTGAATACACTGATGCTCTGAATAAATACCCTGATGTAATTATGAACACTGATGCAATTAGATACCCTGATTTAATACACTGATGCTATTATGAACACTGCTGCAATTATGAACACTCTCGCTCGTGCCCACAAGCCCGTCGGTGTGGTGTGTCTGGTGTAGTGGACACGACTGCGGCAGTCAGAGTGGGCACAAAGGAGCTCGTGAACGCGCGGTTCACGTCAAATAGTTAACTTAGTGAGCTTAGTTTGTTTTGTGAGCCGCAGCTATAAGAGGTGCATGCCACAAGGAAAGTAAATAGCCGGGTTAGTTGAGAATTTCTTTAACTGGGAGATGTGGGTCCGACCAACGAATTTCCTGTTAACTGGGTCGCAGAGTGCAACCGCAACTGGTGTGAGAAACCTTCGAATTTGGTAAGGACCTTTCCACCTGTAGGAGAGTTTAGCTGCTCTCTTGTCGATGGCTTTACTCAATGTGTGTGCTCGGCACAACACAAAATCTCCTACTTTAAAGGCTTTCTGTCTACGATCCTCTTCCTTTTGATTTGCCATGTGACAACTTTATATTCTCACAAGCTCTTTTCCAGATCTCCTTGATGTCCTTCGGATCATCAGGTAAAATATCGGCTAGTGACCAAAGATTGTAAAGAGGGTTGTTTGGTTTGTAGGTGAACATGAGTACAAAAGGGATGGTTTTGTGTCCCTCATGGCGAGCATAATTGATGCCATTTACAATCATTCAAGGTCTGGTTCCACCTATCCTGGCTGTCAGCATGAAAAGCAATACACGCTGAACGTAGATTACTATTGAAGCGCTCTGCATGTTACAGCTGTGGATAGTATGATGTGGTGGTGATTTGTTGGATAACATGAGTGAAACACATGTTTTTTTAAACCTTAGACTTAAACTGTGGACCATTGGGTGAGACAATAACTGATGGAATTCCAGAAATTTTAAAAATAAAGTTCTTTAGTGCAAATATTGTTGTCTCTGAAATGGTTTGCGTAGTGGAATGAGTCAAACAAATTTGGTAAATGCATCTATGCATACCAACAAGATGTTATTCCCTGATTTGGAGTGGGGTAAAGGGCCTACAAAATCAATAAAAATTTTCTGTAAAGATCGCTCCACAATGCCAGATGAAAGTAAACCAAGTTTAGTATCTTGCGCTGGTTTGCTCAAAGCACAAAGTTTACCAATTTTCACTCTTTCTGAAATGTCATGAAACTAACCTTTCCAAACAAACATACACCTAATGGCATTAATGGTTTTGTAAGTACCCAAATGAGCTCCCAGTGGGGATGAGTGAAAATATTAGAAAACCATATCACAAAAATTTTGAGGCTAAACAATTTTATGTTTTTTGGTTAAATGGGGTTTGCAATGCAAAATACTTTTAGATACCTTATATTGCTTAGGTGCAGTACCTTTATGAATTTGATCCATAATGTCGCAAATGAAAGGATCGGATTTTTTGATGAGTTTCAATATCCTGAAATGCCAAAGGGAAATCGGCCAACAGTGTGCTGCAACGATTAAGTTCAGGTTCTGAAGAAATTTCCTCTGGGTAATTTTCAAACATGTGTGACAACATACCAGCAACTATGTTCTGGGTGCAGCAAATGTGTTGGATTTTGAATTTAAATGATGCAATTTTGACTATCCGATGACCTAGTTTTCCGAATTGCTTTGAATAAGCAAGTAACCACGAAAGAACTTGGTTATTTGTTTCCAGTAAAAATTCCTGGTATTCTGAAAATTGTCTAAATTTGTCAGTTGCGAAAACAACTGCTAAACATTCTAGTTCATAGACTGATGACTTCGTTTCCTGATGAGTGATTTTTCGTGAAGTGAAAATGATGGGTTGCATTTGCGCATCGATTTCCTGTGATAACACAGCACCAAGTGCTGTGCAAGAAGTGTCGGTTTGAAGAATGGATGGTTTGAAAAAATCATCTGTTCGAAGAACTGAAGGGTTGGCTATTGCTTCTTTCAAAAAATCAATATCATCCTGTTGCTCTTTAGCCCATACAAATTTTTCTCCCTTCTGAACCTGTATAGACAAGTCCATTGATATGTAAGGAACCAATTTGTGTATTGATATATGGTAAAAATTATTTTGTTAAAGGCACAATGTTGTGACACTGTCTTTTACTTAAGTAACCACTTTTCTTAGATTTTCTACATTTTCTGTCACTAATACAACTCAATGTGTTCCCTAAGTCAGCAACCATAAAATTACTATTCACGAAACATGATGTGTCAACTGGTTAGACAGGAGAGACTAAATTTGTTTTCTTGGAAAATGTTAAATTTTATAAAAAAATTTCTGTTTAGGTGGCCTAGACTTTCCACATTTAGACCACCATCATACAAATTTTTTTGTTTATATTTTCTTTTCTCATTCGCTGCCAAAATTCTGCACTCAAAAATAACATCACCAGGCTTTTTTTAAAAATTACATGTTTTGCTGTCTTTTCTCTAGTCCTTGGGAATTAATTTCGTTTTCTAATCACCTTGTGATGGTTCAGACTTTCTTAGGACTGTGATGTTCTGATTTAAAATATGAGGTGGATTGGCTAATAAAATGGTGAAATTTATCTCGGGATTGGTCTGCGCAAGCAAAATTGGTGGAATTAATGAACACATAATCCAAGTCAGCAAACGTCTGTGGTCTGGATGTGAAAATAGCACATGAGTGCTCTGCAGGATTTAACACATCAGAAATTGTAGAGACTATCTCAGCCTCAGAAACACACAATGGCAAAATCATTGCAGCTTCTTTTATTTCTGCAATGTAAAGAGCAACAGGTTTAGAGTGTTCTTGTAAACGATTGAACCATTTCAATCGAATGTTGGCTAAAAGTGTGGTGGGGATTAAATAATCCAGTATACCCTGGCGATACTGGTAAATGATTTATTTATTGCTTATGACAATAGTGATTCTATCACTTAAGGGTTAACGGGTGAATGGAAAAATTATTTCCAGCAGCTGGTCGTCAGGGATGTTTCCCTTTTGATTAATTTGGATGAGTTCTCTTAAAAACTTGTGCAGCTGTGGAATACTGAGACCGTCAAATTAGGGGAATTTCGCAAGAACTCTTTCGATAGGATGCGAAAATTTGCCAAAAACAGAAAATTATTTTTGGTGGTTTGGGAAGGAAAGGGGTTGGGAGTGGGGAAAGGGTTGAGAAAGTAGGGATGTAAGGTGGGGTGAGTGGGGCAGATGGACTGTTGATTGTATGCCAAAATGTTGTGAGTTTATGAGAAGGGGTTGGAGGGGTTGTGTGAAGGGATGGTAGGGGTGGGAACTGTTTGGTAAGGGGTAACAGGGGTGGTGTTGAGATAGGTTTCTTGGGAAATATGTACTGGCTCTTGGGTACTAAATATGCATTGGGAATGCAAGGGCTGGTCTGAAAGGGGTTGCGGCTGTTTGGTGAGGGGGTGAGAGGAGGGAATATGTGGTTGGGTAGTCAATAGGATTTGTGTAGCTTGGGGTGTGGTTGTGGATTGAATTTGGGATGCCTGGGGAAGAGCAGAAAAATGTTGTGAGATTTGGGTTACAGGGGATGGTTGTGTAACGACAGGGGTGTTAGTTGAATGGTGTGTGTGAAATGTTCTTGGACACTACTGTCACACTAGTCAGGATACTGTCAACCTCAGTTGGTTCACTATTACTTACATTGCTAGCAATACCACACACAGATGAATCTTTAATAGAGTTGTCTGTAATGTCAGAGCATGACACAGTGGTGATGGTTGTTGTGTATGGTGAAGATGATATACTTGAGTCCCCTGAGCACACAGGGTCTAAGCCCTGGTGGCTAACAGTTGGTGCTGACGTTTTTGAAACATTTAAATTTTACAAATCATGGGTACATTGAAAGTGGTAATGTGGTCTGTTGAAGGCTGTGTGACGACTATGATGATGGGTTGATTGGCCAGATCATTGAACAACTCCTTTGTTTGTTTTAAATAATCGAGCTACTTGTCTACCTCTTGTATGTATAGATCATGTATACCATCTCGACCTAACATATATAGCTTGGTAAATCTATGAATTACATCATTGAGCATAGTTATGCTCCTATTTAGGCCCGTGCTGCTGGCAGCAAGCATATTGTAGTGAAATAGCTGTTTCACTTAACTGTTCAACCTTGCCAACACAAATGCTGAACACATCCATCCAATCCATGCTATTCAAATTAGCCATGGAAGGCTGGATGCAATAGTTAAATGCCAGTAATATCTTTGTATATGTACAACATTAGCACATCACCTGATGCATCTATGCTCCGGACTACCAACTCATATTGTAATTCGTCGCAGATTAGTAGTTCAGGAACCATAGCCATGTTAAAGATGAGTAATGAAAACAACTTGTGATGAAATGGGGCTATAATCCACATGAAAACAAGTGAAGTGTTGTTTATTAAGGCTAACACTAATATAAAAAAGTATGTGTTGATACCCTATCAAAAATATACAACAAAACCCAACAGCAATTTCAGTGGTTTCTGTTGTGTGAAATTATCATTATAATGTATTTCTGGTGGTTTCTATTGTTTTCCATAAGTGACCCAATAGCTTTTATTGAATTCCAGTAGTTTCTGTTGTATAAAAATTTAGTGGACACAGAAAATTTCAGTGGATTCTGTTGATACCTGTTGCCAGAAAACACTGGAACCATTGGATCTGATTGTTTTCTGTTGGGGTACAACAACTTCTAGTGGATTAGGTTGGTTTTTGTTGTAAATTAATCTGTATGTTTGTGTTGGATTCTAGTGGTTTCTATTAACTTCTGTTTGTTGGTTTCTGTTTTGTTTTGTTGGTTTCTTTTTTGTTTTGTTGGTTTTTGATGTACCATAGCCTATTGGTTTCTGTTGTATTCTAGTAGTTAACATTGGTTTCTGTTGTTTTGTTGTTTTCTGTTGTGCTGTAGTCTATTGAATTCTGTGAGATTCAAGTGGTTTCTATTGGTTTCTGTTGTTCTCTCTGTGGTTTTTTTGTGTTCTAGTGACTCCCACTTGATTTTGTTCTGCTATAGTCGTTTTGGTTTTGTTGTATTCTAGTGGCTTCCATTGGTTCCTGTTGTGTGTTTATTTGGTTTCTATTGTGATGTAGTCAGTTGGTTTCTGTTGTATTCTAGTGGTTTCCATTGGTTTCTATTGTTTGATTGGTTTCTATTGTACTGCAACCATTTGTTTTGTGTTGTGTTCTAGTGGTTTCCATTGGTTATTGTTGTGTTGGTTTCTATTGTGCTGTCACCAGTTAGTTTCTGTTGTTTTTGTTGGCTTATATTGTGTTTTGTTAGTTTCTGTTGTGATAAACCCAGATTGTATTCTGGTGGTTTCTAATTACTTCCATTGTGTTCTTTTGGTTTCTATTGTATTCTAGTAGTTTGCATTGGTTCTTGTTGCATTTTGTTGGTTTATGTTGGGCTGTAGCCAGTTGGTTCTTGTTGTATTCTAGTGACTTAAATTGGTTTCCTTTGTGTTTTAATGGCTTATATTGTGTTTTGTTGGTTTATATTGTTCTAAACTAAGTTTGTTTATGTTGTATTCTAGTGGTTTCCATTGTTTTTGTTTCTAATGTGCAATATTATTTATTTTTTTGTTGTATTTCAGTTGATAACGTTATGTATGCTGTGTCTTTTTGTTTACTGTTGTGCTGCAGTGGCCTTATTGTTTTCCATAATGTTCTGTTTGTTTATATTGTGTTATGTTGGTTTATGTTGTGTTCTGTTGGTTTCTTTTGTGTTCTGTCGGTTTCTGTTGTATTATGTTGGGTTATATTGTGTTCTGTTGGTTTCTGTCCTGTTATTTTGTGTTCTATTGATTTATATTGTATTCTGTCGGTTTCTATTGCATTCTGTTGGTTTCTGTGGTGTTTTGTTGATTTCTGTTGTTTTCTGTTGGTTGTCGTTGGTTGCTGTTGTGTTTTATGTTGTTTGTTGTTGGTTGCTATTGTGTTATGTTGGTTTCTGTTTCGTTCTATTGGTTTCTGTTGTGTTCTGTTGGTTTATGTTGTGTTCTGTTGGTTTATGTTGTTTTCTGTTGGTTTCTGTTGTGTTATGTTTGTTTATGTCGTGTTCTGTGGTTTTCTGTCATGTTTTGATGATTTCTCTTGTGTTCTGATGGTTTCTCTTGTGTTCTGTTGGTTTTAGTAGGTTTCTGTTAGTTTATATTGTGTATTGTTGACTTCTGCTGTTTTTGTTGGTTTCTGTTGTGTTTCGTTGGTATCTGTTTAGTTTTGTTGGTATCTGTTGTGCCATAGTCTTTTGGGTTCTATTGTATTCCAATTTTTAAAATTGAATTATGCTCTTTTTCTTGGTTTCTACTGTGCTGTACTCCATTTGTTGCTGTTGTATTCTAGTAATTTTTATTGGGTTTTGTTGTGCTGTAGCATGATTTTTTCTGTTGTATCATTATGGACTCCATTGGTTTCTGTTATGCTAGTTTTTGCATTATATTTATTCTCATTGTTTAATTGGATTTTTGTGTTTTGATGGTATCTATTGTGCTGTTGGCAGTTGGTTTCGTTTGAATTTTAGTGGTTTTTGTTGGTTTGTGTTATGCTATGTTTGGTTAGCATCTGTTATGATATTGTTTAAATTGCTTTCTATTGGGTTTTGTTGGTTTCTATGGTGCTGAATCTGTTTATTTTTTGCCTTTCTTATGATCTCCATTGGATTTATCGAAGTTTAGTTTATTTATTTTGCATTTCCTGATGTTTCCATTGTTTTCTGATAAAATTCGTATTGTTTTGTCTTAATTTCTGTTTTCTTTTCTGTTTTTCTGATGTCTTGTGTGCTTTTCTGTTGTATTTATAGTGGTTTCCTGGATACAATAAGAAACAATATATGCAATATGAACAAACAAAACACAGCAGAAAATAAGAGATACAGTACAATTACTTCACAAACCACAGGACAAGTACATTAAAACCCAACAGACAACAGCAGAAATCAATGGAAACCATTGAGAATGCAACAGATTTCATTAGAATGAAACATGACAGAAACAAAGTACAACATAACCTTCAAAAAACTATTGTAGATCACTAGGATTTCATCAGAAACAAATGGGTAAAATTGAAAAATTAACAAAATAAACAGAAACCAATAGCATTACTGGAATTACATGAGAACAAAAAGGAATTAAATGCTGCAGAAACCAACAAAGTACGACAGAGACAAATGGTAATCACTATAAATACAATGGCAAGCCAAAAAAAACATCAGAAACCAATAGCAACAACTACGACTACATCAGAATACAATAATTCAAATGCGACAGAAACCAACAAAATACAACAGAAACCACTGGAACCCACTGTAAAAACAACAGAAAACAACAATTCACAACATAAAGCAATATAAATTACTGAGAAAACAACAGAATGAAATTAGACATAACCCAACAAAATACAACAGAAACCGATTGAAACCACTAGAAAGAATACAACAGAGAAAACACAACATAAACCAATATAAATGTGTTGGGACTACATAATAAGACAACAAAATGAAATGCATCATAGACCAACAAAATACAATAAAACCAATGAAAACCACTATAATTACAACAGAAAACCACAAACCATAACAGAAACAAACATAAATTACTTGGATTACATCAGAATACAACAAAATGAAATGCAAAAGAAACCAACAAAACACAACAGAAACCAATATCTGCTACCAGTTCGAAATCTCCCCACTAGAGCTCACAGAAAAATTTGTTTAAATTGGATAATTAAATGTATAATTTCTGTCCAGATAGATAAAAATCGCAAAATATTTTTTTTTCTGTTAGTAATTTATAGAATACTATTATAATATTTCAAATTTTAATATTCTAACATATATTATTTTCTGCGCACAGTTTAAAATGAAAATTCCACTACTTAAAAAAAATATTTTTCAAACTTATTATTGAGGCTAAAGGCACAACACATCAGAAACCAACAGAAAGAATCAGAAACCAATAAAAACCACTGGTAATACAAGAGAAACAAACAGGTTCTTATAAAAACAGAAACCAATGTAAAACACTAGAATACAATGGAAACCAACAAAACACAACAGAAACCAATTAACTACAGCACAAAAAAACCAACAAAACACAACAGACACCAATATAAAACACTAGAATACAACAGAAACTAACTGGCTGCAGCATGATAGAAACCAACAAGACACAACATGAAGCAATGGAAACCACTACAATGCAACAGGAACCAACTGGCTACAAAATACAATAAAAACCAACAAAACACTACAGAAACCAATGTAAAACACCAGAATACAACAGAATCCATCTTTCTTTAACACAATAGAAACCTACATAACACTACATAAACCCATGTAAAACACTAACATACAACAGACAACAATTGGTTACAGCACAATATAAACCAACAAAAAACAACAGGAACTAATGTAAAACCCTAGAATACAACATATCCCAACTGGCTGCAACACAACAGAAACCAATGTAAAACACTAGAATACAACATAAACCAATTGGCTATGGCACAATAGAAACCAACAAAACACAACTGAAACCAATGTAAAACACAAGAATACAACATAATCCAACTGGCTATAACACAAGAGAAACCATTGGAAAACACTAAAATACAACAAAACCCAACAGACTATAGTGTAATAGAAACCATCACAATACAATAAGAACCAATGGAAACCATTACATTACAATAAAACACAAGACACAGCAACCCAACATAACCCATTGTAAAGAAGCTAAATCATGCATTAAATACAACAGAAGTTACAACAGAAACGAACAGCTTAAACATAGAACCAAACAAAACATTTCTGTTGTGTTTTCTGTTGGTTTCTGTTGTAAATTTTTTGGTAGGGTAACTATCTATATTATTAACTAACAACATTTTTTTTTTTTAGAGAAACGCCCTAGTTCTATTTTAATGAAATATTATGAGAAAATATTTGGGGAACAGAGACCGATAGAACAGACGCATGTAAAATTATAAACACAGCACATCACACTTCGCCAAGATGTCCATGCAGGAGGTTAAGCACATCACAGGGAATGAAGAAACGAGACGTGGAAAATGGCAAAACCAAAACAACGCAATATAACACAATGGTGAAAAATTAAATTTCAAAATATGTTACCTGTTTCGATTCCATACAAATATATTGATTCAACCCACATTTGTGAATTTTACTCGTGGTTAAAATAATAATGTATGATAAAATAGAACAATTACTAAGGCTGTGTGAATTACAACCACGCTCGCAGCTACCAGAATTACTGTTGCCTTGCTTTAGTTAGCAAACTGCTACTGCTACCAAAAAGAAATAAAGTATTCAAAAATATATGCATGCTGGATACAAAAGGCCAACAGTAATGAATTAATTTTCAGAACAATGTGAGTAATAGTTATATATGATGCAGAGGCGAGTAAATTAAATAATTCCACGAGGAGTAAGGAAATTAAACTTTTGATTTATTTTATATAAAAAAAGGTAAACATATCTTTTGCTGGTATAAAGAAAGTGAATATGTCCAGAACAGAGACACATGGTGAAAACTTGTAAAATACTAGTGGGCCCCTTACACGATAATACTTACTGTACAATCATACTTAAATTCCAGGACATAAATCTTTTTAGAAAAACAAAATATTTCATAAGTCAGGTAAATCTTGGTTTGGGCGATGAACAACTTTTCGTTTTACAATTTAATGGTTAATTTTTAAAATTTGAATGTTTACAAACTGATGAAAAATCACAAACTGTGGGAAGTTCATATATCATGGGTATTACACAAACTGTGGGTTCAATTAAAATTAAAATGAAGTGGAGATAGCTGGCAGAGAGTTGAAAGCAAAATGTACCATGGCCATTCTTCAGTGAACATGAAGGGAGTCACGAGTACCCCATCACAGCTACCAGGTTAGACTGCGAATCTGCAGTCTTACCATACTACTGGTCGATACACACTGGTACTCAGATAATTGTGATACTGCGAATGGGACTGCAAAGTTCCAAAACTGCTATCAGCGATGCTGCAAAATTCCGACATCTGTACAGGTCGGGCATGGATTAATACAAAAATCACTGTTACTGCAAAACTGTGTCAAGAGAACAGTAGAACAACACTTACCCATAATGGAGATTGAAAACAACACTTAAGTGGCATACGAGCAGTTAACTACGTTGTTGCTTGTCTAAACTACATGATGAGAAGTAAAAATGAAATCCATGAAACATTATCTTGATCACAAATGCAGTCTGGTGCTGCATGCCGTCAAGTCAGATGTTCACAACTAGCCAGTGGGATGAAGAATGTGCGGTCGATACACAGTGAGCGCTCGGAAAAGCATGCAGCTAAGGTTAAGTGACCCGCTAGATGTCATACGCTTACCCAAATTGCAGATTTTCATGCCTTTCACAACTGGCAACAGTGGAAAAAAATGATGTTAGGTGAGAAACTACAGCGCTTGAAGGACACAGCAAAAAAAGGATTGCAGCCGAATGCGACAGCAACACGAAAAATATGTGGTGTGTTAAAAGTACACATCTTGTAATAAAACGCGTGTGCAGTTAAGCTGCCCATAAATGCATTGTCAACTTGGCTGAAGTGTATTTGGTGTAGCTGCGAGGCCGAAAAAAACATGATTGTAAGAAGGCCCTAAATAAGTTAAATGAATGGAGTTCACCGAGATAATTATCTCTCTCAAAATCAATCAAATTTAAATGAAATAAAATAATATCCTCAATTGAAATTAAACTAATATAATGAATTTGTTCAACACTAAGCATAAAATAAGGGTAAATTATTAAACTTAAAAAAAAAAATGGTACACTGTTGTGCTATAATGGCCTTAATTGTTGTATATAGTGTTCTGTTGTGTAATAGTCTTTTGGGTTATTTTTTATTCAGATTGTTTAAGATGAGTTTTCTCTGCAGTCAGTTTTTCTGTTGAACTCTTGTAGTTTCCAATAGTTTTTGTTTTGATGTAGTATGATATTTTCTGAAATATTCTTGTAGATTACATTGGTTTCTCTAGTGTTTCATTGGTGTATGTTGTTTTTGCTGTATTCTAATGGATTCCATTTGCTTCTGTTGTGCTAGTCTTTTGCATTATATTGTATTCTGGTTGTTGAATTTATTTGTCGTGTTTTTAGTTTCAATTGTGCTGTTGGCTGTTGGTTTTGGTTATATTTTACTGGTTTCCACTTGTTTCTGTTGTGCCATGTTCTGTTAGCATTTATTGTATTCTTATTTTTTAAATTTATATATACTGGGTTTTTTGTTTTTTTGGTGTTGTGTATGTTTATTTTTGTTGCATTTCCTTTCATATCGATAGGATGATGCTATATTTCGGTGTTTTTGTGCATTTCCTGATGTTTCCATGGTTTTCTGTTGTGTTCTGTTAATTTTTATTGTATTTTACACTGTTGGGTTCTGATGAAATCCTATTGTTTTACCTTAGTTTCTTTTGTGTGTCGTGTTTTTCGGTAATATTTCTAGAGGTTTTCTGAATACAATAAGAATCAATAAACATGACAGAAACTAAGGGATACAGTACTATAACTTCGCAAACCATTAGGACAAGTACATTGAAACCCAACAGAACACAACATAAAACAATGGAAAACACGGAGACTGCAACCGAATTCGATAGAATAAGATACAACAGTAACTAACAAAATAAAACAGAAACCAATGCAAAGCACTAGAAATACTACAGAAAACTTCGAAAAGTTGAGGTAGATCAATAGGATTTCATCAGAATCCAACAGGGTGAAATGCAATAAAAACCAACAGAACACATCAGAAACCAATAGAAACCACTGGGACTATGTCAGTATACAACAAAATAAAATACGACATAAAAAAAACAACATACTAGAGAAACAGGAAAATACAATGAAAACCACTATAAATACAAGAGAAACCCTCAAAACACAGTAAACGAAAGTAAAACAAAATATCTCATTATAATCCAACAGGGTGAAACATAATAAAAACCAACATAAGACAACAGAAACCAATATAAATTACAGGTACAACCGAATAAAACACAATGAAAATTGACAGAAACCAACCAAATTGCAACGGAACCACTCGAACTAAATCAGTATTCATCAGAATAAAGTGCAACAACAATAACCAACAAAATACAACAGAAACCAATGGAAACCACCAGAAAGCAACATAAAACTTAAAAAGAAAAACCTAGGTAGATTAATAGAATTTCACCAGAAACCCACAGAGTGAGATGCCATAAAAACCAACAGAACTATCATGAAACCATAGAAACCACTGGCCCCACATCAGAATTCAATAGAGTGAAATGCGACTGAAACCAACCAAATTCAAGACAAAAACACAAGACAATAGAAACCAATGGAAACAAATATAAATACAACAGAAAAACACAAAATACAATAGAAATGAAAGTAGAACAATATGATTACTTCACAAATAACAGAACACAACAGAAACCAGTGGAAACCACAAGGACTACTTCAGAATATAAAGAATAGAATGAAATGAACAAAATACAACAGTAACTATTGTGTACTACCTGTTTGAAAACTCTCCATTAGAGTTCACTCTGATATACTTATTTTAACATGATAGTTAATTACATGGTTCGGGGTGGTCATGTGGTCCGTAAGATGAAATTTAAATGTCTGGAGGGTGCCAGCTAACCAGTAAAGGGAAGCCACTCAGGTTAGCATGAGACTCTTGAGGTAGGCCGCGGTCGAAAAGCCCAGGCTAAAGAACCCTGTGTCTTGTTATGTCGTGTGCGATGGCTGACGTAGTCGAGGATATGTAGATGCCTGAACATATACATATACTTACCGGACTATGCAATTGTGACACCTACTCATAGATAAAGGTTCTTATGAGGTGCTGAGAAAACACTGGTGGAGTTTGAAGTAATGGTGCTAGTAGTCAGTATTTATTATCGTATATTCGAAAATTCACTGGTGCATCCACTAATGTATACCGAGTGTCTGAAAACTACTGTTTCGGTTCAGTCTAGCAAAACCGATTGATCAACCAGTTCAACTGGCCTGAAATATTGGTTAGCATCATACTGTAGTCGCAGTACACAAAACTGTTCTTTTGCCGGGCAATAAAGCTTCGTATTATGATAGTTATGATATTTCATCAGACATTTGTACCACATTATGAAAGTCACTTTAAAGTATGTTAATAGTGTTGGTACACACATTATTGTACATATATAATTCAAAGGAATGCATGATCGTAATTTGCAACAACCTGTTGTGATAATTATTTCATATAAATAAATGTGATGAATAGTTTTGAGAATTTGAATCCATTGTGTGTGCCGCGTCTAACTACTTGATCCATCAAAATATCGTGGTCTGAATAACTGAACCTCATGATGTGGTCAAGCACTGGCTATGGTGAATTTCCCGTTCCGAGTTAGGAAAGCCAACTTGACCCGCGGTGTTACCAGAGTTGAGGATGTAATAATTATGTGCCCGGCGCCACAGCTCTGCGGTGAGTTGATGAGATGAGGGTCGATTCGGTCAACGGCCTAGGGAACTCTGGTTAATACTCCGTCACACACGATGGCCAGGCTGTAGGCCACCTCGCACACCTTAATTAATTACAAATAAAACACTTACGAACGATGCTTGTGGAGGTATTTATTACCTGAGACTCCTTACTGCACACACAACTATAATACAAAACACGTGGCCTTAATGGCAAGGAAACTGCGAGCGACCACATGGTCTTTACAATGTGAAACACGAATGCACTTAACAATTCTCCGATAAGAATAACGTCGCTCTCCCCTCGGCGCTATAACAAATNGGGGGGGGGGGAAGCATGGGCCAGCTCCCGTTACCTGTGCGCAGCCGACGCCATGCTGCGAAGCGATGAAACACAATATACCCTAAAAAATTATAATGAGATGAAAGTGACATGAATTAAATTTAACTAAGACAACATAATTTTCCCTAAACAAATACACAATAAAAATGATTATATTAATTCTAAATGTCTCCATTGTGCCAGCCACAGTACTGCCAAGTGTAAAATGTCAAATGTCCCTGGCTGTGGCTGAGTAGACTGTCTTCCATGATGACAGCAAATGATAATTATATACACTGAATAAATACACTGATGCTATTAATAAATACCCTGATGAAATACACTGATGCTATTAATAACACTTAATAAATTACAAACACTGATGATACTATGACACTGATACTATTATGCACACCCTCACTCTTGCCCAGAAGTTTGTCGGTGGTGTGTCTGGTGTGTGGACACAACTATGGCAGTCATAGTGGGCACAAGGGAGCTCGTGAACGCGTGGTTCACATCATTCATAAAAGTAGAATGATGTAATGCAGATAACACACTGATGTTGATACAAGAAAATGCAAGAGATAAATGAGCTAATTTAAAAGCTAATGCAGGTATTGCCCTTAAAAATTTTGCATTCCAATTTATTCAAGAGTGTCAATTAGTGAACCCCATAATTAAAGAATAACGCATACTTCACCAGATGCATTAAGGTCATGCTACAGTCACTGTCGAATTCCAATAAGAAAATAACAGTAGTGTTACCATTTAAGTCTGAAAAAGTGTTGTCTACAATTGCAGTAAGGAAACATTTAGGCAACCAATTAGAAACTAACATAAAATAAATGGCATGGATCGCTGATATTTACGAACAGAATGTTAGCTATGGTGATGTAATAAATATGTGCTTATTTTTGTTTATTTACATGTGGGAAAAATTGTTTTTGCGAGAAAATATTTGCATATTTACATTTCAGTTTTCCATTTATTTATGCCAAAAACAACTGTTGGTTTAAGTAAATTGAACTTGGGAATATACTATAATTTTCAAACTTCCTCTTCACGAGTTCGTTTTTCACCAACTCCTATAATTCCAGACTGGTGATTGGCTGGCATAGAATGCGACATAATAAAATATAAAATTTTCTCTCCGCCCTGTGCTGTTAGAGTGAGCAGGTGGCCATCTCATACCCCTATGTTGTGTTGTAGCAGGTTTCATAAGCAAGTGTGTGCTCAATTTTCTAAAGTTATTTCTTACTTCGATTGTAGCTCAGCCTTTATCAATGTACAAAACATGTAATTGCACAAGTGGTACAGTTGCCATAAAAGTGATTTTATGTGTGGTTGTGAGTTTAATACCAATAACTATGGATTAAACATCGCAGAGCATGTATAATTATATATTTATTTAGCATTTTTTCAAACAGATTCAAATTTTAACTACTAATTATTTAATCTAAAGTTATGTGTGAGGTTATGTTCATTAACTAACAAATTAAATCCCTACAATGTTGAGGTATAAAGTATATATTATGAACCAATAATATGCAATAATTGCTGACTGCCAGCTGTATATAAATACATTCATTGAACTACATTGAAATAAGTATTGTGCACACATTATCAAGATAATATTGTTGAGATAAAGCAATGCTCAGATTTACTGAAAAATCTTTATTTGGTTCAGAAGATTGGCAACATATGTTCGGAATTGGCATAAATGTCAAAATTGTGATTGGCTCAACTCTATAGTAAAGCTGGTATCTCAAAATGTTTTTATGTGGGTTTTGGTGCATTTGATCACATACCTAGAATTTTCCATATTCCAAAATGTTATAAAGCAATCTCATTTATTAGTTAAGCCCTATAATATGTTTATTATTCTCAAATTAGGAACAAAACGAGATTTCTTAAGGCCCTGTCACAATTGTGCAGATGCATATGTCTGAGTTTTTCAATGGTGCTGCTAGTTTGATGTGACCCCTTCTCTGGGTGGGATTAAAATACTGTTTTGCTACATACCTCACCACTCCAGGTGCAGCGATCAACCACGTACTGTGTACATTTAACCAGATGCCTGTGCACAGGCAAAGTACAAATGTTTATGCACCTTTATGCTCTCACGCACGTGCCATCATGTGTTCATTTGTGTGAACCATTTTGATCTGAATATGATCCAAGAAGAAAGTGGATTAAATCAGAACACTTCCATAAACATACCAATTTTCACCAGGGTACAGCTCAAAGGGGAGACCTACAACAAAGTTCGTCCCATAATTAATATATGTCCAAAAAACAAACACCAGACATTGATTGTTTCACGAGGTATATAACACATATGTGGCCATCACTGTAGGACATGTTGAAGCAGGACTCGTCCGAAAACACTACATTTTGCTACTCAACACGCCAGCAACGGCATTCACATGCCCATTGCAGTCTGAAGCGTTTGTGGTTTCTGGACAATGGAAGCTGACACAATGGCATATGTGCCACCAGTCCAGCTCGCAGCAGATGGTGTCAAACAGTCGATGCAGACAGGTACACACCCGTTGCAGTGCTCCAGTGTCAAGCCAACACTGTGGACGAGACTGTATGGTCCAATATGGCCATTCAGACAAGATGGTGGTCATTCCATGTTGGGGTCACATAGCATGGTCCACTTCCTGCTTGTCGCTGCGTACGATCCTCTACTATCCACTGATGCCACAAACGCATCACTGTCGTAGCAGCATGCCATGTATGAGACGAAATGTCACAGTATGACAAAACCGTTTCCCAGAGACTAGTCATTCTGCCCCATTCAACCTCACCTACATGCTGATATGGCACCCTTTGACATCGAAGAAGGCATACTGGCACTTGTTTTCATTTCGTTTGACAGCTCTTCACTAACTCAGCATGGTGTAACGCAGACCTTTCTGGTCACACAAGCGAGTGCGTTGCTAAGCCTACATGTACACCATCTCTCTGCAATCGTAAAAACTTATTGCTGGTACACTGTTTTACACATCCTCGGAGTTTGGATACATTGGGGCCATTCTTTCTGGGTGTTGCAATTTTTACAAACAATAGTGTACGTATTTACATTCAGTGTCCCGTGTTATGATAATGCTATGTACCAATCTCAGGGTGTATGGAATAGCCAACAGTTTAATCGTCGTCCGCGATCAAGACATGTGTTATAGGGCTAGGGGTAGCCACAGCCGACCACTTCAAGAGAGTATTGTGTCACGCCGAGCATTCACTGAGCGACTTGTGCCCATTTGAACATTCTACCAACCGAACAGTCATCTAAACTTAGGCCCTATAACCACGGCCACATCAAGTTCATGAAGATTTCCGATCACGACGAACTTTGTGTACTACGATTGAGGTTGTCTGATGGATGCAGTTGTTATAACAGGTTACCATTTTTCTTTACATTTCTGTGTTACCATTTTCCATCAGTTCCAACATTTCTTTGTCATATATTAATTATACAGCTTGTCATTGTTATTATGTAAAAATGACACCAGTAGCACTGTATCTCTTAGCAAACAGTCCAGCTCTTCATATCAAAATAACTACACGAATATATTAGTCATTTAAAATGTTACTTATGCAGTGTACATATTGTATGCTTTCTTGTTTCTGTGTATAAACAAAGCATCTCATTAGTCTCGGCATTGATATCAGATGCTGACGATGCAATTCGTCCAGTCTGACCTTGAAAGATAAAGTTTGGTCATCTCCAGTCGGTCAGCACCTCATCTTACATTGGCATCCAAGATTAGAAGATACCAGGTTGTCTGAAACTGCAAATGCACTGTCAATATATAGTTGCTTGTGACATAGTCGGAAGACGAAATCATTGCGGCAATTTAAACACTGCACATATATAAATTACACTTTTTCTGTGTCAATATCTCATAATCAAACCGATCTTACATGGATTCAGCTAATGTCGATGATGAATTATAATAAGGGTTATTTTGTAATATATTATTTGTTGATGCTTCACATGCAAACAAACATCTATGAATAGGCTGGCGAAGTTGAAATATTAAACAAACTTTAGAGAAGAAGTTAGTTTTCACTCCTTAGAGAGCATAGAATTGGAGTGAATGCAATAAAATTTACTCGTTTATGAGTCTTCAGTCAATTAAAATGGGAGCATTGACATACATTGTTATGTTTACTGCCTGCCAAGAGCAGAAGTCTGTCAGAAGATGTGATACTAGCAACTAAGAGTACCGACTTGTACTTATTTGCCTAATAGACTAAATGTAATACTGTCTTTTATAGCCAATGCTCTGAATACAGCTCCCTGTTACATTCGCACAGAATTCATAGGTGCATTCCTGCACAGAATTTGGGTGTTCTTGATAACTCTGTGGCGAGGGAGCTAATTTTTGTAATGATTTTGGCATTAATAATTGTGTTTCACATATACCATTTGTATACATCATTTTTGAAAATTTACCTTATTTAATCAATTTGTTTTGTATGTATGACTGGTCATCCCAATCACTCAAAATGTTGAGATGTTTACCACATGCTCTTTCCCTCTTCACTTGCATACATAGAGAATTTGAATTTGAGAACTGCAGTTAGATGTCTTGTGCTAAACGTTTTACTGAAACCTAAATGTAATTGCAAGACCACCAACCAACTAAAAAAATATCTCGAATAGCATCAAATATAAGAATGTTTGTGTGGGCTAGTGTGTACAAAAATATGTGAAGAGAAAATCAGTGTGAATGAGATTGATTGAGTGTGTTGACGTGGTCGAGGTGACCCAGGGCTGGTGGTGAGTAGAAATGCCCGGCGCCATAACTCAGTGGAGTGTTAATGATGTGGGTCGTTCTGTCGATGGCCCAGGGGGCTCTGAATGCCTCTGTCAGTTTGAAGATGAAATTGTCATACACTTAATATTACACTGCTTAAACACGTCGACCTTGTGGCGGGACTGTAGGCTGTCTCGTATGCCTGAAATATATTAGAAAAATTGTGGGTGGTTCTACAATGGGGTGTAGCACCCTATGTGTCCCGGTGGACAATGAATCAACACTCACTAAATTTTGTAAAGCTCTTTACTGACATACTTTATTACATATTCAGGAAGTGGACATGTGAATACTAAAAGAAACGAACCCATCACTTACAGCCTGCCGGTGGCCTTTCGTGAAAATGACCTAAGTCAGTCAGAGTGGTGTTATGGAGATACACAGTAGCGTTAAACTCTCTGGTGAGAGTTCTGGTGGTACTCTGCTCGGTACTGAAAAGAAATCAAAGGTTCTGGTTAATTACATTACTATTGTAATGAAGTGCGATCAGCCTAAATGATGGTACCGAAGGGGCTCGCAGAGCGGACGACCAACGCAGCCGGTCTGGCTCGTGTGCTGAGGCGAACTGAGTATATGGTGTCGGCTTCTGTGACAGTTTGTGTGAACGACGTCAAACACCGAGTGTTAAAACATGACATAAGCACTATGTGGCATTATTGCATTGGTTAAAAATGATCTAGATTAAAGGAAACACATTGGTGACACCCCCATTGATTAACAAATGTATGTTAAGCTTGATATTGTGAACTTGATGGCGAGTGTCACCGCACTAAATGAAATGATACTGTGATGGAGGCCTTTATAGGCAGTCTACCTTTATGAAAACACAATAACCCTCTTATAAATATGCATTGAATGCACTTTTACACTTTATTGTGAAAAGTCTCTGTATTCCATTTTCCGTGACATATTTGCATTTCACTTGCTACAGTGTTGGCAGGTGGCCACATCCTGAAGGGATGGACACGTTTATCTGGGCAAAGGAGTGTGGGTTGCCATGCTCGATGGCACTTAACCCAATAAAACCCACCCCTGACTGTATATTTGAATAAGATGAAGTCGTGTGATATATTTTTTTAATGTTGCACTCTATTGGTTGCACTTTAGGGCACTTGGCACTTTAGCTTCAGCCTACAGGCCAGTTGATGTCATTTGGTGGTGAGTTACATCGTATGTGATAATAACATAGCACTTATTGCACAAATATGCATAAACTTTAAATGTAATTATTTATGTTTTTAACTTTAAAATATTTTCCTTTAATTTACATTAATAACATTGACTCATGTACCCTATTAAAAAGGGATTGTTAATTTTTGGAAATGTATCAATGCCAGCCTTCTTTACTGCACAAAGAACTGTTTCAGTACTTTTCAATTACATATTGCATATCTCGCACTACAACATACTGGCCGCACACAATAATGAAAATGCTTGGGTACACCATCTACCTGGTAAAGGTAAGTGGCAGGAAGAAAGTTGTCATTCACAGTGACAACCTCCGCCTGGCCATAGAAGAGGCCAGTGCCGAAATACCTGACTCCACGACACCCTGCACCTTAATGCCCACCCAAGAGGGCATCCAAAGAAACCACAGAGCAACAACACCAGCTGCGAATCGGGAACATCCAGTCCCGACACTGATGGGAGCATCTTCCAGCGCCTCTTCCCATCTGTGATGCCTGGCATCTTGGTGCTCATAAGGAACACAGTGGAAGTCAGAGAGTCCAGTGGAGAGTCGCCCCCACCAAACTGCACAAGCACAGCAGCACGATTTGCAGGCCCGACTGGGTCAGCTTGCAGCATCACGATGCCCTATGTCTTGATGCCCACCTTCGAAGACATCGCCGATGGCGAGCTACTGGACACTTGTGGGTGGGATCTCCCCACAGGTAAGCTCCCCACCCAGCTGTGTTGCGATGCCTTTGAGGCATAATTCAGCATCGAGGTATGCCCAGCACAAGAAGGTAGAGGGGGTTATCAGGCCTAGACAGCCGGACTGGATGGCACCCTCCACCACCCTCGCCATCACCGTAGACACATCGGCATCCACACACCCACAGCAGTAGCAGTGGTGATGAGATGACAGAGGAGTGGTACTTCATCCCTCCTCACACACCAAGCTGCCATACTGCCAGGACTACCCAGCATACAAGGCCTGCAGAGGGGGCACCGCCCTTCCACGCATGCGTGCCGTGGCCCATCAACACTACCAGGGTCACAACCCTGAGCCACCATTAGCCAGCACCTTGCTGTGATCATGCGGGCCTTACCAGCTAAGGCTGCATCACTAAATCAAGCCACCAAACACCTGTTGCACCTGATGGCGTGATGGGTCATTTGGTGCACTGCGGGGTCAAACGGTCACCGAAGAGGGGGCATTTGAAATGAAACACGCATCCACATGTGCGCTCGTGACCACTTGTACTCCCGCAGCGACTTACACAACCTTGCCGACACCATTCCGAAGTTAACACTCAGCCGAGAGTATGATAGTATGGGTTCGCGAGAACAGAACACACCTGCCTCGTCATCATATACTATGTAACTCAAATTACCATCTTACTTTTTTCCTCAAGAGGTAACTCTTGGGGGAATATAACAAGTGGTCTAACATGGTGTCCCCCTGCCCAAAGTACAGCCATCAGGCGCTCCGGCAATAGGAGGAAACATCGGCGTAGCTCACGCCATGACGTCCGGCATCCTTCCAACCTGTGTGACGTGGACCAGCCAGCTGGCCGGAATAATAGTGCTACATGACACCAAGTGCAGCTAAATAGTGGGACGTAAAAACCCGAAGACATACAGTGTTCAAAAAGCCGTAGTCAAATTTATTAGAGCCGTTCTTTTATTAAAATCTCAAACGAGTGTTCCTACCCATACCCCTTTCAGGGAAAGACTCGTCCAGCCCACCTAAGCTGGAGCACTTGGACTCGCCCACCGGCGAAAACAAACAAACAACAGAAAATGAATTTCACTTAATAAATTTACCAGAAACTGAAATACAAATTCAGTTTACCTTTATTCCAGTTATTTCATTTATTGTAATTATGTTCAATGCTTAAAAGGGAAATTTTGTTTGTTTTTTTCATGCGCACTGCCTAACGAAGCCTGTTTGTGTTTATTTTATGTTTCTAATCCGGTGACATTCCCTATGACATCACATTCACAAACATAATTATAACTTAATTAATCATGGGGATGTCACCAACATGTTATTAAACTGGGTATTGTATTGAGTAACATATTCATTAGCTATAAGAGAGTACATGTCAATTTTCATATAATTTTTGGTGCCGGCTTCGGCTACCCTCAGCGGAAGCTGGTGCCATGTTTTTAGCCTGACTTTAACGCTCGGGCCGGCCAGCAGCACAGGAGTTTCGCTCCACGCAGACCCCCTCGGCACATTCAACTTTTGCTGTAATCACTTTCATTTTCCATTGCAATTTAATTAATCGGAACATTTTGCTTGTTTAGTGCCGAGGGGACGACCGTCTGCTACCCTTCAGTTTTTACACGGGTTTAACATATTATGTGTAATTTATTAATGTTCATAGCTTAGGCCGATTTTACAGTGTTGGTCACTGGCAGACCAGAGTGTCGGGTCCGTGTCAGTTGACATAGCAGAATCACAGTATGTAAATATCTTGCCAAAATACAAGTGTTTCATTTACATTACCTCTCGGGGTACTTCGGGCACTGCACCCTATTGTAGCTTTAATTATATGTAAATAAGATGTGCGATGTGGCCTACAACCTCGCTGGTATAACAAGTGTAACTACTAGTCACATGCCATTATTGGTAAGTTCAGTATCTACAAGCACAACAAATTGACACAGAGCCCCATGTGCTGTCGACCGCACTGCCCTCACTAACTCATTCTCACTGAGTTATGGCGCCGGGCAATTTAACCAGATAACATCAGCACCCCTGGAACTGCTCACATGTCACAGTTCCTCATTTTAGCATGACATAAATATTTGAGTAGCCCATGAGTTCACTATTTGCAGCAGTTCCTAAAGTACAACTGATATCTACATCAATATCATAAATACAATAAACAAATAACAGATATTTTCAACTTTAACATCACCATTGCCATGTTGTATTTATACAAGCAACAGATAGCAGCACATGAACACACTATGCAGAAATAAACATAAAAATCACGAAAAAGTGGAGTTTTCATCTGCAATAGAAAAGTACCACTTGCTCTGTGAAATATTATATGAGCAATATAAGAATTCGCTGAACTTTAGTTAATAATTTCTTTTATCATTTAAATACTTGCAAAACTTAAACTACAGTTAATTATTCACAATACAAAATTTATTATACACTGTGCTACCACCATGCACAGTAACATCCAAAACTCATATTGATTATTGAAACGAAAACGCAAGTGTCGAAAGTCACGACAAATTGTTACTACTTGTTAGTATTTATAATATGAATGCACAAAAAAATTATTGTACCTCTGGGGAGTATTTCAAATCTCCCTACTCTTCTTATTATATAAATACTCGCTATCGTCTTTTTTTTTCTGCCATTCATTCCAAGCATGATGCAATTTTATTCCTCCCCAGCCTATTATTGAAGCACTTATTACTGGTTCATCATCAATAATCAGCAACTGGGAGCTAAAGTCGCTGCTAGACATTGACTTGAAGTGGTTAAACGAAATTCAGTGCTAATTAACAACAAATTGTTGGCCAGAAGATTAACATTAGGTGATAAATCTGGCCCTTAGATTACAAAAATGTTCGTTTCTTTAAAACTTTACAGGCTACACAGGCAAGCAAACCTCCAAAACAGTCGTTATTTCAACCATATGTGACATCACAGCCATTAAAAGAATCGTTTCTTTCAACCTTGTCAAACTACACAGGCAGGTTTGTGTAACACAAAATTACACACACTTTTGAAGAGGCGTAACTGGTGTAGTGTAAGTAAAAATGCGCGGTTTTTTAATTTGTCACATGTTTATTGATTGATTTAGGAAACATAACCAAATGAAACTGTGCAACATTCATGCAGGTAATGTTTTAAGGAATTTCATTAGTTAAAATAAAGAATTAAACATTTTTAAAGTAATATATATTTCATATAACCGTTAATATTTCATGTTGCCTTTTTTGATCAAAATACCATTATGAATAAACAGGAAATTATTTCTAATCTACTTAGATACTTCGGGGAATATTTTATGTTAAATTTGTTGAACAAAAATTATAAAATTTTAGGATTATGTTTGAGTGGCATTTCGAATCCTGCACACATGATGTTGCAAATTAGAGGCTAATGATATGATTTACGAATTCTAAAAAATTTATCGTAACAAAAATGAATGAAACAAATTCACCTCTACTCTCGTAATAAATAAATATCCGATACACAAAAATAATTGTCTTCAATTGTGCAACTAAATGGTGCTGAGAGCTGTACAAATGTATAGTCGGTTCACGACTGAAAGAGACTTTTGAAAATCAACCTTTGAAAAAACACCCTAGCCGTTAGCTACATGCATATAACATTACAAACAGCGGCGAGCGCGGATACAGTTATGCCGTTAGGTTGCCAGCACAAAGCGAGGAAATAGTTCTAAAGTTTTAACGTAATTGTTAATTTATCGCTTACAAATGGGTTTCGAAAAGACTTGTATCTTATTATGCCAATTATTAATGACGTGATGCTAACGTACTTTGATTTCAATGTTTCTTGCATACTCACAAGATCACGCTCAAGGTGAAAGTAGAGCGGCCATTTGTTTACAAACCTTCGTTCCGTGTGTTGTTGGCGAGATGTGGTCGACACACGTGCCAGAGAAATGGTGCGATTATCTTGTTTAACCAATAATAATTCATTTACTGGTTTAATTTTTTTTTTACTAATATCCTCTCTTTATTATTTCTCGTTGTGCCGATTTCTTTCGTTTCTGATACCTGTATAAGAGATTACTCATAGTGCGTTCTCACGTGTTTAATATTTTTTAAATTTATTTCAGGTTTGCTTAAAATTTTATTTATTGTATTTTACGTTATATGTTGCGGTAGTTTTTGTGTGCAGTCATGAGTTCTAACAGGGTGAATAAAAGAGAAGTCACCAACGCCAACAGGACAACATTAACCTCACCGAATCGTTGTATTCCCTAATAAGGCGAGGGGAAATGAAACCCTGCAACGTCGCGGAAAGAGCGNAGTTTTTGTGTGCAGTCATGAGTTCTAGCAAGGTGAATAAAAGATAAGTCACCAACGGCAACAGGACATCATTAATCTCACCGAATCGTTGTATTCCCTAATTAGGCGAGAGGAAATTAAACCCTGCAACGTCGCGGAAAGAGCTGCAGAAATGTTGAAACGCTTCAGATCCACAGTTCTAAGGTATGTTAAAATGTATGTAGTATTAACCATTGCGTTTGCAAGTTGTGTGTG
>NQII01000234.1:478100-531480 GCA_002778355.1 Clitarchus hookeri
ACAGGCACGCACACGAAACATCTAATTTTTAATACTCACATTTTGGGTTTATATAATGAAATGTTTTTTGCTTGCATCACATATTCTTTTGTGTGAAATTCTCAAGATTAAAAACCTTACGCTTATGGAATATCCATTAATAATATATACATTACTTTTATGATGGGTACGTGCATGTACGAACACATGTACACACACACAGTGGAATGTAAACATTGCCATGTGACTGCCACATGTCAATGTTTGTTTACCCTTTGGTGGAATGATACGAAATGGGCTTGAAAGTAGATCTTTAGCAGGGCTTCAAGAAAGTCTCTTCCAGTCATGAACCGACTATAGTTTCTTTCAACACTGCCTGTGTAACTGCACCATAGACTAAAGAAGTTTCATCTTTAATCTACGAACTGCACCGACAGAGAAAGCTGGTGTATGTTGCACTACACTACACAACACAGGCTACACTTTTTTTGGTTGAAAGAAACTAACCCAAAAATTCGTGGTCATGGAACAATTCCAGCACTACTAAAGCATTGGTAGTTAACGAGTCACTTAAGTGTTAACGTCTTTTCTTGGTTATCATATTAATCACAAACACCATAAGATATTACAATTTAAATGAAAAATACTTTAATGTGGAAAAGTCAAGATATTTAAATTAATTTAAAAATTTGTTATACTTTGAAGAAATTGAAAAGGTTAATATTACCAGTGCCAGACAAAACTGGCAAAGTGTGAATGCTGTTGTCCCCGATTATTTCATGACACTAAACTGTTGCTCTAATGCCTGTCTTAATAGTCGTAACTCAGAACTTATCATGAGTTCGTATCGGGCGGTAGTCTTGAAACTCGCACGAATAAAGTTATTTCTCGAGATGTACTCAGCTGATACAAATTTAAGGATTCTCCACTGAAGTGACATTAGATTGTGAGAGGCATTTTACATTGTCTCGCAAAGGGCTTTTCGAAGTAGAAATTGAGGCTTTTTCTGCTGTCGATTCTTACTTGTATGGTGCTATGCTCGAATGTTTCTTGTGTTAAGATATATTTTTTTCTTGTTTTCGTACCAACACAAATTTTCAAAAATAATAAAAATTAAACAGTGTTGAAGAAACATTAACAATTCTGATTGTTAACTACGAATATTCTGGTTTGTTGGATGAATATTCTCATGCATTGTTCACCATTTGTTTGAATGACGACAATGCCAACTCCAAATGGTCGTTAAACATGAACGAAATTGATTGTGTTTAGACTGTCGAGTGGCTGGGACTCTTGTGGTTTGAGGAGCATTGTGGGCGAGATTTATAATTAAGATATTGGGGAAATGTGGAATTGAGTTTCCCGATTCAACACAGTGACAACCTAAGTACTTCCCCAGGTCATTATCTGTGGTTGGTAAGGATGTCCCTAGGATGTACAAAACCAGTCCTTTCTTGTGCCTTATTCATGTCTGATTACCCATGTTATGATGTCATATAGTGATCCTGAGAGGGACAAGATGTCTGCCAGAGACTGCTTATGGACATCCCAGGGACTGCCAGAGGACATACCTTCAGGGACCACCAGGTGACATCCCTCCAGGGACCACCAGGTGACATTCCTTCAGAGACTGCCAGAGGTCATCCCTTCAGGGACCACCAGAGGACCTCCTCAGGGACTGCCAAAGGACATCCCCTAGGGACCTACAGACAACACCCACTCAGGGACCGCCAGAGGACATGTCATGATGGACTGCCAGAGGACATCTCTGCAACAAGCTGGCCATCAGTAGAGATTCTTGAATTTGTGAAATGTTTCAAAATACATTTATTTGCTGTATTTAATCATGACATTTCAATGTGATGTTGACATCCAGCAGCTTAAACCGTACAGATATTTTTGTTGTGATACCTTACATTTTATCTTGGAGGTTTGTTGCATAAATTATGTACATAAAAACTTAGAATATCTTTTAATAATGAATCCATTTACATAGCCTTCACATTTTCCGTGTTCTGGCAAACAGTAACAGTTTTAGGTTTATTTTATTAAGTATATAGATTTTATTACTGTAACAAATCTTTTAGGGGCCGTATTTATGTAACTTGACTATTTGAAACAGCCCCTACAAGTTGTTTGAAATACTAAATATATATTCAACATTTCACTCTAAATTACTGCAATTTGCAAATGTAATAGTTTGTGTGCGAGTTGGATAAATATTTTCTGTACTCTCAAGGTGCATCTGTATAGTTGGACTGTAATAAATACAGTGCAGAATTACTTAAACATTTCCCACTATTCGAGAATGTTTGCAATTATATGTGCATATATTATAGGAATTACCATGAAAGGTATAATGTTTTGCACTATTCATGATAAAATCACTTGGTTAAAAACAATAGTTAATTAATTTGGATGCAGTTATCTAATAGTAAATGATGTTTTGTCAATGTAGACAATTTAATTCACTCTGCTTTAATACCATAATGAGGTTTATTTAAAAACAATGAAGACATAGACAACAACCAGAGTGCCCTTTTTTTTTAATGAAGTCTGTAAATTCCATATAAAAGTCACCAGAAAATTACCAAATTGGAACCTTATTATTTTTTAATTAAAATTTAGTAAAATATATAAAGGTCTTGAAAAGTTGTTTATGATGGCTCATTATATGTTGTATGCTGTGTATTAATTCACATAGTCAGAAATTTAAAGAAATAAAAATTTTCAGCATAAAACCCCATTAGAAATATGCATTTGTTAGACATGCATTCAAAACCGCAGTACTCTCGAGCTGTATAAATAGTTACTTAAAGTTCTTTTCTACAGTAAAAGATCCCCAAATTTGATCTCTTACTGAGGCAAATGTCACTGTACAGAGGAGTATCCATAACTATATATATACATAATAAAATATGTTATATGAATTTAAAAGTCATGACTATGTTATTTGAAGATGCACATAAGCCTAACATTATCCTACATTAAGAATAATCCTAAAGGCAAAAAAGTGCAGTACTCAGATAATTTGGGTGAATCATTCAGTCTCTCATCAAATCACCAGCATGGTCTCCAGATTTTTACATAAATCAAACCTATTTGACCTGTTGCTAATATGAAATTTGGCCACAAGGCCATCTTCTGAAATTACTCGAACTGGTGACAAAATCACCAAGTTGGCAACTCTGACAACACAAGCAAAGATAGTTGCTCCAGTGTTCTGTTTGCAATGACCTAATATTAAAAACACTAGATAATCACTTTATTACAAGATAACATACTAGAAATAAAAAAAATTAACACCAGTGTAATAGCCATTACATGCTTACAAAAAAGAAGTCCCCAGAAAGAATGGTTCAAAGTGGACATAATTTGATAAATGTTAATACCATTGCTGTATGTGTGTTTACAGTTGCAGTTATCTCCATTATCTGTAAGTGCAATTAATATGCCTTTGTGGTGCAAGCATGTTTATAGCGATAGTGTTACATATAAGACATGTGCATAATGTGAAGATAGTCAATGGAATTTAAAGCTCATAACACATGGAATTTTAAATTTAATTTTTCTAATGATACACATTTTCATGCAAGCCGGTGTGTATTTAAACTTTCATAATTAATGGAAACGGTGAAGTACTTATGGAATAACTGTGAACCACTGACTTATACACAGAGATGACAAAAGTCATGGGATAGCAATAAGCAAATATACAGATGGCAGTAGCATCGCGTACAAAATGTATAAATGGGCAGTGCATTGGTTGGGCTTTCATTTGCAGTCACATGATTCATGTGAAAAGGTTTCTGAGGTGATTATGGCCGCACGACGGGAATTAACAGACTTTGAACGCGGAATGGTAGTTGGAGCTAGACACATGGGACATTCCATTTCGGAAATGGTTAGGGAATTCAACATTCCGAGATCCACAGTGTCAAGAGTGTGCCGAGAATACCTCATTTCAGGCATAACCTCCCACCATGGACAACGCAGTGGCGGACCGCCTGCACTTAAAGACCGAGCCCAACGATGTGTGCACATAATGGTCAGTGTTAACAGACAAGACACTGTGTGAAATAACCGCCGGAATCAATGTTGGACGTACAACAGAGGTGTCCGTCAGGACAGTGCGGCGAACTTTGGCTGTACTGGGCTATGCCAGCAGAAGACCGAATCGAGTGCCTTTACTAACAGCACGACATCGCCTGCAGTACCTCTCCTGGGCTCATGACCATATCGGTTGGACCCTAGACGACTGGAAAACCGTTGCTTGGTCAGATGAGTCACGATTGCAGTTGGTAAGAGCTGATGGTAGGGTTCGAGTGTAGCGTAAACCCCACAAATCCATGGACCCAAGTTGTTAACAAGGAACTGTGGAAGCTGGTGGAGGCTCCATAATGGTGTGGGCTGTTTTTACATGGAATGGACTGGGTCCTCTCGTCCAACTGAACCGATCATTGACTGAAAAGGGTTATGTTCAGCTATTTGGAGACCACTTGCAGCCATTCATTGACTTCATGTACCCAAACAAAGATGTAATTTTTATGGATGACAATTTGCCATGTCACCGTGCCACAACTGTTCGCGATTGGTTTGAAGAACATTCTGGACAATTCAAGCGAATGATTTGGCCACCAATATCGCCCGACATGAATCCCATCGAACATTTATGGGACATATTCGAGAAGTCAGTTTGTGCAAAAACTCCTGCACCGGCAACACTTTCGCAGTTATGGACGTCTATAGATGCAGCATTGCTCAATATTTCTGCCAGGGACTTCCAACGACTTGTTAAGTCCATGCCACGTCAAGTTGCTGCACTTCACCGGGCAAAAGGAGGTCCGACACGATATTAGGAGGTATCCCATGACTTTTGTCGACTCAGTGTATTATAATGTTTCATGCACAATGTACAATATTAATAAGGTTTTTTTTCCAACTATATAATTCTTAATACTCCAGTTCTTCACAGGCCTTGTATCACTTTATTTAGCCTTGCAAATGTTTCATAACAATGAATTCTATAATGTTTATTGCAATATTAATAATAGCCCTAACAATATGTTAAAAAATGTTTGTACGCAGTTAAAAAATGTTTGTAAGCAGTTAAAAATAAAACAAATGCATGCAAAGAAAAATAATTAGCAAACTCATCAAAACACATATGCAAACAACGATAAACTATTTCCTATGATTACAACATTGGTAAGTTAATCACACTATCACACTTCATTTTACGCGATCATAAACAATACATGTATGCTAAAGTATCGCTCTGTTCCACAGTACTATAGGAACCTGCTTAGCAGTATTGTATTTTGTAGCGTGGAAAAATTTAACCAGCTAATGCAGCAAATGCATCCTTGTAATAATCCCTCACAAAAAAAGTATTCTCTTGGCACTCTAATTGTCTTGTTAACTGTATATTTACTTAATGTTGATATCTATTTTTTGTTCATTTGTCATGTGTTTCTTGTAATTTGGACTCCTTCCATATCACCGAGCTTATCTAGCACCCATGGGATCAAATTGAATATTAATAATAAATAAGCTATTCACAAGCCACAAAAATTAATGCATCTTTTCTTTGCCTGACACTAACAATTGCAACATGGAATATGTATGTACCGACATGGTAAATATTGTTGACATAAATAAGGAAATACAATTTAATTTATGTTAGAATGTTCGGTCGATATAAAATATGAACAATGATTTTTTTTTAAATTAAAAGTAATTTTGAAGATTATTATAATAAATTTGGATCCTAGTTCTTTATTTATTCATCTAGTTCTTATGCATCACCTGTTTAACTTGACTGTTCAGGAATCTTCAATATAATTAAGAAGAAAATTCTTTCAGTTCAGTCCACTGCAAGCTTCAAAAAAGCGTGGCAGCTGAAAATATTCTAATACTAGAGATTCTAAGAAAAATGCCTCTTATTAAAGTGCAAAATACAACTTATTTCACATTTCTCTGAAATTTTCCTTTCCTCTATTAATTTACTTTATATACACATTCAACTTCGTGCCATATGTATTCTCTTAGTGGATTATTTACATTTTAAGTATAGTTCATTCTGATTTATGGGATTATTATCAACACTCTCAATGTTTTGAAAGTATGTAAACTGCAGAAAAACCTGAATACATAAACTGGTGGTCTATTCAAAATCTTTTGGCAGTTAAGGACATTAGCTTGCACAAACTGGATATCTTAATAACACCATCATGGATTTGGTATTCACTATGCCAGGGATGGTTAACTCCATGCCCGTGGGCCATACAGTGGCCCGCCAAGTCATTTTGGATGGCCCGCCAAAAACTCAAGCAGTTGCTCTATATTTTTAAGTTATTAACACTGAGCATAAAAATAATTTTACACTTGGCATTGCTTATTTTCTAAATACTGTAGAGACAGTGTTAGGGCTTCAGGAGAATAATGAACTAATGGAAAATGTGTGACTACGTTGCCTTCCGCACAGGTTTTGTCTGTCTGATGGTGTCACATATTTATTTTTATTGGGACAGTCAGTACGGAGTGGGGCTGAGTTTGTGTGTTGACAGGCGGGCTCAAGTTCACGTCAGGGGGAGGGGAAAGGTGTCCACGTCGGTATGTAGATAACCCGCTACAATACGCTGCGGGCTACGTATTGTTGGAATGATTATGATCCCACACGCACATACTGGGTCGATGTTGTGTTTCATTTATAGTTTCTGTTAAAGTGTTAATTGAAATGGCTCTTAATAAGCATGAAGCGAAAATAAAACGTGAAAGAAGTAAAGTGGGGTTCTGATTATTCAGTGAAGAATGGAAAGAACAATTTCTCTTTCTATTGGTAAGTCATCGAAACCGATATGTCTAATCTGTAATTTAACAGTTGCTGTGCCAAAGAAATAAAATATTAAAAGTCATTTAAAACAAAATCGCGATACCTTTCACACATTTTACACTCGTGGCTCTGCATTAAGAACGGAATATATTTCGAATAATACCAGCAAACCTTGTTTGTTAAGAAATGTGAAGACATGAAAAATATGCTCCGAGCAACATATGAGATACCATTTTTACTCGCTCGTATAAAGAAACCTTTCTCAGATGGTGAAGTAATTCAAGAAAGCTTAACACAACAGAGATGCGAATATAAAGAAAATTGCGGAAAATATTTCCCTTTCTCGAACTACAGTCATCAGATGCATTGAAGAAATAACAGATGATGTGTCAGGACAAATAATGTATTCAACTACTAATTCCAGCTGCTTCTCTCTTGCGATATACACTGAAGAGCCAAAAAAACTGGTACACCTGCCTAATATCGTGTAGGGCCCCCGTGAGCACGAAGAAGTGCCGCAAGACGAAGTGGCATATACTCGACTAATGTCTGAAGGTACGCAGGAGGCATTTCACACCATGAATCCTGCAGGGCAGTCCACAGATTCATAGGAGTACGAGACGGTGGAGATCTCTTCTGAACAGCACATTGAAAGGCATCCCAGATATGCTCAATAATGTTCATGTCTGGTGATTTATGTGGCAAATGGAATTGCCTAATGTAAGAACAGTGTTCCTGGAGCCACTCTGTAGTAACTCTCGACGCATGGGGTGTCGCATTGTCCTGCTGGAGTTGTCCACGTCCGTTGGAATGCACAATGGACATGAATGGGTGCAGGTGATCGGACAGGATGCTTACGTATCTGTCACCTGTCAGAGTTGTATGTAGACGTAACAGTGGTCCCATTTCACGCCAATTACAAACGCCCCATACCATGACAGAGCCTCCACCAGCTTGAACAGTCCCCTGTTGACATGTAGGGTCCATGGATTCATGAGGATGTCTCCATACCCATACACGTCCATCCGCCCGATACAATTGTAAACGAGACTCGTCAGACCAGGCAATGTGTTTCCAGTCATCAACAGTCCAATGGCAGTGTTGGTGGGCCCAGGCGAGGCATAAAGCTTTGTGTCGTGCAGTCAACAACGGTACACGAGTGGGCCTTCGGCTCCGAAAGCCCATATCAATGATGGTCCGTTGAATAGTTCGAACGCTGGCACTTGTTGATGCCCCAGCATTGAAATCTGCGCCAATTTGAGAAGGGTTGCATGTCTGTCACGTTTGATGATTTTCGTCAATCGTAGTTTGTCCCGTTCGTTCACGATCTTTTTCCGGCCGCAGCGATGTCGAAGATTTGATGTTTTACCGGATTACCGATATTCACGGTATACTCGTGAAATGGTCGTACGCGAAAATCCACATTTTATCGCTACCTCGGAGATGCTATGTCCCATCTCTCGTGCGCCGACTATAACATTACATTCAAACTCTCTGAAATCTTGATAACCTGCCATTGCAGCAGCAGTAACCGATCTAGCAACCTTGCCAGACGCTTGTTGTCATATATAGGCGCTGCGAACCGCATCGCGTTACTCTGATTGGTTCCATACCTCTGTTATTTGCATACGCATGCCTATACCAGTTTCTTTTGGTTCTCCAGTGTATGAGAGCTATGATGTTACAGACAATGCTCAGTTTCTTGTGTTTGTGAGGTGCATAAACGAAAATTTCGACTTATTTCAAGATCTTGTAGGACTTTGTCAAATAATCGACGAATTCAACTTGAAGGGACAATTTCAAAGAATTAAAAAAATCTATTGAAAAATGTGGCGATGGTGGTGTTAAACTGGAGAGGGCTAAACTTCAATCAATTTGCACTGATGGTGCCCCATTTATAATAGGAAATAGAATTTGATGTATTTCTTTACTCGAAGAGTAATTAGAGCGAAAATTGTTCTCCTACCTCAGTATTATCCACACAGAGGCTTTGTGTGCTAATTACATGTAATTTATTTAATCATTTTATAAATCCTGCCATGCGTTGTGTTAACATGATTCGATCGCGTGTACTCAACAGAAGGGAGTTTAGGGAACTTGTTGAAGAATAAATAAGTGAATATGGTAAACTTTCACTGTACAACTCATTCAGGTTGATTTCTAAGGGGGAAGTGGTTTCACGTTTCTTCAAATTAAAAAACCAAATACTTTTATTTTTAGAAATAAAAATTTTATGCCTAAAGTGTGTAGATAACATAAAGACTGGGAGTGGCTTTGTGATTTAACATTGCATTATTTTAATACATTTATTACAAGGTTGCAAGATAAAGGTTCTTTATTTCCACTCATGTTTAATGAAGTCAATGGTTTTATGGCAAAGTTGAAATTGTTTTGTATTAACTTAGAGCAGAGAATACTTGATCATTTCCCAACAATTCAGGAATACATAAGTTAATACCGCGATCTTACTCTGAATCATTTAAAATTAAAATCAGCTGTTAAATATTTGCATGCTGCATTCAAAACTCGATTTTCTGATTTTAAAAATGAGGGAAGTAATATTGACTTGTATATAAATCCATTTCTTATTTCAGAGCTTGTCTTAAATAAGTATACCCCACCAGCACAAATGGAAATTCAAGAAATCCAAAACCATTCGGGACTTTGCTCCAAGTTCGAAGAATTCTGTGAATCACTCGCCACTCCAAGCTTAATTCATTTCTAGAAATATGTTAAAAACCAACAATTTTCCAAAATTCATAACTTTGCTTTAAAGTTCGTTTGTAGATTTGGATCAGCATATATCTCTGAAAAAAATACAGGATGAGTATAAAAGAATACCCCAACTTTGAAGGTCTATAATAGGAATATAATACCTACAAATGTTATACACTGAAGAGCCAAAAAAACTGGTACACCTGCCTAATATCGTGTACCCCTCCCTCCTTTCCTCAATGCCCAGAGCCAAGAGAAGTGCTGCAAGACGACGTGGCATTGACTCGACTAATGTCTGAAGGTATGCAGGAGGCAATTCACACCATGAATCCTGCAGGGCAGTCCACAAGTCCAATCTGCGCCAATTTGAGAAAGGGTTGCACATCTGTCACGTTTAATGATTCTCGTCAGTCGTCGTTTGTCCCGTTCTTTCATAATCTTTTTCCGGCCGCAGCGATGTCGAAGATGTGATGTTTAACCGGATTCCCGATATTCACGGTACACTCGTGAAATGGTAGTGCGCGAACATCCAAATGTTATCGCTACCTTGTAGATGCTATATCCCATCTCTCGTGCGCCGACTATAACACCACGTTCAAATTCACTTAAATCTTGATAACCTGTCTTTGTAGCAACAGTAGCCGATCTAGCTGCCGACCACATCGCGTTGCTCTGATTGGTTCCATACTTTTTCTACTTGCATAAGCACGCATATACATGTTTTTTTGGCTCTTCAGTGTATATGGTCATTACTAATCACTCTGAATTGTAATTTTATTTGGTGTTTTTTTTTGCAGTATGTACCATGAAATGTAATTGTGTGGAGGGCTTTGAAGATCGAGGTGTATTGTGTAGTTAGACACTTAAATTTTATGTCCTATATATTTCTATTGGGTCACGAAATCATGTTAAATGTGAAAATACATTTGGAAACGAAACCTTAATTCACAAAACGTGATTCACAGGGTATATTTATGCCAACGTGCTAAGGTTATACAGATAAAAAAACACTAATCAAGCAGTGTCGGAACATCATGTAATTCTGTTGAATTACTCAAGCCTTAGCTTGTCTATATTCATGAGAGGATTGTACTATGTAGCGGTATTACTAGTAGAATAAATATACATATAGTAGATCATACAAAAATACGTTCACATTAGGTGTTTATTAACAGTTGACGTGTATTGCCATGACACATTATAATACATTCGGTGACCAATGATACACTTAGACAGAAAACAAATTTGCATCAAAATTGGTTTACGTTACAGTTGTATGCTGGGAATGTGTTGCAAATTCAGTGTACTGTGTGAATTTGACTGTGCGGAGGTTTGTGATTTATGAGTGCTGGTATGCGTGTTTCATTACAATTAATTCTGTTTGGCGTGTTAAATCAAATTATTGTGTGAAAACACTAGTGTTTATGTGCCATTATGTCCATGTGAAGTGTTAAAATATAATAATTGTGTGAAAATATGTCTGGAGTTTTGACTAATTGAATAGACGTTGTTAACCTGTAATGATTTATCGGCAATTAATCACCTAGGAGCTATGATTGCTGCTTCCGTGGGTGAGTAATGTAATACATTTGGAGTTTTAGCATGGAAAGTGTATATAGTGTAGTGATTTGTAATGTGTAGTATTGCGCATGAGTGTGGTAATTGAAGAGTTTATGTACTATTGCGGCCAGTCATGTAAAATGCAGTAGACCTACCCAAATTAAACAAAACACTTCACGATCGGTGAAGTTTATTTATTATGCTTTTCATAACACACTATCTCTTGTGGGCAAACAGCTCCCTCCCCCCTTCCTCCACTGTATTCATACATCAAGAAGTTAGGTTGAGTTAGGTTAGGTCTTCTTACATTTAACATTGTTAAGGAACCAAAATGACATGTAATTTTTCATAACTTTTATGTGTAATACCCCACAATTTCGCTCATCTTCATAGCCCTCCCTACTGTTGCATTTGGTAGTATGAGCTGCGAATGTCATGTTACCCCTAGTAAATTTGTGTTCAGTGTGAATAGTAATTTTGTTATAAAGTGGTTAAGTAGCCCAAATGACATGTAATTTAAATTTTTTTTTACATGTTTTACCCCACAATTTCTCTGATCTTCACAGCCCTCCCCCACTATTGCATTTGGTACTTTGTAAGTGCGAATATCGTAATGCCCCTTGTAAATTAATGTTCTGTGTAATAAGTAATGCCAATTTATATTATTTTCTGGTAAAATTTATGTTATTTTCTGAAAAGCCCCTATTCTACATAATTACCTCATTCTCAACCTCATTATTAGACGTTGAACACATTACCATCATATGCACCAAGTATTTTATAAGTTGAACACATCATCATCCACCATATATTTTTATATCAACTCTGTACATTATATGTTCTATTTTATCCTTCAGTTCACTCATTATTTCCACTCAACGTATTAATTCTAGAACGCTTCGTTTTATACAATGCCTATTATTTTTTCACGCTATATTTATTACAATTACCATAATACTCGTAGCACGTATCCATTTTACAGCATGCCTCAGTAACAGGCATTGGAATGGCCAATGTAACAAAATAACTTAGTTTCTGTTAAACATGATCTTTCTTTTTTCTCCTTTCGCTCATTTCCGACACACTTCTGGCTAATTCGGATACTTACCTCTCATTCTCCTTTTTTTCACTACTACAAGCATAGTTAACTGTACGGCCAATGTCCTAACATCATTAACTACGTTACACATTTGGTATCAAGATGTACACTACACCCAAATAGCATTAATTATATACCAAATTTGGCAGGAATCTGTTTTGTAGTTACCAAGATATAACGTAAATGCTTCTTTTTTTAAATGTTGCATTAGTTTACAAAATGGTGGACCAATAACATTATTGCCTTCAAAATTAAACTTTTTCATGGTGCACTGTCAGTCTACCAAATTTGGTTTAAATCAGTAAAATGGTTCCCAATATACAAAATAGTAACCTCAATTTTAAAAATTGACACCATTTTGAAGATATGAACCCAGCTCGATCAAAACCATAAAAGTCAGATGTACTTACTAAATACTGCATAGGGACCAAGTTCGGTGAAATTTGGTTTTTGCGGGTTTAAACGTTATAAGGGGAGGAAATACATTCCAGACAGACATCCAGGCGATTGCATAAACTTCCTTCGGAAAGAAGGCTAAAAATGAGGCATTTGGTTGTATGGAGAACATAATTGGCCACAAAGTAGAGAAATGTGGTTTCTTTACAGATCAGAAACTTTCATACTTGGGAACTATGCCTAACAAAACTTTTGTATGATATGGGATTTTTGAGGTGAAATGTCCATGTAGTGCAAAAGATGTTACCTCCGAACATGTTATTATTTTCAGGAAAATTACATTTTGGAATATGAGCTAAGATAAGATAGCAATAACTAAGGATTGCAATCCAGAAAATCGGATCCGGTATTCCGGCGGATCCAGCATCACTAAACGTTTACCGGATCCGGTGATAGCCATTTTTGGCAAAATAATCGCGCTGTTGCATGAGTAGGTACTTTCAATGCGTGGTGCATGTGCGTGCAAGTCGATCGATGCTGAGTCGCCCCACCATGCCGCGTCGCCGCGTCGCGCTACGTACTCAGTCCTCAGTATCATTCGAGTATTCGACTCGCTCGAGTCAACAAATGTGTGTTTTGTTTCGTCGCACTGCTTCGTCAAAATGTAACAAAATATACATTTTTTCTTGTATTTACGCTAGCACTAATAATTTAATATTTAGGATAAAATGAAAAATAAACTGTGAGAGTATCCGCTAAAAAGTGTTTTATTTAAATGTACATTGTTTTTGCTCAATTGATAAATGAATTAAGTTTACGATACGTTCCACTACTTCCACTTATGAGTGTGAGAATGATACAAAAGATTATTAAATAAACAAATAATGCCGGATACTTCACACAAATCGTCTGAATTATTAGGCATGTATACATAGTTTATGCACAATCAAAAGGAAGTCGGGTGTACTGCAAATACCGGTATGGTGTGAGAGAATCACTGTGATTTGGGAACTGGGAACATCCATTCGTACACAGGAATCTTCTTAAGTGTTCGAAAGGTAGACCACCCTGCATTATACACGACTCTGCTCATTTTCTTTGTGGTTGCTCGGAAGACCTCAGTACTGCTGACAGATCCACATGCTGCTCTGATTCTATATTTCATATCTTCCCTTGTTATTGGACGAATGCAGTAGACGATGTATTTAATTCTCCCCCACAAAAGTAAATCATTTGTGACCAAGTATGGAGAACGTGGTGGCCAAGCTGCAGGACCTATTCGTCTAATGCATCGTTTGGGAAATAACATGTCAGCAAATAGCAGAGATCTGTATGAAAATTGAGAAGGGCAATCATCCTTCTGAAGCCACAGTATTAATCTCACAGCGAGAGGGGCATCTTCGATCAGCTGATACCAGGTATTCTCTAGGAAGTTTGCATAAGCTGCACCATGCAATGACCTTTAAAAAAATTTGTCATAAAACACTATGTCCGTGAAGGTCACACCAAATATTAAGGCCCCACATATGCTGGTTATCCACTTGATGTAGCCTATGTGGGTTGACTGCAGGCCAGTAATTGGCATTATATATGTTAATGTCACCATTACTCTTGAATGTGGCCTCATCAATCAACAAAACACTGCGATGGAAAGCATATTCCTTGCTCAGGTACCAGTTGCAGAAATTAATGTGCTTAGGAAAGTCATTATTCCGAAGTTCTTGGTGCAGCTGCACATTTTACAGATGTAAACGATTATCAGCGAGGATTCTCCACTCTGCGCTTTGGGTCAATCCTGAGTCGTGGGCAATTCTCCTTGCAGAATCATGAGGATTAACTACCTTGGCAACAAGTACATAAACAGCCCTCTCGTCTCTCACTGGTCATCTGATGCGACGACCTTTGTTGTGTGTCGGCTGTACTAACCTGGTTGTGCGCACACGACATCCAAAATGCTGGAATACATGGTATGAGTGATGGACATTCTGTGGGTATCTTTCTCTGTACAAAGGGGCAGCGGCTCTGCAGTTACGACGACATTCTTTTAGTATCATCAGCATGTCAAATGCTTCTTCGTTTAAAAACGGTATTCCTATCAGACAGCAATGCCACAGACAGATGATTTCTGACACTGACACAACACACACAAGTAATGATTGCAATGTACAACGAATAACTATCTGAATGTACGAACTTTCGATTGTCAGTTAAAATGCATGCAAAATCTGCAGTACCTGTAGATTGTAGATGGATTATCTGCTTGATATGTTGTGCTGCCTTATTCACTGCTTTTGCTCGTAAACACTCTACTAAAACCTACTGAACGGGCCATGCAGTACGGCACACAGGTCACTCACTGCTGGTATCAAAACGAGTCTCACACTCCAACCGGAAATACCATAATACCACAATTTAGTTTGTCCGATTCGCATTGTTTGTGGGTAAACTATGCATGTCAGAAAAAAACTTTCTTTGTAAATGTTGTTTCCTTTTAGACGATATATCCAGCAATAATTTATACGACCCCCATACCCAAATTAAATTTTAACATTCACCTCTGTACCCCTACTTCTGGTATGGTCTGCTGATCAGCATTATTACCAGTCAACGCTTCATATAGGTTTTTTTTTCGTGAACCCCTAGTGTGTTGTTTCCGAGAAAAGGAGGTGGCAAGGGTGGTGTGAATCATGCAGTACAAACAAACACATTCTGATGGAAATCGAGGCTTCAGGAGTGAGAACAGATAGATTACTGTAAATGGAACAGGAAATTCGTACCTATCAATGTAAATTTTGAGGGGTGCTGGTTAGCTGTAGATTATGGAATGGTGTTGGGAAGTTGGCCACTTACCGATGTGGCTGCTTCCTGAAGTTCCCAATGACTGTATACTGCGATGGTTTAAGATGCAGGCCAGCTATGCCTACATGTCGAGGGTGTTGGCTCTCTTGTGACACCAGTAATGCGAGGATGTTAAGGACAACCCTTCACATGCCCAGAAAATATGGTAATTTCGGAGATAAATGGCAAGAAATATAATCTTAGAACACTTGAGTTAAAAGTGGGAAACACTGCAGAATGGGTGCAGTTCACTACAATACAGTGAAGCAGCCTGGCATATGAAAACAACACATTATCATGACTGTACATGGTTTTTTTTACACTGAAATTAGCGGAGCACTTCTGGCATGCTGCCAGTCGAAACAAAAAAAGATGAGCACAGGGTTGAAACTAAATTAATAACTTGAAAAAACTGCGCCCCTGAGCATGCATGAGCTGGCACGGGCTCAGGAAACACTACTCCCAGACGAAAAACAAGTAAACTAATATTCCAGAGAAAAAATTATCTATTGTAGTTTAAAATATGCAAGCAAAAATATTAAGTGCCCAGGAGTGGTGAACAGCACGACCTCCCTATGTTCATGACAGTTTCCGACTGACTGTCATGGCTGCAGCCCACTCGGGACAAGTAAACAAAAGTCACACAATGAAACTAACGACATGAAAAGCCTTAGAATCACATAAAAATAACACAAAACACTGATAAAGAATTACACAACACATTTAACAAGTGTAAAATATATGACTTGGCATTACGCATTCAAAAGGCAATCGCGAATATTAATTTTGGCTTTGTCTCCACAAGTCTCTCATGGTGTAAATAAGGAAGCACATTTACTCATTAGAGAAAAACACAAAACATAAAATGAAGCAAAATATTATATTAAAATTGGTACAAGTAGCATTACATCAATGGTCGAGTTCAAGTGGTAAAATATGTATACGTAGCTGAATAGAAACTGCGCAAAATGTGGAGTTGATATTACTGCTCTCTTTTTAGGCCCTGATTTTTACAGCACATTTACAGAAAAATTATAGATATCACACGACATCATCTCACTTCACATGCAGACACACATGGGTTACATACATGGAATGACTACAGCACACAAGGAGTCACCAGCTTGAAATATACAATGACCTGTTCTACCCCCGCTCTGAGCTTCGGCTGTGAAGAACAACTGGCGGAGGAGGAGTTTTATTAATTTAATTATTATAGCTCAAAATGACAATTAATTTATATCCACGTAGAAGGCATACATACAATTCACACTGCATGATTCTTTAGGGGCAATTTAATCCCCTTGAGTAAAGCTCTAATCAAAGAACTTTTAACAAGTCGGACACAGGTTGGAGATGTGACTTGCAATTGATCAAGACAGTAAAATCATAAAATAAAACGTAGTTTGGAGTACCAGGTGTGCAGTAGGGATAGACAATACAAACTGTCCACGATTCACATTAAAAGAATCACATTGACGTTATATTAGCATGTATGCTACAAGTATCACATAACAGTAATTCATAAATTATTCCTAGTTCAAAAAAGATGTAATTACAAAATGATAATATGTGTTTGAAACAATAAAATATTACATTTACTAACACATTAATGTCAACTAACTGACGAGTAACAAGTAAATAATGTAAACAAGTTGGTGGAGCATAGCTTAACCTAGGTTTTTTTAACCACCTACAAACTATATCAGTAGTCCATCAGTACGATAATAAGAATTCCCATGAAATTACTTTTTAGAGTAACATTTGCTTTATATGCTTCTTGAATGCTGTAGGGCTATACTTGTTTCTGAGGTTGGCAGGCAGAGTATTATACAGTTTGTGATCTTGAAAGCTGGATGTTTTCCTTCCATACTCAGTGTTGATTATGGTCAAGGGGTTGTCATTAACACGCCTGATTTCATGCTGATGTATCTTTGGTAAGTGATCAGAGCACCCTGTGTTGTTATGGATGTAAGTTAGTTGATTAAGTTCATACAAACATTTTATGGGCAATATTTTACTGATTGTACACAGATCTTTAGAGGCAGTTGTGTAAGGAAGGTCAAATGTTATTCTTACAGCTTTTTTTTAATCACTTGTAGGGGTTTTAGTAAATTTTTGGTGACACTTCCCCAAATAAGGGATAAATATTGTAGGAGTCTGTTTATCATGGTGTCATATATGATTTTTTTTATGACAAGTTGAGCTCCGCGAAGCCTTCTTATAGCATACATAACTGGAAGGATTTTCTTGATTATTCTGTTTATATGCTCATTTAATATTTAGATGTTCATCTATAATCAACCCTGGGTATTTGACATAACTTTAGCAATTGGTTTGTCATTGATAAAGAGGATATTGTTGACAGTGAGCTTCAGTGTGGGTGAGCAGAAGATGATGTAGTTTTTTTTGTCAGCATTGAGAAGTAATTTGTTTAACCTGAGAAATTTCTGGAGAGTAGCTAGGTCGCTCTGCATGTTTGCATACATATTAGGAATGTCAACATTGTTTTTGTAAAAGAGGACTGCGTCGTCTGCAAATAACATTGGAATTCCATGAAGGTTTAGCTTTCCAATGTCGTTGATGTATATGAGGAATAAGATAGGGCTCAGTACACAACATTGAGGGACGCCAGTATCCATTGGCCAAAGTTTGCTAAAGTTGTTCCCTATTTGCACTAGCTGGTATATATTGGATATGTAATTTTCCAGTAGTTTTAGGGCAATTCCTCTCACTCCATAGTAATCCAGCTTATTGAGTAGGATGGCATGGTTAACCACGTCATAAGCTTTACACAGATCTACAAATATGGCACCAGCAAACTTGTTATTTATTTCAGTTCTGATATCGTTTATTAAAGGAAGTGCTGCTTTCAGAGAACCATAATTTTTTCTGAAACCAAATTGCAGGTTATACATAATCTTGTTACTTTCTAAGAAATCACTAAGTCTTTTATGAGTTGAAGTTTCAAAAATCTTGTTTATGATACTAACGATTTATATGGGCCTATAGTTAACATTTAATCTATCTCCTGCATTGTGAACCAGTATAACTTGTGCTATTTTTAATATATCAGGGTAGATACTGACTGAAAATGCATTATTAAAAGCAGTTACTAAGGTGGGGGTTATGGTATCTTTACACATTTTAACGAGTTTATGTGAAATTTTGTCATTGTCAGAACTTTTTAGTGGTAGGCTATCGAAAATAAGGCCTATTTCAATATAATTTACTGGGTTTAGAAACAAAGTCAAGGGATATCTAGCTAAGGTGCTTCGATTATTCACATTGTCTTCTGGATGTGATTCCAGAGTAGCTGCTAATTTATTTCCTACAGTTGAGAAGTGTTCACGGTAAGCATTTGATGTTCCAAGTTCATTAGTGAAACAGTTGCCATTAGCATCCCTAATTGATGTGACACAAGTCACAAGATTTGATTGTTCAGGTGATTTAATTATTCCTTAATGTGATTTTTGTTTTGTTTTCTTTTGTATTTATTAAAAAGTTCATCCTGCTCATTTATCTTATGAAAGTGAGGCGTGGCTCATGGAGTCAAGCTGTATTTGTTTTAGTGACCAACTAATTTAGTGAAAGTGGCCTTTTGTGTCACCTCATTAATTACTTTAACTAGATTCTCTAATGTTGTATTAGGGTGTTCTTTAGTTACATATCGCATTATGTCACTTAGCCTATTCCTAATTACTTGAGACAATTACATATAGTCAGTTGGCGCGACCTGCTTGTTTTGTGGTTTATGATTATGCAATGTCAGAATAAGAATACCGAATAATATTGCACAGTGGTCACTGGGTGAATTATTGACTGTCGTAATATAAATATTCTCATTACCTATTTTGGTGAGGAAGTGGTCAATTAGTGTTTCAGTATACCCAGTAATTCTTGTAGGTTTTGTATTTAAGGTGATAAATCCATTGTTGTTTCTTATGGTATACATTAACGAGGAAGTAGAGTTATCATTTATGTTAATATTTAAATCTCTGGCAACAAAAGTAGGTATGTTTAGCCAGTTGCTTAAATAATTATCAAAAGTATGTTTGAAGTCTGTAACATTGTACTGAGGGGGCCTGTAGTAGGCACCACATAATACGTTTGACAATTTTCCTAGGCTGAACATTTCCAGCCTTATCGAGTAAACACCCCCCGACTGTATGCTAATAAATTTATGTTGATATTCGTCATTGACATAGATTGCCAGCCCACCTCCTTTGGATTAAGTCCTACAGGAAAAATAAACTGCATAGCCAGGTAACCTGTAATAGTCAGTTTCCTCATCGGTCAGCCAGGATTCAGAGAGTGCAATAACTGTGGAATAATAACCCAACTGTGACAGTGAGATGTCTAATATTAAAATGGCGGAAAGCGAAAGAGTCAACTTTAGGTACTAATGAGTCAGAAAAGATTTTGTACACGTACTCACTGAGGGTGATACCAGATGCAGTCTTGGTTTAAATCACTGACATATTTTGGTGGATCCGCACAGTTCGTCCAGGCATCATACATCTCTTACTTAAATAGGTTTGTCACCTGAAGTCTTCTTCACTAATATCTTGCCACAGCTAGTCCAGGCTGCTTCTACTTTCCCGTTTCTCCGTTCTTCAAGGGCTTGAGCTAGTAGCTTTTTGTTAAAGGCAGTCAGTAAATAATTTAAGAAGATTTGTGTGTTCTCCCCAGTTATGTCTATGTCCATAGTATACCCAGTGCCTTTACCTTTGCATTTCGTCATTAGCTCATACTTCTCTTTTCTCACAAAGCAGGCCACCAGGAGGGAGGAATGTTCTTGTTCTTAGGTTGGCGAAACCTATGACACCCATCCAGATCCTCATCAGAAATCATACAGCCCACCACATTTCCAATGCTTTTGACTATAGCTTTACAATCCTCTATGTCGTTTAGAGTCACGCCTTTGATTTCGACATAGAAATTCTTGCTATACTGCTCAAGGTCATTACTGACATCATAGAGGTTATTGATTTTGTTGTTTTGTTTATTTACTTTACAGCTCAAAGTATCACATTCCTCTTTCAGCTTACTGCAATCTTCTTGGATTGCAGTAAAACGAGCGAGCTTACATTCCAGTTCGTTTTTTATATTGTCAACACTAGTTTGAAGTGACTCAATCGCCGCTCGTAATTGGTCATTAGTAGCCACTAGGTAAGCTTTACACTTAACGCATTTAAATGGGAGTTTACTGGCTTTCAAAACCTTGTAACTCCTTTCGGATAAACCAGCACACTTAGTATGGAGCCACGAGTAGCAGTTGTCTTCGCAAAACACTGCTGAGTCGATTTTTTATAAATTTTTACAAACTCTGCATAGGTCTAACACACCTCCCACCATCTTCTTTAGCAGCCATCGATGACGGTTCGAACTTTTGGACCTCGATGTCAGGGTTGCGACGTCATTTTGTGTGCGTGCCATTTGACTATTTGGCTAGTTAAATTGACTTTCAATTTTTGTATATTCCACATTATGAAGATTATTGAGCTTTTGAGATGTATTCGATTGTTGTGGTATTCACTGGCTGCAGAGACTACTCTCCTAAGGCCAGGCGCTTTTGCGCCGCTTTAGATAAAGTGAAGAAGTGTTGGAGGAGAAATGTACCAGTTCATATGAACTACTTTATTCAGTAAGAAAATAAGTTCTTCTGTAGCCACCGTCGGTAACGGTTCGGTTTTTTGGACCTAGGCATTGGGGTAGCGGCATCACTTTGTGTTTGTGCCGTTTTGACCATTTTCGTGAGTTAAATGGACCCTTCGATTTTTTTATATTTCGTGATTTTATATTTAGATGCGTGATTCATTTCTAAAACTTAGTGAATTTATCTGATTTTATGTAAATGAGTAGTAATTGGCTTTTAAATATCCCAATTTGCAAAATCGCGAAAGCTTGAGATTGCTTTCTGGTTGTTGAGGAAGGTTACATGATATTCCAAATCATATTTACAATTTTTTTTGCAAATTTTCATACGGGTAGGACAAATAAACAGTTGAGAGCCAGTTACGAAATTGTGATAAACGCCTCAGTCAGCAGAGGGAAGAGATGAAAATGTTTTCAGATGCACTTGACAAGCTTTTTAAATGGAATTTTATTACTTTTTTTGCTATGTTGTTAGCCTTGATTTTTTTTACACAGTTCCGGCACATTTATTACCATGCAGCTTTGAAGACAATTGTCATTGAAATCGATTACCTTTACCTTTAACTTTTGAAGGTTATCAACACAAAAATTACTTACGAACAAATATGCCTATTCTAATGTTTACCAGTTTCATACAGTACTTATTCTTAGGCCGAGTCAAGTGTTCTCTGTAGACAGTGCTCTTACATATTACCTGGCGAGCAGAGCTGCCAGAAAGTTATTTTGATAGACTATACAACTTGAATCCTGAAATTGCACAAAATTTTGTACGATTAAGAAACAAAAGGAATACCATACATAAAACATGATTTTGATTTGTTTTACAGCTTAGACAGCTGACACCTCAGTGTAACCAACATTGACAAATAATATTATTATTGCTTTCATGGCAGAAAAATACAGCACAGCTTAAATAAGTATTCTCATTTCATATCATGCCTTAGAAATATTTAATCTGTCGATATAAAAAAAACATGATATTAATTTACAGTTGTGAAAGAATATGGCGAATGTCAGAGAGCAGTATATAGCGCAGTCAGTATAGAATTTAATGCTCTCTCTATTTTATGCCCTCTCCTACAAATTGAGACAACTAGAGAGTACTCTCTGTGACATCATCCAAGAAAGCGAAAGCATGAGAGACAGTTCCTTAGATGAATTGAGATATGGCTTTATAAAAAAAAGGTTAACTTTAATAGGCTAGTATTTATATGATAAAAATTTTAAAACTAACCATTATGCTGAACATATGGGCACATTCAGTGGGCAAAGTGCTACAGCAGCGATTTACACTGCATGTAATTTAGCCACAGCGATCGCGCAGCAATTCCCGGAAAAAAATACGCTTCATCTCTGCTGCTAACAGATGACAAACATGAAATGAAGTGCAAAGATGGTTTCAAAAACATGTAAATATTATGCTTTTGATGGAATTGTGTACACTGTTTTTGGGAACTAAATATTTACCCAACATAATGATAGTGAATGGAATGTGGCAAAATTTCTATGTTGTTACCAACTAGTGCCATTATTTTATTTATTACTTCAAATATGGTATTCACTTTTGGATACATTCCTAAGTATTTGATTTTAATATCTCAGAATCACCTTGCAAAAACTTAAAACCAACAACTGTCCCTCTTTAAAAAAAAGTTTTATTGTCACTAGAAGCAGAAATTTGAGCGTTGATTGCAGCTGTAACGGGCAGTGTTGCAGCAGCGCTTTGCCCTCTGAATGTGCCCATTAACTCGATCTTCAAAATGGTTGTGCTTGTGTGCCACAAAGTTTAAAGAGATAGGTGCATTTATTCCATTGCATACTTCACTTGGAATTCAGACAGCACTGGTGGCATCACTTCCAGGTACAAGTACAGGGGATGGACAAAATAATATGAACACCTGACATATAGAAAATATTTAATTATTAATAAGTTGTTGGGCCACCATTTACTTTTAGAACAGCTGCAATTCTTCACGGAATAGATTCGTAGAGTTTGTGAATAGTTTCCAACGGAATGTTGTCCCATTCGTGTACCAAAACATCCGCCAATTTCTTCGATGATGTTGGAGATGGAAATCTGCTCCTCACTCACTGCTCTAAAACTCCCCATAACGGCCAGGGAAGATGTTTGATGATATTCTGATGCTCCTCAAACCAAGACTGAACATTTTTGACTGCGTGTATGGGCGCATTATCATCTTGGAATATGGCAGTGTTTGGCAGCAATATGCTTGTCATAGTAAGAACTTCATCATTGAGGATGTCGAGATATTCATTTGCAGTAATCCGGCCAGTGATTTGAATGAGAGGACCAGCTGAATACCACGATATATCCGCCCAAATCATAACGGAACCTCCCCCATGCTGTAGGAAGCAGGCAGTCCGGATCGTAGGCTTCTTTTGGGGTTCTCCATACATAAACCCGGCAGTTTGTAGGAAACAATGTAAACGATGATTCATAGGACCATACCACATTCTTCCAATCATCAAGTGTCCAGGTTTTATGATCGTGGTACCACTTCTTTCGCAGCTTAGCGTTGGCTTCCGTTATAAAGCGTTTCGCAATTGCAGCCCTTACTTGAATGTTAGCTTTGTGGAGCTCCCGCCGTACACTTTTGCCACAGTAGTTTTATGTTGTCTGGCCACAATTATTTTTAATGTTCGTCGGTATATGTCAGTTAACTTTGGGTTTCGCCCACTATTCCTCTTCACCGATGATGTTTTACCATGTTTTGTGTATGCTGTCATTACCTTGGATACTGTCGCTCGTGAAACGTTAAACAATTCAGCTGTTTTCGTCATAGATGCTCCCGCTAACCGAGCACCAACGATTTGCCCTCTTTCGAAGTCTGAGAGATCACACATTTCACCAATCGCTTGTTTTAACCGTCGCAGAACAAAGCGTATTATAATCTGAAATATAACCTACAAAACTTGGCACGTAAACTGTGCAATACATACGCGTCGCATTATTTACACGGAAGCAGTGTTGCCAACATGCAACAAAATGTACTATATTGCATGGTGTTCATATTATTTGTTCCATTCCCTGTACATAGGTGAATTCGGACACTGCCTTAACTATTTCGAATTTTCCCTCTTGCAACCTTCTGTAATTTATGTATTTAGTATACCACTACATTAATCATCTTTGAACCTTATTAAAGATCATCTTATTTAAACAATAAACATAAAATTATACAGCTGAAAGTAAATAATAAAATCCTAAATAATTGATGAGAAATTTTTGAAACATTTAAGAAGTACTTAGTTTAGTTGGCAGTTTTCGGACATTAAATAGGGGCACATATTTTTCATAGGTAAACAAGGTTAAAACTTTTTTCGCAGCTTTTAACTGCAGATTTCAGGAGGAAAAGATTAAAGATTGTAATTTTTTGTGTATATACCTGTTCACGACACAGCACCATCCTCAAGGGTATGTGCATATTGTAGTGCACTCTGCAGGAGAAATTGTCACGAGGAGAATGTGCCATATGCCTCCCACGTGAAAGCCATCCATCTATCGCAAATCTGCGGGCACTCGTCACACTGTCAGGCACAGCATGGCATTGTGGCAAAAGGCATCGTGGTGTGGAACATTGCGACCCTGCAGTCTGCACCTGCCGATTTACTTTTAATGGAAATAGTGGGGTCAGCAGCTGCAGCTAGTGTGTCCTCTATTGCTGATTGCCTGTTCACAGCATCTTTTGTGGGCATTGAAGTGGTAGATAGCATTTTTGAAAGCAGACTAGAAGTATATAATGCTGTATAAGTATACTTTTCTCAGAAATTGTTAAAAATTGAGGCTTTCCCGGAAAAAATCTCGGAAAATGATATAAATCGACATTACTAATCACACTAAACATGAATGTACTAGGGGCATCACAAATTTCCCATTACGCACTACGAAAGGCAAGTGCGAGGAGGGCTATGAAGATCTGGGAAATTTTGGGGTAAAGAATAAAAATTATGCATAATTTGTCAAAAAATTCTGTTTGCCATGCTAAGTGCAGGAAGACCTAACCTAACTTCATGGAACTTAACGACTGTTGAATCAAAAAGGTGTATGTGGGGCGATGGACATGTTGGCGCACACACCCTATTATTCTTTGTACGGCAAACTCCAAGCTTCGTGGATGCTCGAGCACAAATCGCTCGATACCTCCAAAAACCTCCCGGCGGGCCTTAAATCCCTGTTATGAGGATTGCTCCTGCTGACGCTGAAACTCTGGGTCGGTGCATACTGTTTGGCTAGGCTTGAACAGTATTTTTGAGTGCGAGGTGGCAACGCTAATCACAGCATATGTGTCTGCTGACGTACAACACACACCCTGTTATTCTTTTATGGCAAAATAATAAAAAATATGTTATCCATGTTTTTGCACGTGAATGAGCACATAGCAATTCAGGTCAATATATCGAATAGTACTCCAGAAATAATCTTGCGACCTTACTACTGATAGATTTGTTAATTGTTCTCGTTTGAGTGTAAAACTTTCTGTACGTTTGCGGAGCAACAACATGATTACCGCAAATAAATTCAACTGTTATCGATGCATACATGAAACAAATGAGAGAGAATTGTGTGCCATACATTAAAAATGGCAAAACAAACTGTTTGAGTTTCGTGGCAAAAGAAGCTCAACATTGTCATTTTGGAAACATTTTAATGAGCATTTTTGTTGCGGTTTCATGAATACGGGAATTATCATAGAATTTCACAAATAAACGCAATTTATAACATTACACATTATATTGTGATTCGTGAAAATTTCTAGGGCCTATATATAATCCACTGGTGGATTAGGGTGGGAGAAAGTAGGGCATATTTGTTAGCCACAAAAATTGACTTATGAAGGTTTGGTGCGGAGTGATATGTAATGTCGTGCTATGCGGCTCTGGTAGTCGGGGACAAAACTGAGCCCCCCACCCGACAGATGTCGGACATCTTTCTGAAACAAATTAGCAAGTGTCAGGATACTAAAAAAAGGGAGAAATCATAATTAGCGGTAATGGGGTCATCACCTGGTTTACGACCTCACTTGCAGCTTTTTGTAGTAGTGCAATAGTTTTTGTGTACATGTCAGTGTATATGTGCCTCTACACAACCCCCACCAGCTGCTACAGAAAGCTCACGATGTCTGTTGCCTTGGTATCGCCTGTGGCAAAGGTACTATACATTCATACAGTTGCTGGTAGAGGTATGTGAGTACTCTGATTTTCGAGTAGAGTTTCTGACCAAAACTCAAAATCGAGTTCAATTTTTTTCACACTCAAAAAGTTCTTTTTTTTTTACCTACAGAGTTAATGGTTTATGTTCGTATCAACCATAAAGTTTAATAATTTACGTAAAAGTTGGAACTCAGATTTAGAAAACCCAATTTAGAACTTATCTCTAGTTAGTACAATTAAACAACCAAACTCCGCAACTTAACCCACCTCCTTTGTCCTTTTTATTGACATGACAATATATTGATGTGACAATGTTGCAGGAACAACCACAAACAGAAAGTATAATATTTAATTTGCCGCTAAGGAAATAGGTTATTATGAATGCACACAACACGCAATAATACTATTTATTTGCCCCATAACCTTCGTCACAGATTTGTATTTTATTTAAGTGATTAACAAGGAATTTGTAATTGCTTTTCACATTTTTTTGAGATCATTATTGCTTGGCTACTATTGCTAGTATCATTTCTGTAATCACCCACAACAAAAAAATTACATATTTCTTGCTGCCAGTCACTATTCAAAAACTAGTTAAGGAAGTGAAGACAAATATATTTGATAAAGCTTGAGAAGCTATTATTTATCATGTATCTTGCAAAAATTTGTGTTAAACATTATTAAATGTAACTTATTACAAAATAGATAAAACAAAGATGGCAGGAACTGGTTTCCATTAATAATTTCACAGTATCTATTCACATTTCCGAACCATAAAGCCTGTATGGTTGAAATAATGTAGGTATTCATTTTTCAGATTTTGATTTTCTCCATCGATGATAGATGTTAGCAAAATGTGTCCAATTTTGTCATTGTTTATGTGCGATGCTGTTTCTGTTGGCATTTGTATATGTACAGTAAGCATATTCTGTTTAAATTTTATTGTAATACTTGCACCCTGTAACATTGCTGTTATGAAAAGTGTCACATTGTTCTTTTGTAATTTATACTGCTGTATCAAAAACTTTAACAACCAGTTTAAAAATTCAAACATTTGCCGGTAACCTAAACAAATGCCATTTTAATCCGTTTTAACATTTCATTCTATACTATTGAATGTCATTCCAACAAGCAATAGATTATATGTCACTTCACAAAGTGAGTGAAGAGATTTGGGCGGCTCTTAAAAGCGAGGTCTTGAGAGCCGATGATTATGCAAAAAAAAAAAAAAATTGGTTCAGCAAATATTATAGCATTCAATCGTTCAAACTAATTATGATTTGACAGCTTCATATGCCAGTCTTACATAACTACAGTAAAGCATCCTGTATCTGAAATGGTCGGTAATATAAATGTTAAAATAACAGAAGTTCATTGCCACAATTGGTGGTCAAGGCTGTCAAGTACAGAAATATATCAAACATAGGCACCAAAATCTATGTACTGTAACATGTGTTATACTATTTGCGCTTGAACATAATTTTATTTATGAAATGTTGTCGCAAATTACCACATTCGCTCTTAAATAATGTCATATTTTTACAAAATCTGCTAAAACTGAAACCAGAGTAATTGCAAAAGTACGTCAGGCCAATAGTGGGAGGGTTTTGTACGGGGCACAGCGAGTCAGTTGTATGTATTAAGTTAATGGTTTCTGGTTTGAAAAAAGCAGATGTGATAATAATCTATACTTCTACATGTGGCAGACTGCTAACACCGTTCACTGGAAAAATAAAGAGATTGACCAAAATCAGCTTTTCAAGTGTTGTATCACATGCAGATTCAATATTAATTAAAGGAATGCATTAAACACTTCATCCACATGCTGAAAACTTCACAAAATGATAAACTGATTGTGCATGATAAAACTGTGCTAGCTCATGTCCAGCAGAGTATGTCGACAACTGCATCCTGTTGGTGCAATTAGTCCATATCATTATCTCTATATTGTATAATCCCTTAATTCCCATTTATTTTTGACACATTTTCAGTATGTCTACTGCCATCATTACAAATTACTGTCACACATTCAGTTCAATAGTCCTGCCCGTCAGTCTCGCTTTATACTGTACCGATGCTCGCAGCCCGCAGACTTTACTTCCACTGTTCACTTTTGTTGCTACATGTCGGTGGTGCAGTGACCTTGCCAAGGTCATTCATGAAATAGCTGACTCTGAAAGAGAAAACATGCAAGTGAGAGCAAGCCGGCTCTGAGAGAGTGACAGACACATAGGGATGATGCACTTGCATTCTGGTTTGACTGTCACATGGTTTAATATCTGACTTGTGATTATCAGTCCCCACAACTCCATCCAACCATCAGTATAAGCGTGATGTGCACTTGCGTCATGTAGACTGGGTGAGAATTGCGCTGTTCATTGGAATTTTGCCTTCCAGGCCCAGTAGTTCTTTTTTTTATCACACCCCTAATTACGAATGGATGACATACGTTTGAGATAACAGAATCACAGATACATATTTTCCACTCTATTCTATGTTTTCGGGAAGCAATTGCTTATTTTGTGATTTCCCCATTCCACTCAAGCATGCGAACGACAGTGTTTCAAGGTAAACTCAAGTAACCCAAAGAGTGGACTGAGATTTACAAAGTCCAGTTGCCACGCATGCCTTCGCCACTGCCTAAGCGTATCAGGACTCGTGCCACCTTCTACCCTTGACCAAATTGAATTTCTGGGGTTATCATTGCAATAATGTTCTGGTCATCGCTCTAGCCCCGCTGAGCGAGATTCGGGGTGCAGGGAACCTTATTCATCGGGTCAACTTGTCTATTTAAGCAGTGACAGGCCTCTGAGTCGACAGTCTAGAGTTTGGAGTTTTGTACAACCTTGAAGCGCCAGGTGTGCGAAGTCATGTAGTTACAAACGTGAACAGTGGGGGTGAAGTCTGCGGACTGCGAGAATCAGTACAGTGGAGAGAGAGACTGATGGCCGGGACTGTTGAACAGAATGCTTGAGTGGCAGTAATTTGTAATGATGGTAATAGACAGATTGAATATGTGTAAATAATGAATGTGGATTAAGAGACTAAACAATATAGAGACAGTGATATGGTCTTTAATTAGAACTGCCCAGGTAAGACTTTAAATATTGCCCTCACTGATAATAACAAAGAGTAATATTGGAGATAAGTAGTTTAACGTACATGTGAGAATGTTTATAGCTTTATAAATAAATTCAAAATTCAATATATTTCTTTTATTTTATTAAGACCTCCATCCTTAATGTGCTTGTAATGCCCCTTTGGCATCTTGCACCAAATTAACTGTAATCAATCTTTATATTTTAGAAAGTAACTGAACACTAGTGTGTGTAAAGTCACAAATAAATAAAATAAAAATTTTTGTGCGATAGAAAGAGGTTTTGAATGAATAAACTATGTAGGTTTGTTTTGGACGTGTGTGTGAAACGATGCAGAATTACCAAGATGCCACATATTTCCTCTTTCCTCGTTGAGGCTAGCTTTTGGGTAGTGAAGCCAATCAAAGCGGCTTCCTTTTGTGAAATTACTAGCATGGAAAAAATGCTTTCACCCTTGAAAATGTAATGAAATAATGAAGAACACTTGTATCTGAAGCAGGTAAGTGATCAGTATGAATGCTTAAACACATTAAAAAACTACCCTTAAAAAAATTACAATTATGTTCAGAACGTACATTACATATACCATACATGACATATAGCACTTCAAATTATCGACAAATACAAAGACATACATTTTCATACAAATTGTATGAAATACAAGAAGAAATACCCTTGAAAATTATAAATCAAACTACTTTCTAACATTACACAAAACATATGACTCTCATTATTTGTGAGAAGTGAAGTTTTGTAGTAGAAGGAATTGCGTGGAAATTGAAATTACTGATGAAATAATAATTAACTAGTTCAGAAAAATTGAGTAAATTATCAAATCAGAAATGCTGTCGTTAAAAGAAAATTAACTCTGTGATATCTGAAAACTTAATAACCTCATTAAAATTACCAGACAAAACTAGCAATTTGTGTGAGAACTTAATTTATTATACTGGCTCAAAATTAACCTCAGCAATTCAATCTTGATCTAAAGTTCATTATGCTCGGCTGTAGAACATGGGAATCTAATCCACTAACTTTTATTAATTTTCTTTAAAATAAGCCTTCTTAAACATGCCCTGGATATTTAAATACTAAGGCACCTCTCAACATCTTCCTAGCATGAGATAGACGGTTTTAAGCAATATTCATGAAGATTTCGCAGGAGCAAAAGTTATGTTGAACTGCTCTACATGGCGTCTAAAGAGAGTCCTCAAGGGGTTCTAACGATGGCGCTAAGTAAAATGGGAAAATCCCAGATAAGAGTCACTTCCTGAGACGAATCTCAAGCTTATCAGTCTTTTATTAGTTTAGTATCTCCGTGGCAAAACTTTATTGATAACACCAGGTAATGTGCAAAGAGAAACTGCAATAAAATATTAACACTTCCAAACATAAGTGAGACAAGTCAATGTAGCAAATAAACGAAAATAAACAAACCTGTCAAAATGGTGAAACTGTAAACAAATAAAATTAATAATAATTTTGAGTGATGTCCTGAAATACAATACTAGCTATTCCTTAAGGTGCGTGTACACGGGCAAGTTTTCTATCGCTAGTCGACTATAATTGTTGCTGCAAGCGCTTCCTGCTCGTGTATGTACCCGGCAAGTTGACTATCGCTAGTGCTCACGGACTTGGTGGAAGTAGCAGCAAGCTCGTGACCTTGCACGTGGACATACATTTTACTGTCTCGCAGGATGTGCCTGCAGCTATACATGATTAGTTCGTATAGCACTTCACTTGTTAAGGGAAGTTGATCGCCACAGCACAGCATAGCTAGCGGAAAGCGTGAGTGGTTACGTGAAGATATTGTAAAACGTATTCAATTATTAGATGATTTACCTTGTCCGTAGGACGGCCGGATCAACGACAGTTCCATAATTAGAGAACAAAGGTATGTGAATTTAAATAATTTTGTATTTATGTATAGATATTGGACATATAGGTCCTTCATATTTGTTTGATTAAAAAATTCAATATTACAGATCGAAAAAAAATGTATATATATAACAAATATGACTAATGAATGTGATACTAAAATATTACTAGAATAAAAAAAACAATGAAAACAATACACAATAGAACAACATTATACGATTATTATAATAACATTACAGGTTAATCAAGAACTGCAAAAAGGGAAGAAAAGGAAGAGTGGATATGCATTAGAAGATAACTACACATCAAAATGGCCTTTTTTCAACACAATGCATTTTGTCTTCTCCTGTATGTCTGCAAGAGAGATGGTTTCTAACTTGGTAAGTTAAATGTTCCTGCACTTTTGAAACCATTAGTTGGCAATAGGCTGGTATTACCAGGTAATGTCACCCATAGGCGTCATTAAATATTCTTTTGGTTATTTTTTTACATCCTTCTGTGAAGTTCCCATATTTTCATGTGCTCCTCCTTGCAATGAATAAAATGTATTGGTTGGGAAACCTTCCTCACGCCAGTCACCATGCTGTGTGTTGCGCATGTCGTCTGTACTCTCTGTGCCGACAGATCCATTGCAGAGGTATGTTGAGCATACAATTTTTTGGCTCTGTCATGAACATTAATCTTCAGCAGTACTGGTTGTTGCTAGTTCAGGTAGAATTCACATGTTAATGGTGGTTGTGAAGGAAGGAGGGAAAATTGGACCTCAGGGTTTCAGTTATCATTTTAAATCAGCATAAACTTAAATTGGGGGATTTAAATTCGTGTGAAAGTATTATTTTTGTAGTGTGTAAAGTATTCAGGAGTATTCTGTACTCCAGGTACAAACTTTGTGAGCTGATGTGTTATGGAAAATGGGATAGAAAACAATATTATGCACTGGATCTCCCCCCTTCATTGCATTGAAGAAGCATCTGACCTCGTAGTGTCAGGGGTTGGGTAGCTGCTCTTAACCTGCCCTCCCTGGCCCCTTCTATGGGCAAGCTCGCTGCATCGTCGATGGGTTGGAAAAAAATTAATGCAGACGTTACATTGGCATGTCACTGCAGTCTCTCTTCACATCTGTGGGGACGTGTCGACATTTTGCAGGTGATCTCTTCTTCCAGACAGCACACAATGTCACTGTGAGAATTGGAGAACATGTGAAAACACAAAACAAGAACTTTTGGGTATAGGGGCTACAAAACTATGGCACACATACAGTGACACAAAGAGGTAAGTGTTCCAATGTGTGAATAGTTCAGATGTTTGTGTTGTACATTTGGTATCCAGCACTCATACACTCAACTCCTCATCAGACCACGAACAAGGAAGTGACATCACACCACATAATGGACACATCCTTGCAAAAGTAGGCTCAGCATTATGGACAGACCTCGCTTGCTTTGGTGGAGTGCATGGACAATCTTAGGTGTGTGGAGTAGAAGCATCGAGACTCTTAACTGAAAGTTCTAAAATTGGGTAAATTAAGTAACTTTTATTAAAAAAAAATAATTATGCATTAACACTGCATACACCTAAATCAGAAAACTTCAAGAATGATGAGAAAGTATTTATTCAATATTGTACGCAAANATATATATATATATATATATATATATATATATATATATGTACATTGAATTTAATACAAACCAATAACAAGCCAATTAAACATATTACACAGAAAAATGACATGACATCAAAACAAGCACACAACAATAATGAAAGGCAAAGAATGACAACAGCACAACCAAAGCAAACACAATTCACAAATGAAAACGAAGCTGCAAAGGGCTGAAAAATGGACATCCTTTAAATTGGCTCAAGAATGGCACTCAGCTGGAGGGAGATGCAGCTGACACATGAAACAAAGAATAAAAAAAAAGTAACTATTAAGTGTGGTAGATGTGGCAGTGGACGATAGCAGTTCTCACTGACTCACCATGGCGAATGTCTAAGGATCTACGGGCCGTGGTTGGAAGTGGCATCTGCTGGTAGCAAGTATAATTGCTCGGAACTGTGCAAATCGGGTTGCGTAGCAGGAACTCCGAGGTGAAACATCCAAATGTGGTGAAGCAGCTTTCTGCAGAAGAAATCCATAGGCAACAAGATTTCTTAGCGAGGAGAGAACTCAAACTGATTACACACGCACACTCGGGCACTTTATAGCACACTAGCGAACCGGCCCGACTTCACCTGGGTACAATTGAGTTTAACAGTGATACACTAATAAATAAATTGGGAAAATCAATTCATTTATGCGAAAACATAATTATAAAATTACACTATGTTGGCTTAGGTTTTTAACTGATTATAGCCACCCAAAAGGAAGGAAATATTTTTACCCATTAGTCAAGAAGTAGGGTACTGTTTTACAAGTGTATCTGTTAAACTATCGCGTAGTTATTAATTTTCCGCTTATCAGCGTCGATGTATGAAAATCAAAACATGAGTTTCATCAAGTTGTAGCTATAGAAAGAAGTGTACCTAGGTACTACTTTTTTCGCTAGGCTGAGGGATCTTAATCGATCACCAAAGGTAAGCAACGTTCCCAGTGGCACACATTTGGATGGGTGACCGTTTAGTGGCATAACATCTGAGTGGTTCCAGGTTTTTCAGAGGGCACGTTAAACATTCGGTCCCGGTTGCTATCGATTTATAGCAGTCGTTAAGCCATTTCAGAGGTCCTTGGGAGCCTGATAAACTGTGACACTAGAGGAAAAAAAATATATTTAGGTCACGTTCCCAGCCATTGCAGAATTAGGTTTCGTTGTTATTCCACAGGAACCGTCCAATTTTCCGGGATAAAAAGTATCCTACGTCCTATTACAGGACCTAAAGTACCAACATACCAAATTTAATCAAACTCCGTTCAGCCATTATATAACTGAGTTCGGTCACGTTCCCAGCTTTTGCAGAATTATGTTTTGTTGTTATTCCACAGAACCCATACAATTTTCCGGGATAAAAAGTACCCTATGTCCTATTCCTGGACCTAAAGTACCTACATAACAAATTTCATCAAAATATGTTTAGCCATTATGGAACTGAGTGGTAACAAACATACACACACACAGACTTTCACATTTATATTATTAGTAGGATTAATTTTAATGTGTTTGTTTAGTAGGCATAAAACATTTTCAGTCTTCATTTATATACACAAGTAGTTTTGCACCATACACACTAATGATAAAATGTCAGTCAGCGATAATTTCTTGCTATAGCATACTGCAGATGAGAGAGCAAAGAGACATGTCTGTATACACTGCATTTTATGTGATCTTGGATTACTTGACACAGTAAGCTGGTAAGGGCAGCGAAGTCACAGTAGACTTTCTCTGTATAAATACTGCGGTCTAACCAGTTTACTCGTTAAGTAAGTAGAGGTAAATTTTAGCAGGCAGGCATTAAAACTAGTCTGATTTCCATTGTCTTGGGAGGCAACATTTTAAAATTATTTTGTACACTTTGTTGACAGATCCATCTTAATGGCAAGCAGATAGTTCTACTGTCGATACGTGGCCGAATATCAGGCAAATGTATCAAGCAGGACCAAGTCCTCTGCGGAAACAGTAGTGACTCGAAGCTATGCATTTTCAGAAGCCGCATGGATTATACAATTGCCAGACATTTCCCTTCTTCATATAGGCCATATCTCTCAGTAGCAAATAGCAGAGCAAAATTCTTTTGCAGATACGCGATGCATAGCTCCGACGTGCCACACACCACAAGTCCTGTTAAGGCTGTGATATAATATAAAGATAGCGAGAACTCTTTGATTTTAAGGCAACTCTGGACTGATGATCTGATGATGTCTGAAGTGATTTACATTAAACCTTACTATAATTTACTGCCCACTGCAGCCAACTCAATGCAGTTGTGCCGGGATAGGAAGGTAGAAACTTCTTCCTTATATGTAAATTCCGGAGTGTGTCTTATGTTTTATGAACAAACTGAATTAAAACTAATTTGCGTGACTGTAAAGAGTGTTCTCTTCTCATTATTGGCTTGCTTAACACGAGTCTGCAGATTTAAACAATCGCATTTCTGCCAAACATAGTATCTCTTGCGATACTTCCTTTTGGTTAGCCTCTGCAGCCTCCTGATTGTTACATCCATGTTTTTCATGAAGGGGGAGGGGGGTGCACTGGCAGTTTCGATGGATCTCTGATAAAGGTTTTTTGGTATGTCTAACCCATAGCTGAATGGACGACATTGCAAAATCCATTAATAACATTAGACCACATTAAATTTTATATCACATTAAACTAAATTCAAGGTAAAACAATCTAGAAAATTTAAATTATTGGTTACAATAATTAATATAAATTACAAATTAACTTACAAATAAAACACCTTTCAAAATAATTTGTGTTCCAAATTAAAATTTTAAAAATTATAATTACCTTTAACCATTTTATAATTCAAAAACAAAAGATATATATAAGTCAAATTTTTTTATTAAAATTAACACCTGAGATTTTATTTAATGTGATAAAAAAGTTGATGTGCTCCAGAATTCTCAACTATTTACAGTTGGAGCAAGCAAGAGTAAAATTATTTACATATAAAAAATAAAAATGTTAAAAATAACTAATGAAAATTTAATAGATATTTCTAGACAAAAGAAAATGGGCCTAGATTCATCTTAACTTCGCAAACAAATGTTACCAAAAATAATTGGTGACCAAAGGAAGCCGGTTTTATTTAGTTGCCTGTTTTTACGGAAATATTTCTCATGCCAAATTTATAAGACACCAAAAGATCAGAGACAGTGCTTGAAGTATTGAATGACTGTGATGCTGACATATTCCCTACAATTCGTGTGCTACTGCAAATTCTGTGTACTATTTCAGTCAGTATTGCTACAGCCGAACTCTCTTTTTCTACTCACCGACGAGTTAAATCTTGGGTTAAATTAAGAATGAACGAGGAGTGGTCGAATGGTCTTGCACGATATATATTTTTGTGCTATATCCACAGGATGTATAACAACGTGCAACTAAAATCCAAAAAGTAAAGCCTTGCAACAGCGTAACATACATTTTTAATACTGCTCATATATTTACTTCAAAACAGCTGTAATTCTTAATAATGACTTTTAAAGCTTATATAAACATGGAAATAATTTTGGCATAATCTGAATTAAGCTACAATGTACATTCCTGCTGATATTGTACGTATTTCATTAAATTGCATTTACACATTTAATGCACAATGTGACTTTTACATGAAAGAGCTAAATTTAATTTATTTATGGAAGCTATGGCTCACTGTTCATATTGGCTTGTAGAAATTAAGACTGTGTTAACATACTGGAAACAATAGAGGAATTTTCTTCTTGGAGAATCAAGCAATTTTGTGACATTAATTGTACAAAAAATAAGTATAACTTATAGTGTAGTATTGACTTATAGACTTGTTTTCAATAACTGCGTAAATCACATGCATACACTACAATAGTCTACATTTTCTATTTTATTTGTATTTGTGAATGAGGAGAGCGATATATATACACACACACTAGAGAGCCAAAGATCCTGGCATAGGTGTGCGTATGCAAATAACAGGGGTATGGAACAATCAATGTAAAACGATGCGGTGAGCAGCTCCTATATAAGACAACAAGCGTCTGGCAAAGTTGCTAGATCGGTTTTTGCTGCTACAATGGCAGGTTATCAAGATTTCAGTGAGTTTGAATATGGTGTTATAGTTGGGGCACGAGAGATGGGACATAGCTTCTCCGAGGTAGCGATAAAATGTGGATTTTCGCATACGACCATTACACGACTGTACCTTAAATATCGGTATCCGGTGAAACATCAAATCTTCGACATCGCTGCGGCCGGAAAAAGATCGTGAACGAACGGGACGAATGACGACTGACGAGAATCATTAAATGTGACATGTGCAACCCTTTCTCAAATTGGAGCAAATTTAAATGCTGGGGCATAAACAAGTGCCAGTGTGCGAACTATTCAACGGACCATCATTGATATGGGCTTTCGGAGCTGAATGCCCACTCATGTACCGTTGTTGACTGCACGACACAAAGCTTTACGCCTCGCCTTGGCCCACCAACACCGCCATTGGACTATTGGTGGTTGGTGACTGTCAACACATTGCCTGGTCTGACGAGTCTCGTTTTCAATTGTATCGGGCGGATGGACGTGTATGGGTATGGAGACATCCTCATGAATCCATGGACCCTACATGTCAACATGGGACTGTTCAAGCTGGTGGAGGCTCGGTCATGGTATGGGGCGTGTGCAGTTGGTGTGAGATGGGACCCCTGGCACATCTTGATACGACTCTGACAGGTGACAGATACGTAAGCATCCTGTCCGATCACCTGCACCCATTCATGTCAATTGTGCATTCCGACGGACATGGACAATTCCAGCAGGACAATGCGACACCCCACGAGTCGAGAGTTGCTACCGAGTGGCTCCAGGAATACTCTTCTGACTTTAGACACTTCCACTGGCCACCTAAATCACCAAACATGAACATTATTGAGCATATCTGGGATGCCTTAACAAAATTTCAGTGAAGCTCGTCAGGACCTGTTTAAACATGTAGCACAATGTACACTTCCATAAGATGAACATTAAATACGACACAGAAATTGGGATCGCTGCTGTCCGTTTGTAGTACTATCCATATGGGTACTGCGAGGGGGAGAACATTCGCATTTGATGTTCAAAGTGGCGACCATTGGCAGTGTTACACAAGTTCAATCGCTAGACGAATGACAACCTTGGCTCCTCCCGTGTTACCTGCTGAAGAGCATTACAAGCATGCACAGCATTATATGCTGAGCATCTATCGTGCTGGTACCACATTATCATTCTGTACCTTAGAGGTATCTCCTCCAAAATAACAGGAAGAATTGTTTGAATGAAGATGGGTTCTCGACGGGCCAATAATGAATGTTCCTTGTATTTACTTGGTGTGAGTTGGATAACGACGATTCATCGGTAAAAAGAACATTGGAAGGAAAGTTCAGGTTGGCGATAAGTTGATGCCGTACCCATTGAGAGAACTCTATACAATTATGGAAATAATTCCAATGCAATTCTTGGTGTAAGTGTACATGATAAGGATGGAATTTATGACTCTTAAGAATGCGATATGCACTGGTTTTTGGAATGCCAATTTCGGCTTCAAGTTGGTGCATGCTGACATATGGATTAACTGCTATAGCAGCGAGAACAGCAACCTCAGAATCTTCATGTGTGCGAGTTCTACGACGAATGTATTATGGTGTGTTCAAATTGCCCGTTTCACAAAGCTTCACAACGAGATGGGACAACATCTGTCTGGATGGTGTGGTCTTATCAGGTTATAGCTCTATGTGTAGAGTTTCTCCACCTTACTAGCATTATGCCGATCTTCAACAGAATGAACGACGAGTGAGCAAACCCATCTATTGATAAAAGAAATAATAGAACAGCGTGTGTTTCAGTATAACTCACTTGAACCTACTACACTGCACTTTAAAATAATACGAACACATTCATCTAGTAAATTACATTCTCCGTAGATGAGCAGCATTTCTACCTTCTCGTTATTGGAGTACATTTCCATCACGACAACTCACACCTTGCAGTGTGCTGTATTTGACTGCAGATGGATGACTGATTGTGTAGTCGTCACATCATGTGTGTTCTTTTGTTCCCTCTAAGCACAAAATTTGAAAATGGGATTCGCTTCTCTGGGTACCTGCACTGTTTACATCACCTCTACTTCAAATGCCGAGCATCAATGTCATACTGAACTGTACCACACTGACAATCGTGCTGCAATGCATCACATAATGGGTCTCCATGAACCCTAATGAGTCCCAATGTCTGTAGTGGTTTGCAACAATCTGTTTATTAGACTCGTACATTGTGGTATATTTTTGAAATGGTCTTGACGAGCTTCTTTGAACTATTGGAGAATAAATACACTGTGCAACTTTAAAAACAGATTTTAGTACTCGTATCTCACTAATAAATAATGCTATAAGGCTTTCTCCCCATAAGTATTATTACCCCTTTCCAAATATACAATTTTTATATGAAACCTTTTTTCATTTGGTGCTCCAGTACCGAGTTTTTGTGGGTTGTCAAGATAAATGGGCCATCCTATTATAATGCAATATTATAATTAATAATATGTGGTATCTTCGTTTGCCATAAATTTAAATTAATAATATGCATGTTGCATGATTGTAATCTCATTTAAGAGAGCTCACTCTCTTTCATAATGCTATGCATTTTTATTTTCCTTCATTTTCATTTTTATTTCTCTTAGTTCGTGTCGCTAAGGACTACAGGTTTTGTTTTCAGAGTTGTTTTTAGTAATTCGATATACACAAAGACATTTTTATTAGCAGTTATAAAATTTAATTTTTGTACTTCAGAAACTACAAGTGAATCTAGCTTCCCCGTAGTTCGAGCTGCACAACAGATATTTACGGTTATATTCTGAGAAAATTTTACACGAGGGTGCTGAATGCATAATTGCTAGATATGAAGTTTCGAATTGCAAATTTTTCAGCACAAGAGGAGTTTCTACGATGGAGTTCTAGCAGCAATCGCAGTTGTACGAGGTACCTATAACAGCAAAAGAAGGACATCAGCACCCGAGGCAAATTTCAAGGGAAATCGTCATATGTACTACGGAAAAAGTCCTGGATGTCATCTCAGATAAGCCAATTCAAATAAATTATCCACCTGCAGAAAGGTTCGTGTCTCATTCAATACTGTTCTAAGGCGGCTGATCGTTGGGCGAGTTGATGTGTCGGCCAGTTGACATGACACCAGATGAACATATGCTAAGGTGGGGAACACAATACATGTCTGTTTATCACTGTTGATCATGTGATATACAACATATACACAAAAGGAAGGTTTTTTTTAAACAACCTACAAATGCAAAACATATTAATTTAATGTGGTCGGTTACCAGAGTTGGAATGTATAGATTATGGATTTGCCCGGCGCCACAGCTCCGCGGTGAGCTGATGAGATTTTTGGGTCGTTCGGCCGATGGCCCAGGGGTTCCCTGGTAACACACGTCAGATATTATGAAATTGTGAGCTGTATGGCCGCTGCGCACGCCTGAATTAATAACGCACTCAAGTTTTATGTNTTGAACACTTTGATGAAACACGTGGTGACCGCGTGGTCGTATAAACACACTGCTGGAATATAATTACTTAAGGCGCGTGACGCTGCTCTCTCCTCGGTGAGATGTAACATAAAAATACTAGTTGCTTCGTGAATGATATGATGATGCGATTGCTGAGTGAGGTTGCAGCCTGAGAGGCTGGTACCGAGGTTCTTGTGAAACGAGAGACTTACCACATCCGCTCGCGCCGAAGTGATGTTGCCTACTAGGCTTGCCAATGCATCGGCTCGCGCCACCTAAGCACGGCCGACACCTGGCGGTGGAGAGATGAAACAAATGCGACTTAAAATGCTAATGAGATGTAAACATGATATACCTTATATAAACATAATTAAACACAATTTACATAATAAAACACAATTACCCTTGTACTTACATAATAAAACACCATTATATTAATATTAAATATAAGTATTGACTCGTAGCAGCCACTGCATTGCCAACTTGAAAATGTCACATGTCCCTGGCTGGCTATGTATGTGATGACTGTTTTGACACACGATAATTATGGTATACATCAATACTGAATAAATACTAAACACTAATGCACTCGTGCCCACAAGTCCGTCGGTGTGGTGCGTCTGGTGTGGGCACACTGCGGCAGTCAGTGGGCAAAAGGACTCGTGAACGTGCGGTTCACGTCAAATTATATTAGAAAATTTAAAATGGAATTGAAAACATATCTTTTGATGAAAACATATTATACAGTAGATGAATATTTAAGTGACAAAAACAATGGTTGACAATTAATAGTGTTTTGTTTTGTGTTCATGTATTTGGGTTGTAATGGATACCATATTTCCAATTTGCATATTTCAATTTCTTAATTTGGTTATGTACACTGATATATTGCTGTTATGTGTGTATGGAAAGTATTCATATCTGACAGATGTAAGTCCTATTTGTCTATTCGTGTAATTATATTGTAATGGGTACTCTAATTCATATTCTTTGTATGTTTATAACTGAGATATTGTATTCCTTATATTGTCAAATGACAAATTGCGATTATTTTTGTATGGAAACTATTAACATCCTACAGATTGTCCTATTTGCTTATGTATTATATTTCATTTGTGTAGTCTGTATTTTTGACAGCTCCATATGTATTGAGATTTATGCGATGAGAAATAAATAAATACCATTGTCCTAACGACGGGATCATTTAGAGGTTAATGCACTCCGTTTTCATTACAAATGCACACTAAAACCAAATAACACTGTACCCACCTGGAAACTATTGCTGCCATAAAATCGGAGGGCGATAGTGTCCATCACAGTGTGTTTCGTGAAACGAAAACGTTTCACAAACTCTATTTCCGAAAAGTATTCGCATGGGTTTTGACCATCGTGCAAATACCGACGAGGACGTTCATAACATTGACGGTTCCCGACACGCTGAAGAAAATCCAAATGATCTTCGTCAAATAACCTCGCCACTACGTACTCCATTGCAATCATCACCACTACACAAGACCGTTGTTTACATACACATTACACTGACCATAAATGGGATGACCACATTCATTTTTCAGAGGTTAAAATAAGCAGTGAAATAATTCCAACGTGATAATGACAATAAATGTTCATCATTTACAAGTAGCATATGTCACAATTGCTCTTTATTTGAAGGTTACAAATTAATAAGCAGATGTTATTTTTGAAAGTTCGGCCTCCATCTTTCTTAAGGAAGCTAAAAGGCACGCATTTGGCAGCCTTATTTCTCGCCACTTCCTTTCCTTAAATTAAAGGTAGCCTTCAACAAGTTACTTTTAAGGGAGGTTTTTTCATTGTAATGAATGCTTCCTTATTGATTTAAGGCTGCCTTCGAGAAAAAGGAAGATCTCTGCATACGCCCCATAGTGTTATATTTTTATCCTCATATAAATTAAGTATTCACTACTTGGCGTTTGTAATGCGTTCTGAATGTATCGATTTATTCCGACCTCTTTGAATGGGGTGTTCTATTGCAGTATAGCATCCATGGCCAAAAAATTGTTATGAATCTCATGTGAGAATAGTGCAGAAGAAAATGTTTTTTGTTGTTGAAGATAGGTTAGAAACGGACTTTTTGTAGCGGCTTGAATTACTTAAGTAAATAGTGATGGAAGTGGAAGATTCCAAGTATTATGAGGGCTGTGGACACGAAGGACCTATAAGATGTATATTTTTATGTGAATTTCATCCAACTGCAGGACCACGGATCACGTATCAGGTAAAACGGATAAAGGCTGTACAAAAATTGTTTTAGCTCAGTAAACAGCACGTGTACAGATACAGAAAACATGCACAGCACCAACGGAAGTTGTCATTAAAATTGAGTGTTGAGGTGGGTCACAGCGTATCAGCCAGTTACTTTGTATTTGATAACCACCTGTAACTGTTACTAAACTAGTACACTGCCAAACAATCATGTCCTTCTTTTATTTATTTATTTTCTTTCAGTGGACTGTACAGCTAGTACAGTATTGGATATGTCAATTGTTAATTACACAGTGTAAACATACTTACAGACAGTACAAAAAACATAAAGTAAAGTGTTAAAAGCAAATTGTCATACAAGTATACAAGCACTATGCATAAAATGCATAAGATTTTTACAGTACTATATATATATATATGATTTAAAAACTGAAAACACTCAATAATGAAAGTATGCAATATTGGATAAAGTTTAACGCCCCATCTATAATCGACATGGTGTACATAACATGTATAGCATAAATAAGTAAATACCTGTATTTGAGATTGCAACGTTCACAACTAGTATTTGGCGTGACATACTTTGCTTTAAGATTGTCATCTCTGAGTATATTACACCAATTTTTTAACGCTGGTCAATCAGAATGTGAGATAACATAAAACTGCTGTAGCCAACCTACGCATATAAAAATTCTTTCTCTTGAAAAACATTTCCCATTCGTTTGCTCTTTCTAATTGGTGAGACAAGGGTTTTTACTTTTACGCCAATGATTGTAGATGGAAATTTGCACTTGTTAAGCTTTGTAAGTAATGTTATTTAAGCCAAGTTGATTGTGGAAGGGGCCTAAGATGACAGTTCCTAAGTTAATACACAGGATACACATACACCAGTATGTGTACTCATAAGATATTTTTTATTTATTTTATGAATGATCCTGAGAACTCTGGGCTCTATGTAGGAACAGTACAGAAATATTATGGTGTCTATCAGCATACCTGCATACAAGGTAATTATCTAGTTTAGGGGCTTTTCTGAAAAACACAATAAAAATTTAAAATTATGATATATTTCTACTCTACTAATGATGCAGAACACGAATATACTAGGGGCATTAACGTCCGACTAATTTCGTAATATGTGCCCACCTAACCTAACAAAACCTAACCCCACGATGGGCGAATCACTATTTTACATTTTTAAACTAACCTAGGATTGTTGGGTTTTACACTAACCTATGATGTTAGGGTTTTAAACTAACCTAGGATAGTAGGGTTTTACACTAACCTAGGATGTTTGGGTTTTATACTAACCTAGGATGTTTGGGTTTTACACTAACCTAGGATGTTTGGGTTTTACACTAAAATACGAATGTAGGATTGCAGGGATTTAAAGGAACCGTAAAACACACCAAAAGAATGTAAATTGACTCACCTAGGTAGGGGGCTGGTATAATTCCTCTGACGTTAATAGACACAAACAAACATATTTCGCAAGTTTTTTTTAATATGTTCTACTTATTTTAACACTACGGCCGCTTCAATATCAACTAGGTAAGCTATGCTGAATTCATTAAAACAACTTTTGTTGGCATAAAACGTTTCGTTCATAAACGTAAACAAACTGTCAGAAACAGTCATCTCACAAACTTGTTCAATTTTTTAAAATATGTTGCACTTATTTTAAAGCGATGCCCCTAGTATATTCGTGTTCTGCATCATTAGTTGAGTAGAAATATATCATAATTTTAAAATTTTATTGTGTTTTTCAGAAAAGCCCCTAAACTAGATAATTACCGCATACAATATTGAAATTAGTCAAACATGCTTAGTATGCAACAAAACAAGCATTGTCAAGCACTTGGCATACATGGTGTTTTAAATTTACCTTCAAGCACCGCGTAAAGTAAAGACAGATTAAAAATTATCTAAACATCACCAGCACATACAGAAATTAAAGATAAACAGTACCAAGTGTTAGTAATTCAAGTTTGTTCAGATATGCAGGCCCGATATGAGCTCGTTGTGCAGTACAGTTAATGTCCTGGCGTATTAAATTAAACTTCATAACTACAAAAAAAAGAGAGAAAGAAAAAAACAAGCACAACAAAGCAAATATCAATTACTAGCCTACAACTAAAATCTAGGGACAAACTATCATCATAATTAATGTAGTTGTACTGGTTTGCATAAGCAGTCCTCTTTAGCATGTCTATGAACAGTAGAGATAGCAATTTAGGTAATTATCCAGTTTAGGGGCTTTTATGTTTACAAAAAAAACCAAAAAAGTGGTATATTTCCTCTACTAATTATGCAGAACACAAATATACTATGGTCATTAACGTATGACTAATTTCGTAATATGTGCCCACCTAACAGAACCTAACCCCACGATGAGTGAATCACTATTTTACTTTTTTAAACTAACCTAGGATTATAGGGTTTTAATCTAACCTAGGGTTTTAGGGTGTTAATCCGAGGTTAGTTTAAAACACTATAATCCTAGGTTAGTTTAAAAAAGTAAAATAGTGATTCACTCATCGTGGGGTTAGGTTCTGTTAGGTTAGGTGGGCACATATTACGAAATTAGTCATATGTTAATGACCCTTGTATGGCATCTGACGTAAACAAAGCGGCGGGCTGCTCGTACTTTTAACTATTTTATTTGATACATTCTACTTATTTTAACATTACTTCCTCCTAAACATGAACAAGGTAAGCTGTGCAGAACCCATTAATGCTACTTTTGTTGGTCTAGGATGTTTCGTTCAGAAAAGCCCCTAAACTGAATAATTACCGCAATTTTGTATACATATAAAAATAAACTGTACATACATAAAACAAATAAAATACAAAACACAACAAAAAAATAGGATATCACATAATTGGCTATATAATATATTAAAATTTCAACAGAAAAATGAAGTTGAATTACTACTACCCAAACAACACATACAATTAGTTAGTACTTATATGTAATTGTTCTTTAGGCTCAAAGTATGTCTGAACAGTAAAGATGGAATTGTGGTACACATATTAAGTAGACAATGATTATATAATACACAATAAAATAGAACTATATCAAGTGCTTGGATATCTACTATTTAAGACAACAGCATGAGCAAATGATAACATCCTTACTGTTGGACAGTAACAAGCTTCAAAATGGTGGCTTAGATAATAATAATATCACCAATAACCTGCAATGGGGCTACCGTCTGGTAGCGAACTCTCTCACCTTTCCCCTACCTGACCAAACTCCACTTCCATGCCCTTCCTGAACTTTGCACCCCCCCCCCCCTCACAGATACCAATTCCTCCCGCAACACATTCCACTCCCTCACAGACCTCACGAGCATAGACTGCCTACCCCGCTCCATTCTCCTCCACACCCTTTGCATCTCACTGTTGTTTCCTCTCCCTCTAAACATCCCCTTACTTAGCTGGGAGCATAACATTCCCCACCTTCCCTCTCCATTCAGTACCATGTACATCCTGACCAACCTTCTAACTTCTCCACTTACCCATCACCCATCTTGCTGCCCTTCTTTGCACCTTCTCTAGCTCTCTCACCTCCACCTCCACGTATGGGTCTCATACTGCTGCCGCATATTCTAACACAGGCAGTACCAGTGTGCCATATGCCTTCTCCTTCACCTCACTGCTGACTCCCTTCAGAACCCTTCCCAACATACCCAAAGCCCTTCTTCCTTTTGCAACCACCTTCTCCACCTGTTTTTTCCATCTGAGGTCTCCCTACAATACAGTCCCTAGATACTTATATTCTGCTGCTTCTTTTATATCTTGCTCCTCCCATCTGTACATGTCCCTGCGTATCACCTTCTTCCTTGTAAACCTCACTACCTTAGTTTTTCTTACATTTATCTTCATTCTATTCTCCATGGTCCACAACCATATCATGTCAATGTCTGCCTGCAAGTTTTCACCCCCTCCCACCACTGCATACAATACACAATCATCTGCAAACAATCTTATTTTTCCTCTAATCCCCAAACCCATGTCATTTACCATTATGGTAAACAACAAAGGGCTCAGCGCGCTTCCCTGTGGCACCCCTAATGTAACCTCTCCTTCCTCCGATATTGCCTCCCCCACTTTCACCGTTTGTCTTTGCCCCCTGAGGAAGTCCCCAATCCATTGCAATAACCACTTGTCCGGTATCAGCTCATCCACTTTCTTCATCAAAGTCCCATGGGGCACCTTATCAAATGAAGCAGGCATTAACCTGCTTCCCCTTATCAACTGCCTGCACCAAATCCTCTAACAATCCAGCCAGCTGCATCTCACATGAGTGTCCTTTTCTGAAACCATGTTGTGACTCCTCCAACCAATTCCTCATGTTCATAACATTCACCACATACTGAACCACCAGTCTCTCCATCACCTTTCCTGTATTCGATGTGAGACTCACCAGTCTGTAGCTTCCAGGCCTCCCCCTATCCTCTCTGTGTTTGTGCATTGGGACCACCAACGCATCCTTCCAACCTTATGGCAACTTACCCTCTTATAAGGACTTGCTAAACACCTCCAAATATTTCACTAACTCTCTCCCACCAAACTTTAGTGCTGCATTCCCTATCCCGTCTGGTCCCATTGCCTAAACAACCCCCAATCCCTATTAGCCTCCCTATTCCAATTCTCCTTTGCCTCAAACATTGACAAGTACTGGTCTTGCAGCATCTCTGAATTTTCTTGGTCATTTTACGCAGTCCTGCCATCCCTACCTTTCAGCAGAGGGATCCCTTCCTCTCCACCCCTTACCTTCTTAACATACCTATACAATTTCCCCCATTCCTTTCCTTTTTCTTCTTCCACCATCTTCCCTAAAAATTTATTCTTCGCCTGTTTGATCATCCTTTCAAGCTCCCTTCCCATTTGTTTCATCAATTCCTTATCTCTTGTATTCCCTTCATTTATCCACTTGGCATGTTATTTTCTACACTTCCTCTTCATTTTTTTAATCTCCTGTCCATAATATGGTGGCTCTCCCCCAGACCGTAATCTTTTCTTTGATACAAATTTCTCCAACATAAACACTATTATTCTTCTAAATTCATCCCATAATCCTTCCACACTTTCCTCCATAGACCACTTTTCAAACCTATCCCTCAGGAAGATTTCTGCCTCCTCCTTGTTTCCTCTCCCATACTGCCACACCAGCCTATCTGCCATTTGCTCTTCCCTCATCCTAACAAGCCCAATTTCCACAACAGGAATATCATGATCGCTTATGCCATCCAATACTATTGCATCAACTGTAGCATTCCCAAGTCTGACCAACATCACATCCAGCACTGACCCAACACCCTCTTCCTTCCACCTTATAGGTGTTTCTACTACCTGGACCAAGTCTCTGTTGACTAACTGCACCGCCATTCTCTGCTTCATGCTGCCCATCCCTTCTGCACCCTCAATCCATCTCACACCTGGTACATTCAGATCCCCTGCTACAACATCCCACTGCCTGTCCTTGAGTCTATCAACCCTCTCCTTGATCATCTCAGTTGCCTGCCATCTCTGTCCTGATGGCCTATACGCTGCCAGCAGAGTAATCCTCTTACTACTACCCCCACTTATTTTAAGTTCCATCACCTCAATATCTTCACTAATCCATTCTACAGACCCTTTCAGCCCCTCCCTTACACACACTATTATTCCTCCTCTCCCATCCCTGTCTCTTCTGAAGATGGTGAACTTATCCTGCCTACATTCAATGTCAAGCACTTCCTCATTCAGGCAAGTCTCACAGCTACCACTATATCCGCCCCATATCCTTTTACCTTACCCCAGAAGCTCTCCAGCTTGCTGTACACACTCCTACAGTTCACCACCATTAATTTTATGCTAAGATGCTGCATTACCCTCCTATTTTGCTTACTATCTCTCTCCGCCCCTGTGGCCTCATCAGTGCTTACCTTTCCATTTCGCTCCACTTCTGTTACCTTGCCTCTCTCAGGTTGCTATTTATGCACTTGCTGCTCAGCTCTGGCCCTCTCTAAACAGCCAGCTGCTTCCCTACCTAGCAGATCCCCTTGGATCCTCTTTCCCTGCTCTGTCAGGTGTACCTGGTCCCTTCATACACTTTCCCAGCCTACCCATTTCCTACTATCTATAAATGTAGCCCCCCAAATTCCTACATACTCTCTCATAAACCTCACTCGCTGCTACTGCCTTCCTGTATGTTATTCCCTTTCTAACCAGTATGCCACTAACTACTGTCTTAGCTTCTAGGAACTTCTCCTGTACCTTACTTAGTAACCCCCTGAGGTCCCTGTCTACCTCTTGCCCCACCTCCTTTCGAGCCAGGTCATTTCCCCCCACATGAATTAAAACCACCTTTGCCACCCTACTACCTCTAATACTATTAACTCTTTCCTCCAAGTCCTTGATTTTTGCACCACCAAAAGCTGCTTTATATGTGTTTCCTTTCTGGACTTCTCTCAACTTCACACCCTTTACGATCGAGTTGCCTAGGAAAACCACCTCTGGTTCATTTCCTACAACCCTTTCCTGCTTTGTGTCCCTTCCACCCACCTGCCTCCCCTTGTCTACGTCACCTCTTCCCTGATCCCTGCCACCAGCCTCCCCTTGCTACACCCTTGTTACAGTTCCTTTGACCAGCCCTCTTTCTTCCCCTCCGGCCATGAACTGTCTAATTTTTCCTACTTGCTGACCTTTGCTAATCCCTCTCCAACAAGTCTCAACATACTGTTTACCGCTCATCTATCCTTGTTTGCTTCCTGTTGTCTACTATCGCCTTATCCCTTGCTACTATTTCCCGCTCCTCTATCCTTATTTGCTTCCTAGTGTCACCTACTGCCTTTTCCCCTTCTACTGTCTCCATCTTCTCTATCCTCCTCCTCCTCAATTTTACCACTTCCATCTCCACCTCCCTTCTCATCCTGCAGTTCCTTCTGTAGAGAAGCTTGCATTTTGCCTAACTCACCCTTCATGCCTTCCAACTCTTCCTCTAACTTATCTACCCTTATTGCTACACTACACTTACCTATCTCATTCTGGACCTTTTCCTCCAACTTCTCAATCCTGTGTGTCATTTCCCTCTCTTTTGTAATCATCATCAATTCTACAATCTCCCCTTTCCAACTCTCCTCCTTAGCCACTTCCAACCTTGTCACTGGCACGCCCTCTACAAGGTTCCCTATCAGCGTTTCCCAAATCCAGTTTCCACATTCCCCACTTATTTGAGTTTCCTTTTATACTGTTAGATTGTTTTTTGCCACCGTCACTAATTCCTCTCCCCCCGACACATTCCTCACACCTCCACTCATGCTGCCATAGTGATCCCAGTTCCTCCTCTCTGACACTGTACCCCACTATCATCCCTCATCCACATCTTCCCACATCCCCTGCACTCGCACCTCCTTACCATTTTTTTTGTTATTTGTTTATCCCCCGTGCTACCAGTGTTATACACCTAACTTATAAGCTAATCTCACTTATAAGAACTTATATACTAGCCTAACATTAAAAATAACACGAGCACACAATAAACAATACATCACCCTATGGCTATAGCATACCTTAACTATCTAGAATGATGAAATAAAGCACACAATAACTTTAAGAAATATTTTGTAAACTATATTATATATTTATCTTGACAAACTGCAAAAATGCTCGGAGCAATACAACCTTACATCCTATGCAGCGGCCATCTTGCATAAATAATGATAGTACAATAAAAAATAATTTATAGTATAAATCATGGAAATATTTTTTTACTCTAGCAGTAAATTTATTAACTGATAAGGATATTTTAATTGTGTTGGGTAAGGTTTTAAATATGTTTATCATATTGTTTTTGATGCTGTTGATTCCATATTTAGTTGATGACTCTGTACGTGTATGCATGTTTAATGAGTTTCGTGTATGGTAGTTGTACTTATATTTTGTCTGAGTTATTTCAATACTACAATTATTTAGGTTGCTGAGAACCTTAAAAGTAAATACTGCAGCAGATACTTTCAACATGACTTGAAGTGGGAGATGTGAGTATTGAAATAGAGTTCCTTGATAGGTGTCCAAGTTGGATATCCATACGTCATTCTTATTGCTCTGTTTTGAATTAGCTGCAATTCCTGAATTTTTTTTTACAGCCAGCCCAGATGACATTCATGAAATTGAGATGGGAATTTACCGTACCATGGTAAATGCTTCTAATTTGATGCTTTGGGAGTTTATCCTTCACACATGCTAATATTCCTGTTATAGGCACTATTTTGTCTTTAATATGTTGAATGTGTGTCTCCCATGTAAGATTTTAGCCCAGATATAAACTTAAATATTTTGCATGTGCATCTCGACTGTAGGCAACTTTATTAATTGGGATAATTTTTTCACTGCTGACTACTCGAGTGGGCTTATGAATAAACATATAGTTTGTTTTAGATTCTTTAACTGTCAGTCTATTTTGGAAAAACCAATGATTTGATATTTATAATGTCTTGTTGCATTAAGTCTAACAGAATGTCTGGGTCTTTCCCTGAGTAAAACACACTAGCGTTGTCTGCAAAGAGAGTAATTCACCCATTAAGTGCACATTTGTTTATATCATTAACATATATTATAAATAATATTGGCCCGAGTATTGACCCCTGAAGAAATCTGCATGTTATTTTAGCATATCTGCTTACATTGTTACCGTTTTGGACATATTGTAGTCTATTGGTTAGGTAATCCCTGAGGCTACGAATGCCTGTCATTTCTAGTTTTCAAAGCAAATAGTATCAAAACCCTTTTGCAAGTCAAATAAGAAAAAATATCAACCACAGCATCTACTACACTGTATTGTTCTCTAAAGCCATAATGATATTTATGAAAATATGATCTTTTTTTGAGATAGCCAGTTAGCTGCGTTTTCACAACTGATTCTCTAATTTTAGATATTACTGGTAATATTGAGATGGGCCTATAATTGCTAGGATTTTTCTTGTCACCTGACTTATATATTGGTATAACATTAGCTGTTTTAAGTTGACTTGGAACTATTCCATTGCATAGTGAAAGATTGATGATTTCAGATATATATGGTATCAAATCATTAGCACAGGTTTTTTAATATTTTACTAGTGATGTTATCCTTAGTGCTGTTAAGTGTGGCTTTTAATCACTTTATGATATGTTAAATGTAATTTTCTATAACTGGCATGAAAAAAAAAGATTGTGCTATGTGGTCCCCATCTCCTAACGCCAACTCTGGACCAGTAAGAGGTAAGGCTCTGTTCAAATCATTAACTATGTTTGAAAAATAGTCATTAAATGCATTGTATATGTTTAAGTCCCCCTGTCACCTCTCTATTGTTTAATATTAGGGAATCACATGCTGTAAATGGTGTCTGGGGAACACCAATACTTATAGCGTATTCCAATTACTGCACTGGGCTGCACTCAGTTTGCACCTGCTGAGTGCCGCATGTTCCAATTACCGGAAACCGCAGTGAGTGCAGTCAATTTTTCATTTTCCAATTGCGAGCTGCACTTAGTGCAGTTTTTGCTGCACCATCTCTGGAGCCGGTGCTGCAGTTTCAGTGCAATATGGTAGTGTCGTGTGATTATGTAAACTACAAGAGAATTATTGTATTGTTGGAAATTCTACAATATCTAACAATTCAGCAGCTAAATATTATGTAATTGTTAATATGGAACAAATATGCCATAGGTATATTGACGATATCGTTTCTCATTACAGCGGCAATCAGGTTAATTTCATCCAGTGACTCTTGCATACACTTGCCGACAAGTTAAAAAAGAGAAATCTGAGAAAATTTATCTACGGAATTTTTTAAATATAAATTTAAATGCTTTCATTAACATCTCAGTTCAAGTATTTTCTCCTGAAAAGCATATGTTGTCACAAATGCTTTGCACTTTTATCGCGGCGTGTTCCAGTGAGTGCATAAATAATATACACTAGTTTCTGGCAATCACGATATATGCACTTTTTCAGTTTTCAGTGCACACCCAGTGCAGTCATTTGGAAAACACCGTTAGTATTTCCCTTATTACTTTCCAAGTTGCCCTGGGGTTGTTTAGGTTATAATTAATCTTGTGTTTGTAGTAATTTGTTTTGAGTTTTCTCCGTATTTGGTTAACTAAATTGTTACACAGTTTGTATTCTTCTAAGAGATAGTAATTATTCATACATCTTTTAGATTTGGCAAAAAGGATATTTTTTCGTTTCACAAGTACTAAAAAGTCCTTAGTTATCCATGGTGCATGTGTTTTATTAGCCCTATTTGAAGTAAGTCTCTCACCTTCAGTATATTGATCTAAGGCTTTATTAACAAAGCTTACCAGCTGTCCGTATTTTGAATTGATGCCATAGATATGACATAAAAACTTATTGCATTGAAAATAGTCCTGTAGTTTTTTTTTAAAGTTATATGTGAGTAACTTGGTACTTTCTATAGAATTTCCACAGTTAATTTTTGTATTGCAAATTAACTCTAGCCATAAAGTTGACACTACTCCCCACCTGTGTGATACAGGGTGGTTCATAGGATCTGAGTTATTTTACCAGGCACAGACTATAAGGTGCCTTGAAGGTTTAATAGGGTGAAAAATAATGTAGTAATTTGGTGTTTCAATTTATTACTTGGTTATATTGTCTCAATATAAAATATACAAAAACAATTCCAAGATGGTGGTACCTTGCGAGTTGGCAATGTAACGTACTCGTGCTAACTGTGG
>NQII01000234.1:531558-591703 GCA_002778355.1 Clitarchus hookeri
GGGTTTCTTTGAGCGACGACTTGATACTTAGCTATGCTGGCAGTTCTGGGTGTACCGACGATGTTGAGGTCCGGTGCTTTAGGCGGCCTCTGAAAGGCCCTGATTTTGGTGACTTCTCTCCATGACTGCGGCTCCGGGTTCGCTTCTCAACGTATGCCTCCACGACACGCTTCTTCCGGTAATCTCCCGTCCCGACTTACTCTCGTGAACTTCTGAGTCAACTGACCTAATTCAACTGATCCCCTCCATGTCCCGCAAATTGGCTTTTATACTTTCTCCATCCCCCCTCCCCCAGATTCACACACATGTGTCCCTTGTTGGGGAAGGGGGTGGAAGGCGCCTAACAATGCCCCATTTCCTCCACGTGCCAGGACTCTTGTTGGTGGAGGGGGTGTCCCTGCAGCCCTTAGCTTACATCAGCATTTTCGCGCCACTTGTCAAAGTTCTCCTGCGTTTTGCTAGGGGAGGGTGGGGGACTCGTGGCACTACTGCCACGCTCTGTCAGCCTTTTTCTGGTATAACTAGCATTGTATCTGCGAAACTCAGCTTACCTTGGTATTTCTTCAGCGATATGTTAGCTCTGCCCTCCTGACACGTGTCAGAATTCTCTCGTGGGCGAAAAGTGCTACCCTACCGCGGCTTGACCTCAGCAAGCGTTAATCAGTTCTATGTCCTCTCGTTGACCTAATCTGGCCACCACATGTCCCGCAGCGCATGCCAACTTGTAGGCACTCGCAGGGGTAAGATGGCGGGGAGGGGAATTGTGGCAGCGACATTCTACTTACTATATGTGTCACGCATCAAAGTATTATGATCACTGACGTCAAACATGACGTTTAGTAAGTTATTCTTATACTTAGCTCCATTCGAAAGTACATGGTCAATTAGAGTCCTAGATTTATCAGTTACTCGTGTTGGTAATGTAGATGTGCATAGGTGTAACCCATAACAATTAACTAAGTCCAAATATGTATTAGTGGTGTCAGAATCCCCTAGCAGGTCAATGTTGAAATCACCAAATATTATAGAGTTATTCTGAGGTAGCATTACTAATCTATTGTTCAGGTCTGGAAGAAATTTCCGTACATTGCAAGCACTGGGGTTGTATATCACATTAATGTTAAATTTTTCATTGTTTACCCAAATGTCTACTCCGAGAAGGCTATGAAACTTTTCACATTTGTAAGACATATTCCATTTCAAGGACTCGTGTCTGTATAAAGCAACACCGCCCTTTTTCCTTGGTATTTATGTGCATGAACACCTATATAGTGTGGTAGGTTATAGAATTTTTTGTTGTTCTCACTAAGCCATGTTTCAGAAATGGCTACTATGTCTATATGCTTGGTTTAACTGAGTATACTATAACATTGAGCTTATTTTTTATACTTCTGTCATTAATGTACAAGCACCTTATAATTGTATTGTTACTTGGTTGAATATCATTAATACTGTCAAGCTGCTGTTCATTACAAACTAACATCATTACAAAGCATTCAGCATATGACTCACTTTAAAATCACATCATATTTACCTGGCTTTAAGTTTCTTTATCACCTCTTCATTAGCTATGTGTATAGCTTCTGCACTGTTATTGTTCCTGACAATAACTTTGCAGTCCCTTGTCCAGACATATTTGGAAGCGTCTCTCGTCTGCCTGAGGTCCCTTGCTCGCTTGTGTAGGAACTTGTTTCTTGATATAAGGTGTTCATTTATGTATATGGCACTCACTTTCCCATTCAGTTTTGCACCTTCAGTGGTAAGGTCTCTCTTCTTTTTCTTTGCAGACAGGATCTCTTCCAGCGATTTACGAACCTTACTATAGCCTAATTGGTTTAGGTATTTCAGCCTTTGAAGATGTGATCCTATGTGCAATATCTATATCTTCTTTCTTTAGGTCCACTCGTCGGCACTTGGCAACTTTAAATACAATATCATATACATCCTCTGTTTGTTGTTCTGGAACACCATGAGTCTTTAATTATTCCTGCTGGTGTACTGTTGTAGATCTTCCACCTCTTCTTTCCACTGCATTTGTTGGTTTTGATTATGGTTAACTTGTTCAGATAGCTGAGTTGTTAACTTTGTCACAGAGTCAGTGGCAGTTTGCATCTGTGAGGATATTTTCTTGAATTCTTCAAAGCCTTTATTAATGAAATCCATTGCGGGTTTCCTCTCATCTAAGTCTTCTTTACCGCCAGTGACATAAAAAAAAGTTCTCGCTTCACTTGCTCAAGCTTCATTTCTAATCCTTGAGTATTCACTTGGGTTATCGTAGATTCTTCTCTGCCACTTGTCCATTTTTTGTTTTTGTCAGCCCCGAATTCATTATATTGGCTGTTGGACAGCTTTGAACACTTCTTATGGTACCAGCTATTACACAATGAATCAATAATTGCTTCATCACTCTCATTTACAGATTTTCCACACTGAGAACAGTAGTACTTATTTTCCTTTGCAGCCATCTCGTAACTGCAGAGTTAAGATTTAAACATAGAAATGACTTTCACTGAGTTAATAAACAATATGCAAATACAACAGCATGTAGGTATACATAATAAGGCATGATATTTATAATTACAGAAATATTATTCAAACACGTAGTACTTAGAGAACACACAAAACAATAACAATCATGTAACTTTAGTCAACTTTAACCTATAGATAGATATTATTTTCAATTCTTGCAGTCTATGCTTTTATTAAAATATTCACTCAAGGAATAAAAGGTGTGTGTGTGTGTGTGTGTGCAAAAAATGTGTGATCTTATATGGTATCAGTTTAACATTCACCAGTGTGTTTAATCATATTAAAAATGTGCGGTTATGTTAAAATTCAATTTCATTGGTTTAGATTTGGCAACAGCACAGTTGAGTGTTTTAATTATTAAAAAAATAGAAGAGGATTATTTATAATTAGTTTTCATTCTGACAATTTACATATGGCAAGATCCTGTGTGGAAGATTTTAGCACAAATGAAGTTCTGTTTTGCTCTTGTTATTATCCATATTTTATTTTGCTGTAACAGATATCACACAGTACACCAACCCAAAACACTTACTTGATCAATCAATCAATTAATTGTATTCATCCAAAAGACCATACATAATGGTATAGGACATGTCAAATAAATACATAAAATTTAATGAGTTGCTAAACTATGAAAATTGTAAAAAATTACAGGACAATTTATATATATAAATACAGCTAGCAGTGAAAATAAATCAATTTAAAAAATACACTTAAGTTTTTTAAAAGAAATACAAATGAGTTAGACATTACTTATATTAATAGAATACACAGAGTACTTTAAATACAAACCAACACCAATATAATTAAGTTTGAAATATTTTATATTTTACAGATATAATTGACTAAAACTGCAATTTTATTCATTAAGATATTCTGCTGTTGTGTAATAATATTTTTTAATTAGAAAGTCAAAAACGCTCTGTCTAAATTTTTTGAGACTTTTTATTTCTTTGATATTTTTTAGTAATTTGTTAAAAATCCTACCTCCTTTAACATGGACAGTATTATAAGTATATACAGTCCTCGACTTTCATACATTCGAGATTCGTACAATTCACACTTTCATATATAACATATTATCACCTCAAAATCAACTTTCATACAACTGACTTGGTCTTTCATACATCTAGCAACCTACCAACATATTGATATAGCACTGATAGTTGCTATCTAACATTACCTGCCATATTTTTGAGCCTTCGTGGATCATATGTTCTGAATGTTTAGATTTGGCAGTCATATTGGCACAATACAAATAAGTGCTTCTGTTAAAATGATATACGAATGTTTGAAAAAATTTTACATAGATTTTTACAACCTACAAAATAAAATGTTACATTTGCACAACAATTTTTCAGAAAGTAGGAAGCATAATTAATGACCTTATTAATTCACATAGTACTTACAATTAAATACATATAGTATAGGTGGTGAAAATCAACATTTCAGGTAAGAAAGTATTGCACATGTATATTTATTCGTGATTTTCAATGAAATACTTGTTAAAAATAATATATTTATCAATTAAATATATAATTTGTCTACCAAAATTATTATTATTATTTTTAAATTTTTCTTGTAACTTTGGAATGGAACCCCTCTTATTACATGCGTATGTATGATTCAACTTTAACACACACTTTCAGGAACACATTATGTATGAAAGTAGAGGACTGCCTTTAACTGTATGGTTTATTTGTTTTATATATACATTTTGTTTTTGTTGAGCATCAAGTGCATTGATCTGTGAATTTTGTTTAAAAGAATTTGGCATGATTTTTCAAACTTATATAAATGTAAATACAAGGTACAGGAAGAATGTTAATTTTTTTGAAAAGAGGTCTACAGTGTTCTCATGACTGTTGATTCAAGATTATTCTGATGGCTCTTTTTTTTAAAAATGAATATTGTGTTCAGTTCAATAATGTTGTGTCCCCAGAAAATTATACCATAAGTAAGTAATAAATGAATGAAAATAAGCATAGTAGACATTTCTCACTATATTTGGCAGCAAGCTGTCTGAGAAGAAAACAAGAACTTAAACTTTTGCAATAAGGTCAGTGTAATCTCCCCACTTGAAATGTTCCTCAATAATTACATCCAAAAATGTTGTCGTGAATATACTCTTTTTAATGGAATCCCACTCATGTGAATGATAACATGCGTACTTGGTAACACGTACCTGATAGTGTATACATGACAACATGCACTTGTCCGTGCATACCGGCTGTACCAGAGACTGTCAAAATAGCGACTTACTCAAGAATTCCTAGATACTGTGTATCAGATAAAATTCTGTATCAGTTTGGAACAGGTACGGAAAATAGCTGTATAACCCACCTCTTATTGATGGAAGTTGTCATTCAAATTAAAAGAAGCATTTTTCGGTAAATCATGCAGTTTTGTATTATCTCTGGTATTGCAAAAAAAACAACGGTACTGTTGATGTTAACTTCATTTCACACCTAGGTAGCCTATGATTTTGGTTTTCTGGAAACATGAAAGAAAAAGTTTTTATACACATCTCCATTTCTAAAGCCCATCTGGCATTTTTCATCTAATTTAGGTTTTTCCTTTATTAAAATTACATTAGTATCAAAATCTAATGAATTTATTGTGCCATTGTACATTCTACAAGACTACCAAAACAAACACTGGCTTGGCACCAATTTTCCAAACAATATGTAAGTTTGTTTCTTTCCGTAACTTTCATCTATCTACACATTAACTCAGCAGTATGCTCGCTCTTATTGGCTATGCATGTTGCATGGCATGCATTCACAGAAAATTTTGGATTTTGCTCAACTTTATATTTTTCTCGCGTGCAATTTTTCTGTGTGTGTGCTGTGCGTGATTGTAGCAAATATCATAACCCCACATGCCTTCTACTTTCTGTGTGTGTGCTGTGCGTGATTGTAGCAAATATCATAACCCCACATGCCTTCTACTTTCTGTGTGTGTGCTGTGCGTGATTGTAGCAAATATCATAACCCCACATGCCTTCTACTTTCTGTGTGTGTGCTGTGCGTGATTGTAGCAAATATCATAACCCCACATGCCTTCTACTTTCTGTGTGTGTGCTGTGCGTGATTGTAGCAAATATCATAACCCCACATGCCTTCTACTTTCTGTGTGTGTGCTGTGCGTGATTGTAGCAAATATCATAACCCCACATGCCTTCTACTTTCTGTGTGTGTGCTGTGCGTGATTGTAGCAAATATCATAACCCCACATGCCTTCTACTTTCTGTGTGTGTGCTGTGCGTGATTGTAGCAAATATCATAACCCCACATGCCTTCTACTTTCTGTGTGTGTGCTGTGCGTGATTGTAGCAAATATCATAACCCCACATGCCTTCTACTTTCTGTGTGTGTGCTGTGCGTGATTGTAGCAAATATCATAACCCCACATGCCTTCTACTTTCTGTGTGTGTGCCATGTACTGTGCTAAATTAATTGTACGCTGCCTTAAATTAGTGCCGCTGGTATTTTAAACAGTTTTTCTTGGAAGTTGAGAGTTTTTGAAGCTTGTGAAAAAAGCTAATTGTTTGCTGTAGCAATGTAAAGGGAGAGAAATGAAACAAAGTGGCAGTTTCAGGCATAAGCTGCAACACATTTCGAGGTTGATTTTGTGAGACTATTTTACAATCGATATTGACCATTTATGTACCTGTTACATTATCAACATATAATTTTTTTTTACCGATGGCCTTACTACTTTTGTCCTACAATCCTAACGAGGAGGCCAAGGGGCTCATTTGTACTTCTTTTTACCACATTTGGTATCAAAGAGTACACTGAAGCCCTTTAGCTCAAGTGTAGGTTCTGTATGAAACCAAGTACACTTACTGTAATTGTCAAGGATCACAGATTTTCTGAAAAAATTCTAGAAAATTGTAGCCTATGTATTGACGTTACTGATCAAGCTGAATATGAAATTCATCATGGGGGCAACACAATGTTTTCGGTACATACTATGAAATGTGATAGTGAAGGAGGCTATGAATATCAGGGAAATAGTGGGGTAAATCATGTAAAATGTATGTCAAATGGGTCACTTTACCATGATAAATGAAGGAAGACCTAACCTAACTTCATGTAACTTCACAATGGATGAATCACAAAAAAAGGGGGGTGTCGCTGCATTGTGCGATGGCAGTTGTTAATTTTACACAAAACTCCTTGAATCATTGTTTTGTGGATTTATTCCCCTGCTGGCATTGAGGACTTCGACTTGGCATGTAATGTTCGGCTACATTTGAATAGTATTTTTTAGTTAGAGGGACTTATGGTTGAACATCATTTACACAGGATCATAGTAATTAAACACAAAGTAAAAACTATAACTGTAACCTCCTATTCGAGAGGATCCTGGTTTGATTCCCAGTCCGGCCATCCTGATGTCGTTTTTTCGTGGTTTCCCGAAATCACCCCAGGAAAATGCTGGGATGGGTCCTTACCAAAGGCCATGGCCGATTCCTTCTCATTTATTCTCCAATCCCTCTTCCCTAAGTAACTTGCTCTCTCTCTAATGACCTAACTGTCGAGGAGACATTAAGCCCAACTACCTATAACGGCAACCTATTGTAAAGTTACATTTATTTTGGTTTGGTCTTCTGCATTTGACACAGCTAGGTGCCAGCAGTATATAACCCTTTAATTCCCATGCTAACATGCAACTACACAATACAATTCACTACACTGAATACAATTTCCTTGCTAAAACTCGACTACGTACAGCTCATTAAACTGATTAACCAAACATCTATGACGTTACTCACCCATGTAAGCGGTCGATACACCTCCTTGGTCATGTATTGCTGATAACTCAAATATAGGACATGTGTACCCTCTATTCGAATGAGTCTAAACTACATAAACACTTGTGTTTCTGCACAATAATTGGATTTAACACTTGACACTGAAATAATTGAAAAGAATCAGTCATACTAGCACCCTCCATTCATAAATCACAAGCCATTACATAATAAAATTCATAAGGAACACTTAACGCATGTAGTACCACTCCATTCACCTCCAACCATACTTACCTATATTATTTTTTAGTGTAACCACCGTGGTTGGCTAGGGATTACTATATTATTTTGGTGGAATGAGTGAGTGAAGAGATTTGGGGGGCTCTTAACTTCGAGGTCTTGAGAGGCGATGAGGGTGAAGTAAGGTGAGTATGGAGCAGTGCCAATGAGAGATCCCCGAAAAAACCCGCTGACCAGCGGCTACTTCTGGCACAATTGCCACATGCGAAAATCCGGAGGCGACCCCGCCGGGAATCGAACCCAGTTCATCTTGGTGGGAGGTAAGTAGTCTAACCACTGCACCACCGCAGCCCCTATTTTGGTGGAACCACTAATACAATATGGTGACTGTTCTGGCTGTTACAGATAATTTCAACTTTTAATTATTCACACACCTATGTAATGTTATGCACATACACCAAATTACATCCAGTTTGGACCATTCCTTCTATGTGCTTACTGTTTTTGCCATGTAATGTCTTAGTTACAAAATGTTATTGGTAATAGTTAATTGCAAACATAGTGACTGCACACAGTTTTGCCCAAAAGTGTTTCCATCAGTCATGTATAAAGTCTAATTATTATATCATAGTCCAGTTCATTGTAAACACTGATTGTACATAACACTTTCCAAGAAAGTTCTCAAAAGTGTCTCCAATAGTGTGTTGGTCTGGAAGGTTTTTTGTTCTTTTGGCCAGATAACAAGATGGCAGAATTCTCTAAAATAAATCTTATGACATCTATTCATCACTATAAAGAATGATTTTGAGGTTTCAAATAATAGGTTTAGGCATTCCACCAATTGTACAATGTGCCAATGTTGTTTCACATCACTGGAAGTCAAAACAACAAAATGGCAGCTATTAAATTATAATAAAAGTCACCATATTCACACTTTACAAAGTTGTTTTAGAATCTAATAAATAACTCATATCTGAAACATTATTTATAAACTGAAGGTTCTTGTAGTAAGTAATGAGACTAGGAATGAAGCAATGATTAATTATTTTATCACAAAGTAAAATGCATATACTTACATACCATAATATAAAATTTAATTCATCAGGTGTAGCATTACACATACAGTAGAATTTCTCTATATTGACCCCATTTATAGTGACCATCTTTCCGTAATGACTCAATGGTAAAATTTTACTTTAGGGGCTTTTCTGAAAATAAGAAAAAAAACTCCAGAAAGTGGTATATTTCGACTCNAGAGTCGAAATATACCACTTTCTGGAGTTTTTTTTCTTATTTTCAGGAAAGCCCCTCAAGTAAAATTTTACCGACTCAATTTTGAGGAACCATGAATAAAAAAAACTTGCCATTGGTAGATTGTTGTTTGTGGCACCTACCGAACATGGATTACATGCCTGTCTTGTTAGGGTATTGGATAATTGGATAATGAATTAAACACATGGTTCGATTCATCCTGTGCCAGAGGCAATCGCACACATGCCAGAAGGAATCGTTTAGAAATAGCTTGATGAACTGTTAGTCTGCGCTAGAGTAGTGCGACGATGCTGCTGGTTGCTTTAACAACAGCATTGAAGGACCTGTGTTGGGGTCCATTGAGACCAAGGGGGGACATGTGGTCTCGTCAGCTTCGTCTAGATTTCGCAAATACATTTCTGANTCATTTTGGTGGCACTCCCAAGAGACCCGGCTGTGGAGAAGCGGCGTGCGCGCTGTTTTCGTTCTGAACACTAGTATTTGGAGCCCCATAACTTCTTTCCTGGTGATCTGATTCTCTTAATTTTTTCTTATCTCTATACCTGCAGCTTTGTTCTGCCGATGTTAATGGTGGTTGTCGGTTTTGTGGCAGATTTTGACCGCGAGGCGTGGTACATGTTTTCGTGATGGCGAGTACATCGTGCATTACCCCCCGAGTGGGTGAGAAAGACATGTAATCCATGTCAAAAAAATCGAGGGAGATCAGCTTGAAAAATTATTTGTGTGCTCTTTTTTGGTTGCTGTAAATTGCATTTCTTTTGGTGCGCGCTGTACTGGATGTAGCACATATCTAAAAATAGATACCACCCACTTAGGTCGTCAACGCTAGCCAATACCTATTTACTCTGCTCATGTGTTATTACAACTTGGATTTCTATTGGTTTTTAATTATATTAGATTTTTACTCTGATTTGATAACTTTTGTGGCTTGATTTTGTGAACGATTTTTGACGACCCCTGCATTTTATATGGACTTGCAAATTTGTTAAAATTAGTGGAATGAGAACTAGCTTGTCACACTATATGTACGTAGACTATGTACTGTAAAGTGAGCACTTTCAAAAGTCCTTTACATATTTTTCTTTTTACTGTTTGCATATCTACAGCCATATCAAAATGTCCACTGCAATGGTGTATACATTTATGTATGTACAAATAATTAATACTGACCATGCAAGCAGTCCATGGGTGTGGTTATAGAAGCCTGGCGAACAGTATTTATCACATGTGCCATCAGCTAGAGAAGGGGAGGCAAGCAGTTAATGAGTGTGGTCTGTAGGTGCCTGGCGAGATTATTGATTTCACGCGGAGAGAGCTGGCAACTGCCCTTCCCTGACCCGATCAGTACGTGTGGAGAATGTTAATTCATGGCAATCATAACTTGTCGACCCCTACATCAAATTTTATAGTGAATAATATTATTTCATTTTAAAAATTTGTAATATTTGAGGCAGAGGAAAATAAATACAGTCATTAAAATTGGTTTCTTTACTCTCTCTAATAATTAATAACTCAAGCATGTCACTTGCCATGAGTTATTGGCACTTGGTGCTTACACATAATTTGGCATCAAAGAGGTTTTGTTTATGCCCTTCAAAGATATCAGTTAATATTTAAGGTGGTTGTGTCTATTGAAATAAATCATCCACTGAAAATGTACTTTGTGCTCGGTTGCACCTCAATATTTAAACATTCATGACAAGGGGAGGTCAATTCCATATGTCTGAGGCATCATTTTATTCAGAAGACATCTGGCTATTGAATTAAATTAATATTCCATAAAAAAAAAATTTTGATTTTACGCAGAAAGGATGAAACATGGACTTACACTGAAGAGCCAAAAAAACTGGTACACCTGCCTAATATCGTGTAGGGCCCCCGCGAGCACGCATGATGTGGCATGAACTCGACTAATGTCTGAAGGTATGCAAACGACAATTCACACCATGAATCCTGCATGGCAGTCCACAAGTCTATATGAGTGCGAGGCGGTGGAGATCTCTTCCGAACAGCACGTTGCGAGGCATCCCAGATATACTCAATAATGTTCATGTCTGGTGATTTAGGTGGCCAATGGAAGTGTCTAAAGTCAGAAGAGTGTTCCTGGAGCCACTCGGTAGCAACTCTCGACGTGTGGGGTATCGCATTGTCCTGCTGGAATTTTCCACGTCTGTCGGAATGCATAATAGACATGAATGGGTGCAGGTGATCGGACAGGATGATTACGTATCTGCCACCTGTCAGAGTCGTATCTAAAGTATCAGGGGTCCCATTTCACGCCAACTGCACACGTCCCATACCATGACAGAGCCTCCACCAGCTTGAATAGTCCCCTGTTGACATGTAGGGTCCATAGATTCATGAGGATATCTCCATACAAGTACACGTCCATCCGCCCGATATAATAGGAAACGAGACTAGTCAGACCAGGCGAGGCGTAAAGCTTTGTGTCGTGCAGTCAACAACGGTACACGAGTGGGCCTTCGGCTATGAAAGCCCATATCAATGATGGTCCATTGAATAGTTCGCATGCTGGCACTTGTTGATGCCTCAGCATTGAAATCTGCGCCAATTTGCGAAAGGGTTGTACTTCTGTCACGTTTAATGATTCTCGTCAGTCGTCGTTTCCCCCGTTCGTTCACAATCTTTTTCCGGTTGCAGCAATGTCAAAGATTTGATGTTTTACCGGATTCCCGATATTCACGGTACACTCGTGAAATTGATGTACGCAAAAATCCCAATGCTATCACTACTTCAGAGATGCTATGTCCCATCTCTCGTGCGCCGACTATAACACCATGTTTAAACTCACTTAAATCTTGATAACCTGCCACTGTAGCAGCAGTAACTGATCTAGCAACTTTGCCAGACGCTTGTTGTCTTATATAGACGCTGCCGACTGCATCGCGTTACTCTGATTGTTCCATACCTCTGTTATTTGCATACGCACACCTGTACCAGTTTTTTTGGCTCTCCAGTGTATAATGCTTGGTTAAACCTTGTGCAGCTCAATGTTTTTAATATTTTGGGAGACAAGGAGAGGCTAAGTGTTCACCTTTTGTGTACCATTTTTTTTCAGATGATGTCTGCCTGTTAAAATAAATTTATATTTAATTTTTAAAAAGTTGTTATTTTCACACGAGAGGAGGACACTGACTTCATGCAAAAATAAATTGCAAATTTTGATGTGCTGGGGGTGGGTCAAATTGGTTCAGAATTTACGAAAATAATTATAACGACCTTCCCGCCATAACAACATTATTTCTGGATCCTGTATTCCTAAAAAAATAATGTTGGGAATGTTTTACATTGCTTACAAACATCTGCCTCGAGTTATTGATATATTCTCATTTGTACATTTTGCACATTCTCATTTGTACACTTTACACAATTGCAAAACTTTATGCACATGAATGAGATAGACATTTACATCAGTTTGTGTGCCACTTCTCAACATTGCATTCACAAAAAACTAATGTCAGGCAAGTATCTGTAACAGGACCCAATGTGGTCCAGAAAGGTGTCAAATGGCCATCACTCATGCACCACCCTGACAAAAGTGGTGAGGGAAGGTTTAATACTGCAGTATGTGCATTCTCCCATGTAACAGTGCTTTTGACTTCTTTGCCTCTTCAGAAAGAGCATACTGGGCAGTAATGCAGATGCACACACCACATACTTTGTAGAGTATGGTAATGAAGTGTTCCACAGATTTCAGATTTGTAGTCAAGGGTTACATCATCAGGCTCGTTGAGAAGCCTGCCATGTGCAGTGTAGATTTCCCACACAGCATGTCTTGCCAGCATTTCTTAATGAAGTAGTGATGTGCTGCATGCCAATCATATGGTGTTCACAGGATACATGCATATTTATTTTGAAAATTTTATGTGTTATTTAAATATGCTATTTACAAACAAATTTCATATCCTAGGCTCACATGACAATGTGCCTGTATGTGTAGTTGGTTGTGTGCCAGCTTAATATGTAAGGGATTTCGTGTTTGAGTCCTGCATAATACAGAGGGGTGAAATTTGTACTGTCTTAATCTGGCACTAAACCAGTAACCCATACACAAGCACATGACAAAAAATTTAAAAAGCAAAATTAAAAAAATTAAGTTGGGTGCTGCAAAATAAAAGGCTCTGTGTTCAGACCTTTCTTTCTTAAGTTGAAGTTGTGTGGGGTTTCAATCACTGCCACAGAGAGAGGTAATCAGTATCTCCTGGTGGCCCAAGATACTTGACTAAGTGGCCTGAGGTCATTCCCTTCCCAAACCAAGAAGCATGTACTGTGGATGATGCACTTATACAGCATGTCTTCTTGAGGTTTGGAGAACTCCATTCTGATCAGGGAAGAAACTTTGAAACTGCGGTCTTCCAGGAGGTATCAAAGATTGTAGGGATGAAAAAGACTAGGACTATAGCCTTACATTCTCAGTCGGATGGAATGGTCGAGATGCTTAACCGCACTCTTGAGCAGTACCTGTTTATCTTTGTGACAAACAATCAAAAAGATTGGACGTCAAAGGTGCCATTGTTTCTCCTTGCTTCCCGCTCGGCTGTTCACGAGTCCACAAGGGTAACACCGTCAAGGAAAGTTATCTGCTACTTGGCGGCCGACCGTCAGAAGAGGAAGCTGCAGCACCTGATTATGCCAGAAAATTACGTAACAGACTAGTTGGCATTCATGATTTTGCTCAACAGCACCTCAGAATAAATAGTGACAGGATGAAGACGCAGTATGATAGGAGAATGTTGGGCGAGGTATTTCAAGATGGACAACTGGTGTGGCTGTCCAACCCACAGAGGCAAAAAGGGTACTTACTGCCTGAAGCTACAGAAATGTTGGGAAGACCCCTACACGATTGTGAATAATATCAATGCTGTGGTCTTTCAAATTTGTGACCAAGGTTCTCAGGCAAAGCCGAAGGTTGACCACATCGACTGGCTGGCACTCTACGAATGTCCGGATGTTGCAGAGTATGATCGGGGCAAACAGACTTGAGAGTGTGTGGAGGACAGAGTAGTGATATGATAGCGGGCGGCGAGAAGGGAGGAATGTTGGAAGGTCAGGCAAGCGATAATCCAAGACGTGCGTATCTTGTTGCGAATAGCATGCCGCCATGATAAATTATTTCCGCCTCGCGTGCTCCTGATCTGTCAGCTGATTGAATTTCCGCATTTATCTGATGAATGTTCAGGATTAATGACTGAGTTTCTCTGAATGTGACTCGGGGTGCGGCAAACCTTCCAGTTCAAGGCCAACGAGAGTATTTAAGTGTGACAGGCCTCAGAGCCAAGATTTTATGAGTGTCGGGAGTTTGGGCGATTGTGTGACCTTAAGCGATAGACGACAAGCCAGAAGAGCAACGAGTGGTGCCGGAAGTGATCAACGGGAGGAAATCTGTGACTGCGAGCATCGGTGCAATGAAGAGTACGACTGGCAGGCTGGACTATTGGACTGGATGCGTGAGTGAAAGACTTAAATTGATGGCAACAGACAGACTGAACATGTGTTAATGATGAGTGTGAGTTACTTGACTATAACCAGAGACATAGAGAGGGACTTTAATTAGACTTGAGATAGACATTAAATACTACGCTCATTGGGAAACAAAAGGAGTTGTAGTGTAGATAGATAGATAGATTAATGCTGTAAATAATAGATGTGTGAATAAATTAAAATCAATTTTAATTCTTTTATTTTATTAATACCTCCATCTCTCACAAACTCTGGTATGCTCCTCTGGCATTTTGTAACAATATTTAACATTAATACACAAGTATTTTAGGCAATAATGTCAACAGTTTTGTATATTATCGGCTGGAATATTGCTGATAATTAGTAATTCCCCATAATGCATTATCTGGCAATTGCAGTTAATAGGTAGTTGAATCGGTACATCCCTACTCTGGATACAGAGCGACCTATTGAACATCCTGTTATCAAGCCATGTAGCTATTTATTTAACAACACGTTTTGTTCTTTCTTCTATCCAACTGCAACAAGTATGGTGTGGATTTCTCATTTTGAAGTTGTTCTTTTATCCATCATAGTATTGCTTTATATCCTTATTTTAACAGAAAGTGAGTGAAATTGTATGTTCTGATGTTACTATCATTTTTGTGGGTTTTCATGTGCCTTTGCAATATACTGCATTCCAGATGAGATGATTTAACATCTTAAGCTATTGTTCTCAATTACTTATTCTGCAGCGTACCTATACTGTTATATAGGTAATTTATGGAGATATTATATCATGATATGATTACAAATCTTACGTAAACAGGTTAAAAGATGAAATATGTGAATTGTTAAAATTAAAAACATGCTTGTTTTAAAATCTTTAAAAAAAAATTATTTTGGAATCATGTTGAAATCAGAGGGTACCTCATAGGTAAAGTCATGACATATTATTTTTTTTAGAAAATCTATACATACATACATTTATATATTAAATTTTGTTTTAGAAGCATTTAAAAATTGTCTCAAAAATTTGGAATGTTATTGATGTGTGGCAAAAACGAATCAGTGTGATTTGATTTACAGAAATCACCACTGAAAAATACATTAATTTTTTTGTTGTTTGAGAGAAATTACTTCAGGCTTATTTTAAACATTAGCCCTCGATAAAGTGGTTCTGAGATTAATTTTCTTTTATTTCCTTCATTGTTACCAATCAAATTAATATTTTACAAAACAATATTTTAATTAAGTGAGAATGGGAGTTAAGAAAGAAAAAGGTATAGAATACAAGTAAAGTATAAGATACAAGTAAGGTATGAGTGTCTCAGTTATTTATATAAACAACCATTTTCAGACATGCTTCCTACTTCCAGAGGTAGGTAAATACATCTCACATGTCACATTTAAAGTACTGGAATATGAGTTGACAACACAGGGAAGGATCCTATGTGGAAAAGGGGGAGGGTGGTGGCCTGAAAAACCTTAATGTTCTGGTAAGTTACACGACTATGGAAAACTGGATATGAACAAAGAACAATGAGCGGACAGTCCCCGAGTCACAGTGCCAGCTACCTCAATGCCCTTGACCGATGAGACAGTGATGCAAGGCCGCTAAGGTTATGAGTCCTTCATACTTAAACCAAAATTCCCATGAACTTTATAATGTATGAAAGTGCTGCACTATATGAGTGGCACATACAACTGATACGATGGATGATTATGAATACATACAATAAAACCTTAAAACATTACTATAAGTTTGTGATATAGTTAACAATTAACAGACTTTGCATTATGACATAATATTGACACAGAACACATTGTAGCTCTCAGAAATACAGGAAAAATGCAAACATCATTCTTTATTAATCAAATCAAAACCTAAAATTTTTGTTGTGAATTTAAGTGTTTAAGGATGGTAGTACAGGGGTTGGTACTGATGGGTTCAAAACACAAGTTTACACCAAAACAACTAATTAAACGGAAAATTATGTTAACATTCACGCGTCATTCCATATGAAATCAAATTTAAAAAAAAATGGAAGCTGCACAATTTTTGATTTTGATAAAAATTTGTTCCTATGTTCCTCTATCCTCAAGGTGAAAGAAACACATAAGTTTAAATTTTTACCTACAAGTGGATGATAGCAGCCATTTTTCATACACACTGCAAGCAAATTTCACAGATTTAGGAGGTTTATGCAACTAGCTGTAACTTTTTTAATAAGTCACCTATTGTTGAGTTTTTAGTGTAATTTAAAAGCTTACCTATGATACTATAACGCTGTATATTTATATTATAAAATACATTTTTTATTTTTACAATGGTGGCATATGCTTTCAGCATTCAGATTACTGTTTTACCCCACTTTATACCTCACGCTGTTGCACCAAAGTTGTATTTAGAGTTCTCATCTTTTGTGCACTTAGTGTCTACTAGTAGAATAGTGTACAACATCAAAGTTATCTGAGTTGAAGTCTTCCTTCCTAAAGAAATTGTCTCCAACATGGAAAAAAATTAAATTTTGTTTTTTTTTTTAAGCCAAAAGTTGTGTGTGGGACAAAATAAAAATTTGAGTTTTTTTATCAAAGATACTCTTGATGAATAGCTATAGGGCACAAGTTGTCCCATTATGTTATTTTCACTCCTGTTGAGTACACGGGCCTTTGAAAAAAAAAAAAATTACTTTGAAATTTTACTTGAATTGCTATTTGGAGTAATTTCTTCATGGTTAGTAGTGTAACTGGGAAATGAGATACTTGTTTCTAATTTTCTTCTGATTTTACATGATAGGTTATCAATCTTTTACTCCATTCTTTGTCTTCTTTTACAGTGAGGAAAACCTTCATAAACGAATAGGAGATTCATCCAGAGCAGCACATGCATAGTTAACAGATTCTACAGCAATGCATTCTGGTCAAAATTACCATCATTAATGTGTTCTTCTCTGTCAAGCTCTAATTATATGGTTTTATTCAACTTTTGAAAACAGCGTGCACATACAGCCTTACCAGGTATAAGTTTCAGACGCTCATGTTTAGCAGACAGCTGCAAAGTTATTTCTCTTAAGGACTTCAAAATATATTTCTTGTGCATGACAAATGGGTCATAACACTTATTACCATACAAATGAAAGAACTTGTCGACATATTTCTTGTGATGGTACGTACAGATATTTACAACTTCATCCATGCCTTTTCTAAACAACTTTATAACACTCATCCTTAACAAAACAACCAGCAGAACACTCCATTGTCACTTGAATTGAATACAAAACATGCCACCACGACAGGCAACGAAAAACTGAAGCTCCAGGCAGGATGCGTCTAATCATGTGCTTATCTGCATGATGCAATCTCATGAATCAGTTTCATCATTTTCAGACTTCCAGACATTACAAAGTGGATACCTTTACATGTAATAACATGACTTAAAACTATTGAAGTAAAATGCCTTGAATTAACAACACAGCAACACTTGAACAAGATAAACATAGAAGAAAAAACAAAAAGCTTGAAGGTTATTTTTACTGTGACAAAGAAGAAACCATAGAGATAGAAGGACTGAATAGTGGCGCTATCAAAAGAATTTTACTTAACACTTAAAACTAGATACTTTAACACTTTCCCTTGTTAAATAAAAATTCACAAAAAATACAAACTCTATACAAGTCCCATCTTGTCACACAAAATCCGCAAACGAGGGCCGGCTAGTGGCTTGGTCATGATATCTGCAACTTGATGCTCTGAAGTAACTTTATCGACAGCCAGTCTACCTTCTGCTACATGCTCTCGAATGAAGAAGTGCTTTCTTCGGATATGCTTGGTTCTACAATGATTTTCTGGATTTTCTGCAAGTCTGGCAGCTGCAGCATTGTCTATCTGTAGAACTAGAACTTCTTTTAACTTACTCATTTGGCTCAATAGACGTCTAAGCCAAATTATTTATTTTGAGGCTTCACTAGCAGCGACAACTTCTGCTTCTGTGGTAGAATCGGTTGACTGAGCCATGAAACAGCAGCACCTGCATAAGTTATTACAACACCTGTTGTCGATCTGCCTGTTTTGAGGCATCCGCCAAAATCTGCATCAGAAAAACAGCCAAGAATCCCTTTCTCTGCATTGTGCTGATATAGAAGGCCATAATTAAGGGTGCCTGCTATATATCTGAAAACTCTTTTAAGTCTGGTAATATCTTCAGCAGTAGGATTTTCAAGAGATCTGGATAAAAATCCGACTGAATAGGCTAAATCAGGTCTAGAGCCTAACATCAGGTACATTAGTGAGCCTACTGCTTGGCGATATGGAAACTGATGTGCTCTTTCTGTTGCTTTCCCTGAAATCAAACTCTCTTGACTCTGAAGCATTGGTGAAGAAACTGATTTACAACCGACAAAATTGAAACGTTCAAGTATTTTCTGNAAAATTGAAATGTTCAAGTATTTTCTGTGCATAGAACTTTTGATACACTCTTATATCACCATTCAACTGTCTCTCAATTTGTAGTCCTAAAAAATACGACGCTTCTTCAGATGTAATTTTAAACTCAACTTGAAACTGATCTAAAAACTTCTCTAATTCTACTCTACTGGTAGAAGCTATGATGCCATCATCTACATAAAGAGTGAGAATTATCTTGACACTACCTTCATCTCGAATGAACATACAAGGCTCCTCATCACTAGCCTTGAATTTGAGTGATGTCAGAAACTTGCCAATACGCTTGTTCCAGCACTTTGGTGACTGCTTAAGTCCATATAAACTCTTCTTGAGCTTCCAAACCCTACCCGTGCCGTCATTAAATCCCTCTGGCTGCTGCAAGTAAATATCTTCTTCCAGCTCTCCATAAAGAAAAGCTGTAGATACATCGAACTGAACTAAGTGCATCTTCTCTGTCACAACAACACCAAGCATCAAACGAATAGTTTGCAACTTTGCTACTGGACTAAATGTTTTAGAGTAGTCTATGCCCTTACGTTGATTGTAGCCTTTAGCAACTATTCTTGATTTTCTCTTCTCGATGCTGCCGTCAGGTTTCATTTTGACTCTTATATATCCATTTGCATAGAAGGGCTCTAGCTCCCTTAGGTAGGTACTCTATATCATAAGAATCATTCTCAAGTAGAGAGGATATCTCACTGTTCATTGACTTAAGCCATTCTTGACCATACTTGCCACCTACAGCTTCTTGAAAACTTTGTGGATCCTCTTCAGCTATCATGATCATTACAAAATCATCATAATATGTTGACGCTTTGATTGTGTTTCTATCACGCAGTTTTCGGGTATCTGCTCTTTCAGTGTGCTCTAATCGAGACACTGGCCTAGATTTGGAACTGGACTCTTCATCACTTGAATCTTCTTTATCTTTGGTTGAAATTTCTCGCTGAACAAGTTCCTCTTCAACCAATTGTTCTTTTGATGGAGTGCTCAGGAAAGGTACTTTTACTTTCTCAGCACAGTCACGAAGTATTTCTTGAAAACGAACATCTCTGGATAACACGACTCGCCTATCTTCTGAAATATAGACTCGGTAGCGCTCTTCACCATCGTAGCCTACTAGGTAACCTTTTTGAGCTTTCTTATCCATCTTACGCCTCTTCTGCACAGGAACATGAAAGTAACAGTTTGAACCAATAATACGAAGATGTCTGATTCTTGGTTTTTTACCAAACCAAAGCTCGTAAGGACTTACTCCATTTACTGACGACTTCCCCGTTCTGTTTAGTATGTAGACCGCTGTTGTAACAAGCTCAGCCCAAATGGCTTGTGGGAACTGAACATCAGAATTCGAGTACATAAAAAGTTCTTGCCATTTCAACTATTGTTCTGTTCTCTCGTTCACTGCTACCATTTTGCTCTGGCGTATAAGGAGCTGTCAACCGCTGTGTAACTCCCCTTTTTAGCAAAATCTCTCGAACGTCTGCATTGTCGAATTCACCAGCATTGTCACTTAGAAGCTCTTTGATGTTGTGACCTTGTTTCTCAGCATGAGCAAGCATTTGTTCTAAAACAATTTTGACATCTGACTTCTCTTTGATGACAAAACCATACCGAAATTTAGTGTAGCTATCTTTAAATACAACTAAATAACGTTTCTTCTGAAATGACTCAGCAAAAGGTCCGCAAACATCAGTTGACATAAGCTCTCCTGGTTTCAAAGCCTTTCTTCTAGTACCAAAAGGCAGTCGATGAGACTTGCCATAAATGCAAGGTTCACAAATTTTGTCATCTAGCTTGACTTTAATATCTAGCTCGCGTTCAAGCTTTTCTTTTATGTGACGTTTATCTTGGTGGCCCCATCTCTCATGATACAACTGCAGTGGGTCACTTGATTCTACAATGTTGATACTACTGCTACTCGGGCTAACAGTCTTAATCTCGGCCTTATATAATGTTCCATTCTTCTCTCGAGTGCCCACCAGCACTGGAGCACCATTTACTGAAAGGGAACAGGAGGTAACTGTTGACTGGAACTCACTATTTGGATTTTTATCATGTGCAGATAATAGAGAGAATAAATTTCTAGCAATCCCAGGAACTAACCAAACGTCCTTTAACTGCAAACGTTGGCTCCTGCCATTAACTATGGAATTGATCTCAATAACACCGCTACCAACAGCATTTAGTTTTTCATCTCCAGCTGCCTTAATACTGCACGAGTTCTCAAACTCATTAAAAGAACTAAACCAATCTAAACGACTTGTAACGTGTTTAGTAGCTCCATTATCCACCCACCAATCCTCTGCATTAGGCTCAGCAGCTAAGATTTCATTGTGGATAGACACAAGAGCAATCGTATTTGTAGAAGCTCTAGAATCTGCAATATTACTCTGAGAATTACTACTAACAGCATTAGGGCGTGGACGACCATCTGCAATCCACTTTCTACACTGACGAACCCAGTGACCAGGCTGGCGACAATAATTACAATTACCTGGCTTCCACTTTTGAGCAGTGTAATTTGGCTTATGTTTATTAGTTGAGCTATTACAACTCTGTTTCTGTCTATCGGACCTAGCCACTAAAGCTTCTGGTTTATTACTCTCACTACTTGTAAAGGGTTTCATATTTCGTTCAAAAACACAGAGCTGCATATTCAATTCATCAAATGAACGAACTTCATCTTTGGTAAACAGCATCCAACTAGATTTAAAACTTTCAAACGAACTTGGTAAAATATGCAAAATTTTACATACCAAAAGCAGATCTGGGAGAGTTTTTTCATTTATCTCTTTTAAACCGTTATTTAGTTCATTCCACAGACTCCTCAGCTTGGCTACATGAGTGGAAACATCACCTGATGTCCAATTAAAAGAAAAGAAATCTGCACATACTTTGAAGAGTTGGTCTTTTGATGTTGCCTCAAACTGCTGCTTCAACGCCTCCCAAGCTTCACTGCTGCCAGTGAAGCTTGGGAGGCGTTGATAGACTGCATCTTCTGATAGACTGCATCAGAAACCATACTAATAATCATTGACTTAGCGTAGCTATTTGCTTTTCTATACAAATCACAAGCTTCTTTGTGATCTTTCACGTCCTGTTTCGTTGCCTCACCAATGCACCTTCATGGTAATCCAGTAAATCACGAATCTTACGCTTCCAAACTGGCCAATCTGCTTCACTGGTCAGTGGTTTAATGTGCTTAGCAAACTCCATCTTCTTTATGGATTCAGCAACACTTGACACTAAACGAACAAGCTTTAATGATTCACTAAATAACAAATCATCCAAATAAAGCGACTGGGCCCATAACCTATTGAAGTAAAATGCTTTGGATTAACAGCACAACACCACTTGAACAATATAACCATAGAAGAAAAAACAAAAAGCTTGAAGGTTATTTTTACTGTGACAAAGAAGAAACCATAGAGATAGAAGGATTGAATAGTGGCGCTATCAAAAGAATTTTACTTAACACTTAAAACATGATACTTTAACAAAAACATCTCCTCATTAATTTTGCCTTTGATTTTTCTTAAATTAAACTGTTTATGGTTTTCAAACTATAGTATAGTAGATAAACTGTTATTTATGTAGTTGCAAAAATTGTGAATTTTTAAAATTTTTTACATTGCACTGCCTAAGCAGTGTATTAACACTCAGTATTCCTTGTCACCCTAATGTTAATGACATTCAGAATGAAGTGGGATTATATAATGCACAACAGATTAAATTTAAAAATTGACTTTTTTATTTTATTTTTTCTTCAAATATCTGTGTACTCAACAGGGGTAAAAATAACAGAATGGGACAACTTGTGCCCTATAGCTATTCATCAAAAGTATCTTTCATAAAAAAAACTCCAATTTTTATTTTGTCCTCCACATGACTTTTTTTGGTTTCGAAAACTGCAAATTTTCATTTTTTCCCCAAGTTGGAGACTATTTTTTTCTAGGAAGGAAGTCTTCAACCCAGATAACTTTGATGTTGCACACTGTTCTACATGTAGACACTAAGCTCAGAAAAGATAAGTTCTCTAAATGCAACTTTGGTAAGGTAAAACAGTCATCTGAATGCTGAAAGCAGATGGCCGCCATCTTGAAAATACAAAATGTATTTTATAATATAAATATACAGTGTAATAGTATCTTATGTAAGCTTTTAAATTACATTAAAAACTCCACAATAGGTGACTTATTGAAAAAGTTAGGGCTAGTTGCATAAACCTACAAAATCTATGAAATTTGCTTGCAGTGTGTATGCCATCATCCACTTGTTGTAGGTAAAAATCTTAATTAATATTTTTCCTTCATCTTGAGGATAGGTTAACATAGGAACAAATTTTTATCTAAATAAAAAATGGTGCAGCTTCAGCCCCTTGATAATTTCACATAGAATGACCCTTACATGATTATGGAGATTTAATAGTTAATGTGTGGAACTGTGAGAACAAGTACCCACATAATCCCATGTTTTAGAAGCGTATGCATGAAATTCACATGGATTATTTGGAAGGCGTACAATTCCACGTGGTCTGCCACATTGAATGACTGGAGTGATGTTTATAATTGCACTGTTAGTACTTAGAAATGCACAATTGATGTGACACTTTGATGCATGTAGTATTCAGTGGCCCATTGGCCGAAGGCAGGTGGCCATATACTGCAGTGGTGGTGTGGTGTGATGTCTAAGCTGTTCTCTGTCTGTGCGCCACGTCCGTAAGACACCTTGGTGGAACTGGACATAGTGGGGGAAACAGTGTCCTGAAGGAGAGGGAGCCAGACAACTTCAAGCTTGAGTGTTTTTATTACAAATGTCTAGAAGTGTAATCATCAAATAATTAAATGTAATCTACATTAGTGCAAATTTTTTATTGTTAGACCATGAAGGAATTCAAGCAACATTTTAGAAGGTCACAAAAATTCCGTTATAATGATTAAGGATAGATATTATTAGGCGTACTTTTACTTCCAGGTATTACATTGGCAATCTTTCATTGTGTGACTCACCACACCTATTATTTGAGAGTGGATAATTGTAGTTTTGGTGTGAGAAGGTTCACATCAGCATTTAACATCTTTGGTGGCTAGCAGCAACTGTGCTCTGGTCAACAACATGTCCCAACTTCGTGGAGCTCCTGACTGTCTGGACATTATCTCATCCACTATGTTTGTTTTAATGCTGGTTGCTTCTCTGTGCTCAAATTTGTTGCTGAGTTGGCTTTGTGCTGTTCACACTTCGTTGTCCTTATTTTTGTTTACTGGCCTTGTATTACAGGGTGCTGTAACAGTAAGTGTAATGTGTGTAATGTAATGCATGTGCATGTTTGTGTATTTGTGTGTGCATGTTTGTATATTTAAAAGAAAATTGCCAAATTAAATTTGTTATTTCAGGTTCCTGATGAGTATGTGTCTAAAGAAATTTTTGATGCAGTGAGTGTATATATCATTCCAAAGCCACAGTTGCAGAGGACCATATTAACTGTGTAAGTCATAAAGAATAACAAAAACAACTTTAAAAATTAGTGTTTTTCATTTGTTTCCTTATAGTTGTTATGCATTTCATAGTTACATTTTTGTGTTACCAAAATACTTTACACTTGTATGTTCGTTTGTACAGGATGTTTCACTTTCTGTCTCCCTGATCACTTATAACTATCAAACTATTTGTTATAAAGGACACAATTTCTCTCATTCTGGCCTTGGAAGTGTGGCAAGTGGAACCATCCTGCTGAAAGTAATACCGTCCAACTGATTCACAAACTCTTGGAAGATACCCACATAGATATCTGTATTAACTGTTGTGTTGAAAACTATGGGATGGCATGCACCAAAGTCCAATTTTATCATCATGAAGAGATGTTTTATGCACCATGTGAGGATTCTCCGTAGCCTAAATCCTGGTATTCTGGGAATTAACAACACCACTGAGATGGAACCGCCTTTCGTCAGAGAACCACATGTAGTCAAGGATTTCTGGATGTGCATTGACAAACTGCTAAAACCAGTAACAATAATTGTCTCAGTTCGCTTTGTCGAGAGGTTGCAATTGTCGCATGGCATTGTTTTCCAGTATGTTTTGATGATAACACACTTTGCTCCACAGAATATCAACTCATTCTGTACCTTAACAAACATGAACCACTATCAGGTGCATAACAACAGGTACGGAAGCTCAGACTGAGTGTACATGTCCATACAGGTTGCATTTAATGGTTGAAATGTCCAGACTTTCACACATGCCCATGGAAGGACTACACTGTGCCACCACCTCCAATGAAATCACTGTGCTTCTCATACATCAATGTGTGCCTGTATACATCTGTAGCAAATTTCATTACATTATGACAAATGGTTCAGTATTTGTTGATGAACTTCTGGGGCTGAGAATGAGTGAAACATTCTGTAACTATTAGCATGCCTTTATGTATCCATCTTTACATTATTAAATGCATGTATGGGCATTCAGAAAACATGGATATAATTACTTGCTTCTGTAAACTTTTGAAATGAATTTCTCACCTTTTAGTTTTGCCTGCTATGTGTTTTTTTTTATTGCATCACATTATTTCAAACAGATTAAAACAGATAATAAATTTTCTCATAAAATTGTATATTTAGAGGTAGGAGAGCATGACATTTTGTTCCAACTGATATGTTTTCTGAATTAAATGAGCACCCTTTTCCTGTCTTGCATTTAGAAGTATAATTTGTGATAAATATTTGTGTTTCTACATATGCAGCTTTATTTTGTAAAGTCAAATTTGCCAGTAATGCTGTAAAAGGTATCCATTGCAAATGGCTGAACATTAGAATGTATGCATAATTTTTGTATTAAACTTTCATTCTTAACGTTCAGATTTTTGGGTATATACTAAAAGTGTAGAGAGCAGATCAAAAAGTGTAAAAATTTGCAGTTATCATTGTAATACGTGAAAATGCAGAGCCATTCCTAGAGTTTCCACATTGTCACAGTGTTATTTATATATAGAATAATATTCACATTTTGAAAGTTAGTTTTTTTGGCACAAACTATGCATCTAATTTCCAATTCTTTTTATTTTTTTCTGTTTTGATATGTGATCAAAAAAGTGTTACTTCTTTGTCCTCATGCATATTTTATTATTTTCCACATATAACTGTGATGGATATAATTCATGCATAGCAAACCAATGGTTTAATGTTCAGGTGTGAGCTAAAAAATTTATTTACCAAATTTAAACTTTAATACAGCAAGTCTTGTGACAGTGCAGGTGAACCTATTGTATAAAGGGGGGACATAAACTCCTTAATAAGCATCATGGGGAAGTGAGCTTCAGGAGGGTGTTTCAGCAAAATGTTGACACTGCTGCACAGTGAAACTGAGCTGTAAGTGCTTATTAGATAGCTGGTGGATAATTGGAATGCTTTACGAAGAAAGATGTTTTAATTTTTGTTTAACTTTGGCAACTTTGTGACACATCAGAAATAAATACTATAATCTTGTAACATTAGAAGCTAAAATATTAAAATTCTGAGAATAACTATATGGATTTAAAATAAAATGCAAAGTAAATGTTCTTACACTTGATACAAGAAGTGAATTGATGTTAATAATTTGGTTTAGGCTTATTACAAGGTTCTTACGGTCCTTAACAATCCTTAAATTTTAAATGGTTTCAAGGCCTTGAAAAGTATGCTTGGACGTCCTCAAGTTCTTAGGTCGTAATAGAACACACAACATGAACTTTATCTGTGTAACTAACCATGAGAAATGTGTATTTGTTGTAGAAACTGGCATGTGTGCTTCAGTCAGGATTATGTTAGCTGATGCAGATTATCTGCGTAAAGGTGAAAAATATTATTGAACATCTCCAATGAATGGAAAGGTAGTTAAGTGGCATTTATAACATGTAAAGTGTCGGGTAAACCGCAGCTAGTTAGATGCTTTCAATTGGCATTTCACCACTGTGGAATAATCTAAGCCACAATGAAATGTGAGCTGACAGAACAGGCTGAACACTTGTAATTCAATCATAAATTCTAAGCTATGGCTAAAAAATTTATTGTATTAACTAGTGATTGAGTGATTGTAAAATACTTACTTTTCAAATAAAATCACATGTTGATTGTATGATGTTGCAGGTTTAAAATGAAAAGTGGGAGACATGATCTTTACTAAAGTTGTTAATTTGGATAATTTTGTCCTTGAAATTGTACAACTCAGTTCTTGGGAAGGACTTGAAATTTTTTTTAATCAATGTCTAAAGTGTTTATTAGAACACATTCATGAAATAGTGGAGTGGAGAGATTTGGGTGGCTCTTATCATCGAGGTCTTGAGAGACAATGAGGGTAAAATGAGATGAGTATGGAGCAGCGCCGGAACAAGGGGCAAGGGAAACTGGAGATCCCTGTGAAAACACACTGACCAGTGGGCGAGAGATGGAGTAGCGAAGATGGGAGGTCACTTTCACTGGATGGTGAAAAGGACGTGGGATCAGGCGGACAGGTAAACTACAGCGCCGACAAACTACAGTAACCAGAGCGCCGGGGAAAGAAAAACGAGGCAGAAATTAGCGAACGGAAGCGGAAACGAAGAGCAGACGCCAGGAGCGGGCGAGAGATGGAGTAGCGAAGATGGGTGGTCACTTTCACTGGATGCTGAAAAGGACGTGGGATCAGGCGGACAGGTAAACTACCGCGCCGACAAACTACAGTAACCGGAGCGCCGGGGAAAGAAAAACGAGGCAGAAATTAGCGAACGGAAGCGGAAATGAAGAGCGGATGCCAGGAGCGGGCGAGAGACGGAGTAGCGAAGATGGGAGGTCACTTCCACTGGATGGTGAAAAGGACGTGGGATCAGGCGGACAGGTAACTACCGCGCCGACAAATTACAGTAACCGGAGCGCCGGTGAAAGATACAGTTGGAAAAAGTAAAGTTACTGATTCCCTGGATGGGGAATAGTGACACTTTCCGAACAAGTATACCAGTATTTCCGTCCGCCATAAGACCACTCAGATGAGCGGCAGAGAAAGGGCAGGAAAACAGCTCACTGTATGGTACAGAGACTGCGAGATAGGGGTAAACGCAAGAGGCAAAATAAACCCAGTGTTGTCGCGCAGTCGGTGCCCGAAGATAAACAAACCCGAGTGAGCGCACGGGAGTTAAAGGGCCAGCCAGGCCTGACGGCCGCGAAGCTTAGCGCGCACGGGAAGCAGCGTGTGAAGAAGACTAAGCAAGATAAAACGGACAACGAGAAGGGTGGAGTTACGCGAACGGGAGATGACGGCGAGAAGCGGACGCGAAGAAAGCGGAGATGCATCGGCAGAGAGTCGAACCCAGCAAACTTCAGCGAGGCGAGGCAGTACCATGGAGACCCAACCAATCTGCGGGATGAGACAGCAGCCCGGAGACGTCAACTGAACGAGAGATGGAAGGGGGGGGCCTCCCCCCTCCCACAGCAGGCGGTCCAGGTCCACAGTGCGTGGAGAGGCGAGGCAGCCTTCTTCCAGCCAGCCGGAAGTAAACAAGCGACGGGACTTCTCCAGGCCCCGCCTATTCCAGGGGCCAAGAAGTCATTCAACACAAGGTAAATTGTTTACCACCCTAAACCTCCCTCCCCCCATACAGCACCAAATGCGAGACAGTGCAGCAAGAAAATATTTTGTTTACAGAGTGCAAAGTGACCGATTAATTTCATTAATTTCAAAACCGCAAGTGTGAAGTGTTAAGAGGCCTTCAGCCCCTTTTCTAGAGTGTTGTAATTATGTGCTCAAACCTGCACAGTTAAACCACGAAAGTCTGCAACAAAAGATGCAGGACATCTGTCTCGTACCACAGTTCAATTCATCATAGCATTGTTTGCCAGTGTTTACTTGGTTGTTTATCACTGTGTACCAACAGTTCTTTTACTTTTTACCGAGGTAACGCATTGTTTACGAGTAGCGTTTACTAGTGGCTTTCCCACAAGGTTTGATATGTTGTCTACCAAGTATTTACCAGTGTGTACTTGTGTTTACCGGGGGTAAGTTAGGTGTAAAACATGGTGTAATATGGGCTAGAATCAGAGATTTAAGCCTTCAGCCGAGATAAATAAAGTGTGTTTACTTCACTGCCCGGGGTCAGTGTTGTTTTGTTTATATTTTCCCCGTCAGACCGCTCGTTAGGCGGCAGGGAGGGTGCTAAAAAGATAACCAAACAAATGCCAGTAAGAAATACCAGTAAAATTACATCCTGTCACTACACAGATATTTCAAGTAGTGTGTCGGAAAAATTAAATGTTTTATTTCGATGGCGCGAGTTGGGTAGAACGAAAGGTTGTATTATTTAAAAGGTCCGAGATAACTGGGATTATTTGTAAGTGACCCATTTATAGGTTAACTGGTGATTTTAAAGTTATGAAATAAAAATTTTGAAAAAAAAAATTTCTACAAGTGGCAAAAATTTGTGCGGTCTTTTGTAACCTTTGTCTAGGAGTTTTAATAAGAAATTCTTAAGGTATGGAGTGGTTTTATGTGTAAAAAGCCGACAGGATCAAAGTATGTGTTTCTTTCCGCCCACCGTCAGACCGCTCGTGTAGAGCGGCAGAGAGACTCATAAGATAACAGGGTTTTTGTTTCTAAATGGTAAGAGAAGCTTGCTCGCATAACCTGTTTGCAACTGTTCAATGAGTAACTGTTCAGTAAAAAGTACCCTGGCCTGGACGGGCCAGTTAGTGTGGCAGAACAGAGTGTGTAATGAACCAGTGTAATTAATTGTAAGAATGTAAGAGAAGTGTGCAATGTAACCAGGATTTATTTTGTTTGTACTTTTTTTTTGTGTCAATTTACGAAGTGATGAGACAACCCCCCACCCCTGAGAATCAGGAGCTGGTAGAGGCTTTTCCCCCAGGGTTTGTTGGCCTGCGATGCTATTAACGAATTGTAAGAGGATGTGAAACCCTCACAAACTGGTTTGTGACGCAGTAGCCATAACTCCCCCCCGGTAGCCCTACAGAGACGGACAGGGATGCAATAGCGCGGGGTACGGAGTGCCGCGCGACAGAGTAGCGGAGGGGGGGCCACCCCTCTCCGCCCCTAACTAGGTCGGAAGCAGAGGAGGAGAGAGAGAGGGGGAGACCGCCCCCAGCTGTCTCACGACATACCGACAACCCGGAAGCAGGCACGACGCGAACGCCCAGACCGCATCTACCCCAGATACCAAGCCGTCAGACGAAGCTATGCCAGAACGCACCACTGACGCAACGGCCGGTGGGGAATTTGACGCGTCACGCATCCCGAAAGACAGTTTATTCGTCAGAAGATATGCTCTGGCGAAACTCACAGGCGGACGACCGCAATAAATACTAAGGGTTTGGCGAAAGTACCAGCAGAATTACGCCAGGAAGGCGCAGCTGCGCTTTGCAGCTGCAAGGCGTGCTACCAAATGTTCCTGCACGTGCAGACGATATCCGGAGGCAGCGGAATGGAATGAACACGNGCGTGCTACCAAATGTTCCTGCACGTGCAGACGATATCCGGAGGCAGCGGAATGGAATGAACACGTGATGTAGAGTCCACAGGCGGAGGAAGGCCGGCGCAGCTGCGTTTTGCAGCTGCCAACCCTGCGGCTCGAGTGTGGTAGCCGACGTTCTGTCCCAGGCTGGCTACTGCAATAAACAATGAGAGCTTTTGGCGAGCGGGCTGGAATAATAGCGACACAATATCCGGAAGCAGCGGAAGACACACGTACGCCGACCAGGGGACCCACCAAGTAGCATGTGCAGGATGAAGCACTTAAACTTCTAGGCCAGAATCAAGGGACAACGCTGGACCCACGTGCGCCAGAATGCCGAACACGTGTTTTACGACCCAGGAGGACGCGGCGAGCAGCCCGGCCACGTGCAGAGGGGATGCTAGTTAAATATGGCGAACGAGCATACAAAACCACGAGAGAGAGGAAGGAACGGGGCAGTCAGACGTCGTCCAGCGAGGAGTGTGAACCGGAGCCGGGAGAAACGAGTTCGCGAGAATGCATCAAGACGTCAACGTCAGTCGGAGGACGTCAAGCGAGACGTGCGGAGGGAAGAGTCCAAGAAAACGGCAGTCGGCCGACGGGAATCTAGGAGTGTGGAGTGGATCCGGGACGAGACGCCAATGGCAGTCGGCCGTCGTCAAACGAACAGTGCGGAGTGGAGCCAAGAGGAGGAGTTCGAGACCAGGCATCGAGATGCCCACACCGATCAGCAAGGAACGGTAGCAGCGCAGGCGTTGAGACGTCCACCAAGTGCCGGAGCGGTCCCAGGTCGCCAGCCGAGAGAAGACCAGCGCCTCAAGTCAGATAAGTAAAGCCATACAGGAAGTGTGAAGAATCTTGCTCCCCCACGACGCAAATTGCCGCGTCGAGCCATACTTAGCCTACGTAGAAAAAGGTGAGGGGAGAGTTGTCTCGTGTGTACCTGTAGAAGTGACCCTGTGAAGCATAAATAAAACTGACTTATGGTAACTCGTAAGGAAAGTGAATTTATTTGGTAAATTGGACCTAGGGACAATAGTGTCGACATATTCCTACGCCCTAACACTGAGGGCTAGCATCAATTGCTGGTGCCTTACGCNCCCCCCTCTCTCTCTCTCTCTGCTGATGTAAAATATATTTAATGCTCACTGATAATTAATTGGATGTTGCTCTTATAACATCTCTGGCTCTACACGTATATAAGGCAGTCAGAGTTGCAGAATGTCATAGTTCATCTGATGCGAGAGGTGAAAGTTCATCTTGTCTTTCTTGACCTCCTTATCATTCTGTTTGGGTAGTTATTTTACGTTATATTGCTCACACATGATTGACTGTTGGTCACATGCTCTGTAGATATATAAGGTGGTCAGTGTCAGGTGTCATCTCAGTTCTTTGTTTTGATGCAACAGATGACAGATTGTTTTCTGTCTCCTGACCATCTTAGCTATCATTCTTGTAAGTTATACTGTGAACTCCCAATTTTCCATTGTAAGACTAGATAAGGGTTCACGGATAATAACCAACATTCATGGTTAAAGCAATTTGGGGGCGGGGGGATGTTTACTTTAGGCCTACATACTGTACACGTAGGTTATGTAAACAAATAATATTGTCATATAAGAATTAAATTTTTTGAAGCCACTGTGTGGCAATGTCATAAATGATATTAACAACATCACATACACAAAATCCTGAATCTTCTGATGCATGAACAATTGCAAGAAAATTTCACGTTGGCTATTTTGACAGCCCACATTTGCATAACAGACATCAGAGAAATATGCGGGTAGGAAGGAGATCGTAGACAATATGTCTATGTATTATATTTTATATTGTTACAAAACAGCTGTTATTAGTGTAACAAATTAAACTTGGTTCTAGAATAATGTGTAAGTGGTTAAACAAAATGGAACACTATATGCAATAGTTTAGCTTTGTTTGCCTCTTTTTCATAGGCAGTAGCTAGTGCCTGCTGCTAATGTCACCACATATTATGCTTCATATTTATTGAAGAGGCTGCACATTTATCGCAGTATACATTTCAAATATTTCTACATTAATTTGACGTAATATATTTCAAATCCAAGTGGTTTTGAGCTCGCACGAGATGAAAAATTTACTTCTAAAAGGACGTGATAACTTTTATGACACAGCAGCGAAATAGGAGACTGTACTGGTATTTGATGGCCAGTGCACGTGGCTCGCTTCGGAAACCACGCCTCCATGAAATGACACTTTTTCATGTGTAAAATGTAAATATGCAAATAAATTCTCAAAGTTTTAAATTTCCCACAAGCTCTTTAAATATTTTAACATAAGATATTTCCGTGTAACAACCATTCTGCTTGCTAGTAATATGGATTTTGCCTGCAATTGCCAAGCCTTTCTGAGGCCGGCTCACCATTTTTTTGAATATTTTTGTCCTAATTCCCCTCCCACTTTAGCAAACAAAGCGAAAATAAATGTTATTTATGTATTTATTTATTAAAACGACTCTTTATTTGCGATGGAATCATTTTTGTGGCAAATAATATTTTTGTTAATGTGATATTTTGCCATCTGGTCACACTCGGTGCCACAGTTAATTTATAAATAGCCTCTGTGTGTATGAACTACTGTAAACTACACGATCTTGCCTTTTTGATGAACAAATGCCAGTTTTAATCATGAAATACTTTATTATAATTAATGAAAATTTTCTTTCTGACAATTTCCCCGAATTCCAAATACTTCCAAGTTTCATATATATTTACTGTTAAATAGTGTGTGTAAATATACTACCCAAACACTTTTAATATTAAAATTAATCAATACTGCATCATTTGACTGCAGTTTGGTAATTAACAGCCTATGCATGGGCTATTAATAGCAGCGGCACGTGACTGGCGGCAGCTGTTCAGTACTTGACTTTGAACTTGTGGCCCCATGGTTAAGCCGCAATCCAATTAAACTGCCCCCGGTAAATCAGGAGTTTACTGTTTGTGTTTGACTCTTACATCACAGTTCACTGGGATATTGTCAGGTATTCTCATAATTATGCATATACTATCTACCAAAGTAAAAAATCTGTTGAGAATATGGCATAGAGTATTCGTAACTTTAAATCAAACTAATTGAAACACATTTTTAAGTTTTTTTATAATGTACTATTTATTTATTTCACACGTCATGTTCATATGAAATTAATTTACTGTGCAGTTGCAACCAAAAAGTTTTACCTGTTAATTCTGTAATTTTATTTGCCCCGCAGAGGTCAAGGATGAAGCTTTCATTTAATGGTGTAACTGCTACCAGCATCCCAACTTCGTCTTTGGTGATACCATCGCTGACCCCAATTGGGGAGCCTACATTGACGACAATGTCATTTACTCCACCATCAACTTGATCTGCAAAGGTGATACGTTAACACCAGTGTTGCTATTACAGTTCATCATTTGCATTCAGTGTGCCCAAAGGCATAAAAAAAATGGCTGCACAATGAATAGAGAACAGATTATGCATGAGTGCAATATCTGCGAATCATCTTTGCTAGAAAAAATAATCTGCAGAGAACACATGAAAACCTGTAAGGCTGCAGTTCCTTCACCTGCCAAAATGCATCATGTTCAGTTTCCGTCGTCATTTAAATGAATACCTCAGTTGATATTCCATCAGCTTGTGAGCATCAGCCATGCCCCAGAATCATGACATGGTGTGTGTTGGTTAATACCAGTGGTTTCATGGTGGCTCTTCAACGCAATTTAAAGACACATTTTGCACAAAACAAGAGCTGTTTATCAAAAGATTGTCGCTACTCTGCCACCTGAGTTATACAGGGTGGTGGCCAGTAGTTTATATAGTTAAATTATTATGTGCAGACTAAGGGCACCTGTGGTTGTTGCGTTCGGGGTAAACAAATACTCGTATTCTCCGTTATTTAACACACTGGCGAGACTGAGCCCCCCCTCTAGTCGTAAGCCTGAAGGGCTGGTGGGCTGAATACTATGCGTCGGGGAAGGTTGTTGAAGGGAGACGTTTCTCTATTTATCTGTGACTGCGGCTTTTGGCGAGTTGTCTTCGTTGGTAGCTGAGGCATGGTGAGTTGGGTGGCCCTGGTTCAGGCCCTCGGACTGGCTCTCGTTGGCGTGCGGTACTAAGTTGGCTTTTTCCTGCGGCTTTGAGTGAGTCTCTCTGAAGTCCGGGATTGGTTTGCCGTGACTTCTACTTTCCCTGTGACCCCGGATGGCGTTCCTGGTTGGAGAGTGCGTCCTCCTCGTCCTGCTTCCGGCCTGCGTTTCTGCATTCCTCACCGCGGAAACTGCCACTACGTTTTCGGAAATGAACTCATAAGTTCTCTGTTCTTTTACTGGGTTTGTCTCAGGAATTTACAAATGAAGTTTCGGCTGTTCCTGAGTTCTCTCCTCGGTGACGTCACTATTGACTTACTGACTGACTGACGTCACCATCCAGCGCACGACTACGTGTCTCGGGGAATGGCGCCTCTCTGCATGGGGCTGCCACTCGTTTTCGGGAATTTACTCATATTCTCGGCACTGTTCACGTCACACGACTTTTTACTCCCGTTTCGGCTTTTCCCGTTTCGGTTGCATCTATCTCATCTCGCGGCTGTACCGCCGAACAACTCCCATCTCGACTGGCGATATCTGGTCCCAAACAACTGACTGCGAACAACTGACTGCCTGGGCTGGGTCCGACTCCCGCCTGGTGATACGACTGCCTCTCGCGTAACTGCCTTCTCTGTCCCGCATCGCGGCTGCCAAACAACTCCTCGTCAACGACTGATTCCGACTGACTGATGACAACTGCCCTCGTTCCTTCGCTGCTCCCGAATTTAACCCGCCTCCCGATGTATTCAAATTGGCTGTCAGTAGTTTGTCTAGAGAGAAATCGGGAATTCCCCCCTGTACCTCGCACATTTTTTGGGTAGGATTTTGTCTCTCATCAGCTTCGCGCGCGCTCAAACTAAGGTGGAGGGAGGGTGGGGTAGGACGTTCCCAGGGATTCCTGTGAGCTGTGTCGGCACTAATCTCGTAGGGGGTTCCCATATTTCCTTCGTAGAGGGCTTATATCAGCTATTTTTCAGGACTTTCCCGGTTTTTCTCTCGCTTCGGTCCTTCCCCGCGCATCCTTATATATCGGGACATCCCCCCGAGGATATTTCTCAGGGTGTGAATACAGCGCAATTCCTATCCTATGTACTCATCATGCGTCAATATATCTGTACCTTTTTAGTTTGCTTGAAGGAAAATACCATCAGACAGTTCACTAAAGAAGTATGAGAGCAGGGCCTAATTAAATATAACATGCGCCTCGAGTGTGATTATGCAAAACTGAATCCTTCAAACAAAGGTATGGACTAAAGAGCATTCAAGATTGCTAATGTACCTTATGAGGGCGACAAAATCAAAAAGCTAAGAAAATTATAAATAAGGAAAATATGCGAAGAGGAAGAAAGGTATAAAGATTGCTGATTGGGGTAGGTGGTGTCAAAAAATCACCTACAGCTCCAAACCAACAAGCTAGAATTGCTACATACCTTTTCTTACATCGAGCTGCCAGAATCAATCAAGTGGAAAAAAGATCATCAATCCAAAAAAACACCAGTGACCACATGTGTTTCAAGTGGTCAGTGTTGTCAAGATTTGAGGAAACGGGAACTCTTAGTGCAAAGGCCTCCGCTACAAAGCCCTAGAAACAAAGTTTGATTTTTCTGGATGAGAGTTTCCAACCCTGCTGTTCCAAATTAAAGTCTTTGAGATAAATAACCTGTCTGCATATATCAATGTGTCAGCACCGAGGAGAAGGTTGTGCCCGTACATATGGTGAAAGAAGAAAAGTCCAAACATTTTGACCTGCTGCTGGCGACCAAAGATGGGAACGCCCACTATTGGTATATAAAATCATTTACCCTGCTTCTAGAGACCAATTAACAGTCCATAATGATGGCAAAATTCATATATGCAAGCGATGCTTCTCATTTTACCATGACTTGCCAAGAAAATCTGGACTTACAGGGCAGTAGTGTTTAAAATAACACAGCAATTACTGCAAGGAAACTGCTCGAGCAAGAATCGGGATGCCACAGCCGGGGAAAGATAGAAGGTCCCAGTACTAAAATTCCAAAATTACCACCATATGAATAAATTACTGATTATTTTCATACTAACTTCGATGACAAACTCCAATGACGAGCAAATTGTATGTATAACATTTGTCCTGCAACTTTATAGAGTAGGATTTTTTTATGTTATAAATATATAACTCCAGATTGAATTGTGTGTATAGAAATTTGATAAAATGCATTTAGATGTAAAACAACCATTTGTAGAAGTATTCCTTTTCTATCTCTCTCTCTTCCTCCAAGTTTTTTGAAAATTGAAGTTGTGTATGAAGGCTTATGACTGGATGCAAGAAATGTGGAGCCAAGACCTACACCTTCGCGAGGTCCCTAACAGTACCGATACTGCATCAAAGAATTCAGATACACTGCTTGTCAGTATGAGAATTGTGAATTTGTGAAGAATCCTCCTCGTGCAAATTTTAGCTGCAGTAACTGTTCTACTCAGCATCCATGCTGCAAAACTTTGGAAAAAGAAATCACATCAGTACCTGCAAAGGCAATGTTCTTTCTCCTACTAGAAAACACCATGTTTTGGCATTGATATCTCTTTTAACCATGCTGTGTAGAGTGAAATACAAATTTAAAAATGGATGCGCAGTAGTCCAAAACCCATTGGACAAGTCGGAAGAGTCCATTGCAGCGGCACGAAGGGGTGAGGTAGTTCAGTTCAGTAGTGACAGTGGCCGAGAGCAGTTGGGCAAGAGCTGCTCCACGTGGGCATATTACCTACCAAAAAATGAATGCTGCGCATCCATGGTATTTAACAGCGCTGTAGTAGAGAGCAATGTTATCAGTTTGGTGTGTATAGCGCCAGCAGTATCACATGGTTTACCCTCCCTCCAGCAGCGAGCATTCGGGAGATCCATTTGGGAGATCCCTCCCCTACACTGCCTCCTCTATGTTCCCTTGCTCAAAGCTGTGCGAAGATTTTTTTCTCATTTGAACTGTCCATTATTGTGTTTAAGGAAGAAGGTGGGATTACAGAAAATACAATCAGCAAGCATTTGAGAAATGAAAATTTCTTATGTATGGAATATTTGGAAAATAGATTGTTTACATACTGTCGTATTTACCATGTATTGGTTTGGACACACAACTACGAAACCTTGTTTAACAGTCTATGAGCCCATTAAAGTCTCAACACAAATGAGACTGAAATTAAATTAAGAAGGCATAAATTTGCCTTCTACTCGTATTGGTCTGGCAGTCAACATCAGTAACCCCACACAGGACCACAAATTTTAAACCTGCTTCGGTACCTACGATGGTTAGACCACTCATCTCCTACCATGATAAACCTGGTTTGAAGCCCAGCAGGTCACTTCAGATTTTTTATATGAGAAAGCATATTTGTGCACGTAGCCGTTGACCACCAGGCCTCCCTGCAGTACTTTCTTTACTCCCACCATGTCATTTTAAACAGCTCCATCCACACCTCATCTCACTCTCACTGCTGCTGAAGCTGCATCAGTTAGGCGCAGTCCAAATATCTACAATAATAGAACTGTGGCACGCAAATGCTCGAATTTTCCATTTTATATATGAAAATTTTTTTTTCTATCCAAACACTTTAGTTTTACATGCAGAACATATTTGCTTATATCCTCCAAAAAATGCATTTCTTTAGGGAAATGTTTGTTAGAACACCCCAGTTTTTGCAGGGTGTGACAACATTCCTTATATTCTACCAAAAAAAAAAATGCATTTTTCTTTGTGTACGCTTCGCCAACTCTCCGATCAGGAACATGATCTTACATACCTAAAAGAAAAACAAGAAAGATGCCATAAAAATATTCGAAAAGAAAATAAAAATTATAACTCCAACTTATTCATGACATTAAGGTGATTGCAATCCTGAAGATATAGTGGTAAAATAGGCCTAAATCTGCATCAGTTTTAAGTCCTACATAGTGATTACTTCCAGTCATATCGCTTATCAGGTAATAATACTATAGGCTCCCCTTACATCCTCTGCTGAAACATGCCCTTGCTTACAAAAGTTACACAATTCACTACTAATAAAAAAAAAGACAATGAAATAAGCCCTCTTCCCCATGCACATGTAATTGTAAAAAAAAAGTTTTCTGTGTACGCCACAATGCCCATCATCCCAGAGAAACTCTAAACAAAGCTACAAGCGAAGGCAAGAAGGTCAGGCATCCTTCCAATAGTTACTACTTCACATAGATACCAGGCAGATGCAGGGCTGGACATCCAAGGAACTACAATACATCCCAATCACTGAGCCTCTCTGAAATTGTGTTAGAGCGAGTAGGATACTCACAACAATATTTATATACTTTAAAAAAATTGTTCAGTACTGACACTTATTAATACAGCTCACTCGTGAAGTAATTGAAGTGCAAAAACAAAATATTTTTCCATGATTGTGCAAACATCCAGCTCCCTTGCAACCCGTGGTTCAGTGAAATAACTCTTGTATGAGAGAATTGCAGTGCTCTCAAAATGGCTGTTGAAAAACAGCACAAACACCAATTTTCGAGTGGTTTTGAGATCATGAATCTAGCAATTTGCTGGACAATATAAGGCAGCTTATCACAAAAAAAGTGGAGTGACATTCAACAGTATTTTTTACGGAGTCTAGTTAAGTGAGAACACTCATTTATTTATTTAATATTTCAAGATAAATGGAAATAGGACATATAAAATGTCATATTTTGTAAACAAAACACATGGGAGCACACAGAGAAAACCCACATACCATGTTTGCACACTAAGAAAAACTCACATACCCTGTTCGCACAAGCAGAGGTTCCCAGAAGCTACAGTGTTATCAACATCTGTATAAATTATAATTGTTTATATTGCAAGTGCATACGAGCAGGTACACATTCTGAAAGTCATATCTGAAACTCACGTCGTTATTCAAACTGCGAATGTCACTCAAATTTATTTAGATTGTGAATATTATCAGACATAGAGTGCAGATAGGCGGGATGATAATGCCCACTCGTCAGGTATAATTCATACCGAATCTGTGAGTTATTATTTAAAATTATAATGATTTTTGTGGTGAACACTATTCTAATTTACTTATTTTTTTTTCTTACCTTGAGCCTGTTCTATTTATTACGCCCAAGCCATCAATTCACTTATTTTTTCATGTTCTGTATGCATTTTCATTTACTCTTGAACATATTTAAAAAAAATTATCTTGGCACTTGGAAAAGCCATCCAAATTTTTCTAAGTCAATGAGAAAATTATAACTTTTTTGTGGTTTGGAGTTTAGAACTCAGAGCCGTATACCATGCCTAGCCATTATAAATTGCTTAAAACTTTGTACTAGTTGCATATGAGCATGAAAGTCAGAATCTCAAGCATGATTATTGCTAAAAAGCTTCAAAACTCTGGTATTTAATCAAATTGTAAAAGTTTTCATTGATTATTACTTTTATATTATTCTTCTGAAATTTGCATTTGCCCTTATTTTACGTTCTTAAAGCATTCTCCCACCACAGAGTAAAAACAGCAGATTTTTTTTCTAAGTCTGAGAAGAGAATGTCAGAAAAAACCCACAAACCTCACTAATAAACTTCAAAAACTTGCGCAATTAATTGAANAAACCCACAAACCTCACTAATAAACTTCAAAAACTTGCGCAATTAATTGAATCACTAACCTCTTCACCTCTATATCGGTCATCTGAAACTTGTGTTTGCCCTTTATTCTACATTCCTTAAACATTCTCCCATCACAGAGTAAAAAGTAGCAAATTTTTTTCCTAAGCCTGAGAGAAAATTAATTTTTTTTTTTGTGGTTTCGGGTCTTGAACTAAACTCCCAACGCCATGCCTGGCGGTTGAAGATTGCTTAAATATTTTTATTGGGTTCACTTGAGTATCTACATATTAAGGAATTTTGATGAATGACTCTTGTTTTGTGTGGCATACACCTTTAAAGTGTGTCGGAAAGCTGTTTCTGCCTCCACATAACCATTTGTATTAACCAACCCACAACCTGTCACGATTCTGGGTTGTGGTTGATGCTCATACGATGATGGAATATCATCTTGAGTTATTGGTTTACAAGATGCATTTTGCCAGGTGAAGGACCTGTGTAGCCTTACAGGTTTTCATGTGTGCTTGCAGATATTTGTTTCTAGCAAATGATGACCCACAAATAATGCATTCATGCATAAACTGTTCTCTATTCATGGTGCAACCAGTTTTTTCATGTCTTTGGTACACTGGCTGAATGCAAACTGGTGTTAACGTATTGCCTTTGCAGATCCAGTCGATGGTGGAGTGAATGGCATTGTCAATATTATAGGCAGCCCAACTGGAGTCAGCGATGGTACCACCAAAGATGAAGTTGGGATGCTGGTTGCAGGTACTCCATTAAATGAAATCGTCATCTTGATATTTGCAGGGCAAGTAAAAATACAGAATTAAAAGATAAAATTTTTTTGTGTGGGAGCTGCACAATAAATTAATTTCATATCTACTTCACGTTANAAATACAGAATTAAAAGATAAAATTTTTTTGTGTGGGAGCTGCACAATAAATTAATTTCATATCTACTTCACGTTAAAAAGGAAATAAACAGTACATTATAAAAAAAATTTACAAAAATGTGTCACAAATAGTTTGATTTAAAGCTACGAAGGATCCATGCTATACATAGTGACATGGATGCAAACAGATGCTTGCATGCTGGTGCAAACAGNAAATACAGAATTAAAAGATAAAATTTTTTTGTGTGGGAGCTGCACAATAAATTAATTTCATATCTACTTCACGTTGAAAAGGAAATAAACAGTACATTATAAAAAAAATTTACAAAAATGTGTCACAAATAGTTTTATTTAAAGCTACGAAGGATCCATGCTATACATAGTGACATGGATGCAAACAGATGCTTGCATGCTGGTGCAAACAGNATTTAAAGCTACGAAGGATCCATGCTATACATAGTGACATGGATGCAAACAGATGCTTGCATGCTGGTGCAAACAGGTACTTGAAATCTCAGCAGGTTTTTTACTTTGGTAGAAAGTATATGCGTAATTATGAGCATACCTGACAATATCCCAGCAAACTGTTATGTAAGAGTCAAACACAATATAACTTACCAGACTGATAGCTAAGAAGGTCAGGAGAAATAAAACAATTTTGTCACCTGCTGCATCAGATGAACTCTGATGATACGGGACTCTGCCCACCTCATGTACCTGCTGAGCCAAAGATGTCCAGCGACCCAACGGCCAAACACAAGCGAACAATTTAATGTAAAATAACTTACCAAACTCATAGCTAAGATGGTCGGTAGAGAAAACACAATCTGTCACCTCTCACATCAGACCAAGTACTGAGATGATACCCAACTGACCGCTTTATATACATGTAGAGCTCGAGATGTTACGTGACCAATAGTCTATCATGAGCGAGCAGTATGACGTAAAATAACTACCCAAACTGAATGCTAAGAAGGTCAGGAAAGAGAAGCTGAACCTTCACGTTTCGCACCAAAGAAATACAGTAGAACCTCAATGTATTGATCTCAGATGGATTGAAATCCCGCATCCATGGAACATATTCTGTAGTCCCATTTTTTTGTATCTCTATTTCAAGACCACATTCATTGAAAGTTCACATGTACTGAAATTTTTTGTCAGTCCCCTGAGAAACGGTGGATAGAGAATCCACTGTATCATGTCACACGATTGTGTGACTGCCTTGTATACTTGCAGAGCCAGAGATTTTACATGAGCAACAGGCAATTATGAACGAGCATTAAATATATTTTCAATCAGCATATTTTGTAGGAAATGATGAAAAGTATAGCAGTTGGACAAATATGATAAATGAAAGGTGTGAGTGTGCATGCATCTTTACATGGTCTGTATTAGGCTGATCAGATGTCACAAAGCCGAGGAGCTAGCTTTTGATGCTCTGGATGCCAACTCACTACCGCTGCTTATACAGAGAGAGAGAGAGAGAGAAATAAATTACTATATATTTTTAGTCAGTGGTATCTTGACAACACAGCCCACTTCAAACACATGTGGTCATGGGTGTTTTTTGGCTTGATGAGCGCTTCTTTCCTCTCAATTTATTTTGGCAGCTCGCTGTAAGACAAGGCATGTAGCAGTTCCAGCTTGTTGATTCTGAGCTCTAGGTGATGTTTTGACAACACCCACCCCAATCTGCGATCTTCATACTTCTTCCTCTTCGCATATTTTCCTTATATACAATTTTTCTAAATACAGTTATGCAGCATGGGAAGACATATTACCTCTTTATTTACACTATGAGATCACTGACCCACATTATGGTTTCAGCTGACATCTCTTGTCATCGTCACTACTGCACTCACCAACAATTTTTTTCTAGCAATGTTTCCCTTCCACTTTCTCCCCCCAGAAGCTAAACACTGCTGCTCCTATTATTCCCCCTGCTTCCACATCATCACCACCCACCACCAACACCAACAACACCACCAACACCACCATCAACACCACCAACACCACCATCAACACCACCACCAACACCACGGAAAATAAAGTTGAATATATATATAGGACACCATATACCTAAACTGAATATTAGAGGAGATATAATCCTATGAATAATTGGGTTTTGAAAACGTATTTTTGCAGAATACCTTGTAGAATGCCTACATAGATCGCAGCAAAAAGGTAACTTATGCTGCCCATGTTGCAGAGACACATGCGTAATGCTTGCCGTTCTCTGTTTTTGTGCACTATTTCGCCTTGCGGATGTGATATGTCAGCACAATGACATGCCTTCCACTAGTACACACTCCATAGCACATCAAATGGGTGTGTCACATTCAACCGTGTGGGATGTACTGTGGGTAAATCACCGCCATCCCCATCACTGGCAGAAAGTACAAGGCATCCAACGAAAATACGTTTTCAAAACCCAAATTTAACAGGCTCATATCTCCTTTAATATTCTGTTTAGGTATTTGGTGTCCTGTATATTTTTGACTCTATTTTTCATAAGGAATGATCTTCCGCAGTTTTGGCATTCAATTTTGGAACAACCTGTATATACACTGATGAGCCCAAAAAACTGATATAGGCGTGCGTATGCAAATAACAGAGGTATGGAACCAATCAGAGTAACGCTATGTGGTCAGCAGCTAGATTGGCTACTGCTTTTACAATGGCAGGTTATCAAGATTTAAGTGAATTTGAATGTGGTGTTATAGTCAGCGCACGAGAGATGGGACATAGCATCTTCGAGGTAGCGATAACATTTGGATGTTTGTGTACGACCATTTCATGAGTGTACCGTGAATAACGGGAATCCGGTAAAACATCACATCTTCGACATCGCTGCGGCTGGAAAAAGATTGTGAAAGAATGGGACAAATGACGACTGACGAGAATCATTAAACGTGACAGACGTGCAACCCTTTCTCAAATTGGGGCAGATTGGATTTGTGGACTGCCCTGCAGGATTCATGGTGTGAATTGCCTCCTGCATACCTTCAGACATTAGTCGAGTCCATGCTACGTCGTCTTGCGGCACTTCTGCGTGCTCGGGGGGCCCTACACGATATTAGGCAGGTGTACCAGTTTTGTTGGCTCTTCAGTGTACAACGTGTTTATGAAACATGTTTACAAACTCAGGCATGTGATTCAAGACCGGAAAAGGAAGAATGATGTAGGACACCCATTGTCCATCTCAAATAATAAGGGCTGTACAAGCCCTTAAAGGTGGAGGGCGACAAGCATATTATGTGAGGTATTATGCAAAGTACTTGCTTTAGAGGAATACAATCTGGTATAGTAATAATATGGGTTGGCACCCTTTGATTACATGCAACATTTACACAGTGAGGTTAAATTGATTGTGGATACAATCAGACGAAACAGGACATTGTAAGGCGCAAATAAGGCCCCCTAGTTGCAACTCTCTAGGACTCACTGTTTTCGTGTAAAACACACACAAAGGTTTCAGTTGTAGCAACACTATGGCCTGGTGGGTAGGCAACAAGCCCTACACCTGTATGTAAACACATGTCGACTGTAATATGGCATCACACATTGAATAATTATTACCAAAAACAAACAGGCAACAAACAAATTACAATTAGTAAATGCGCTAAATTGACATTCAGTTGTATTTTGTGGCACGTTATGAAGTAAGGGGTTAGAAACTAAGGAAAATCCTTTCTCTGCAACAGCCTAACTCTGACCGTTCTGCAGATACTGTAACCACATGTTTTAGCAGGTTGTGCATAAGTGTGTGTAGCGATGAATACACTCACATCCTACCAGATAATACTAACTTCGGACTACAGTCATCTATTTGTTTACCTTAATCAGGCTTGCGATAGTAGATGCACGTTGTTGAATGTTGTAGCCGTTTCCCCTCCTTCCCGCCCCTCCCCTCCATTGTCACTGCCCTACCTCCATGTAGCGCATTTACTATATATATATACATACAGTGTAAAAAAAACCACTCCTATTTTTAGTAACAACATTTATTTTAAAATGTGGGCACTTACACGAGTATATATATATATATATATGCACAATATTTCTGTTGAAACATGCTATACATCTATGGTAATGCATTTTATACACTCTTTTCTTGATTGAGTGGGAAATGTGACATTTACCCTCCTCATAAGATGGACACCTCGTAGCTCAGACAACTTCCTCCCCAAATTAGTCCGAGATATAAAATGTCACTGTACAAAAAAAAACATTCACCAATAAATATTTGCACAAGGCAACCATACTGTCTTGAGGGCAACCGTAGCAAATTAAGAATGATTTGGCTGAAATAATAATCAGAACTGTAACTATGTCCACTTTTTTCTTGTTCTGAACCTTTTCTTTTTACCAGTATCCACAATTCTTTAAAACCCTTAAGCACTGTTGATCTTGAAGTTTTGTAAAAAAAAAAAAAACCAGTAAATTTTTAATTGCTTGCACAAGTTCAGAGTAATATTTGTTCACATAATTTCACTCAGATTGATAACATTTATTTCCTCGAAAAAACTATATGATTAATCACTTAATTTCAAAGAAAGAAATTTTTTGTGCCCATGAAAAGCAAATGTCAATGTGGCAATTACTTTTCCTTTAATGGCTGTTTTTCCACACATTACCAACTTTTTTTTTTGTAATTTTTGGACACAAGTATCTAAATTCTGTCAATTCCAGCACTTGCTCAATCTTCATATGTTACAATGGAGAGTATGGCTACATGGATAGGATGCTCCTTCCAGATTCTTAACCATATCTACTATATCCTGACAATTATCTTTAATAAACACTGCTTCTGTCTGAATGCTGAAAATAACTTCTTCAGAAGCTGCCAACATATATGTAACACAAATATGATTTATGCTGACAACTTAATCAGTTTTCATAAATTAAGGAAATGGTCAACTATATTGCACACAAACTCAACCTTAGTGACAACCTAGCTATTATTGGCATTGGAAAAAGAGAAATTTGTTCGCCAATATACTCCTCATCAAAAAACACCCTGAAAAAATGTTTATGCTTTGTAGTGTTTGAGAAAGCATTCGTAATTTTCATTGTTACACTTAGAAGCTGAGGACATTGATTACTAGGTTTTGATAATGTGCCTAGTGTTGATTAATAAGAACATGATCGGACAGAATATTTTCAGTGTGCTGAAACTTTTGACTATATATTTTACGGAATCAGAAACTAGGACCACATCATCATTATAGTTATATGTTTTCAGAGATTCTAATATTGTTTTAGAACAATTTTAGAATCTCTAATATCAAGGTTGTTAATATATTTTTTAATAAAACTACAAAGATATACTGTCCTCTTGTCACAGTACACAGCCAGGCATTTACCTTTCAGTTNAACCTCAAAACAATTAGGACTGAATATTTAAATTTAGCAACGTACTTGATTAGTGCAAAATTATACGGCATTGCACAACAATACATGTAATTAAACCCACCCTAATTTTATATTTTTACATACACATGGTGATTGCTCGCTCTCTTCCTCTCTCTCTTTCACACACACACACACACACTCTCAAAATCCCTACGATTTTGCTTATAACTTTAAGTTTTACAAAATGTAAATGAAAAATATGTTATTGAATGTTGTAAAAACTAAATAAATAAAAATTAAAAATAATTTCAAGTGACCTAAGCATTAAGAAATGTTTAATGAAAATGTTAATTTTTAAAGTGTTCCACACATGCTGATACGTAATAATCCAAATACAATTTAAAATAAGAAATCAAACTTGCATGCATGTTACCATCATAATCATTAAATGAACTTGAAATTTTTGCTTCGTCTGGACTTCTCAACAACCAATTTTCTTACCAAAATTAAAAATAAAAAATTGATTTTTTTTTTTTTTTTGTTATTTTGGTATCATGTCAAATATTTGGATAACCTTAAAAATCCTCATCTACAAATCATAAAAAAATTTTAACCAGCTACCACCACAAGTCCATCTCACCTGACTTGGGCTATCGGAACAGCAGAGACTTGAGATTTAAATACTTCCCAACACACTATACAGTCGGGAATACCAGCAGTGTTCCTTGTACTGTTGTCTGCGTGTAGTATTTCTTATTTTTAACGACACTTTTGATTTTTTCAACCAATTGCTAGTGCACCCTCACCAAACTCTGGTCCTAGTGTGCCCTCACTAAACGCTGGTCCCTGCCACAGACCAAAGGCTAATTAATGTAACAACCAACAAGTAACGTTTCGTCCATTACTGTGTTGAATTTCTTCACATTGAAATCCTCTGCTTTAGACCCTAAAATTGTATACTGTCAAGGAATTGATCAGCCTGCCATCAGAACCAAAACCATCAAGCTTGTCTTTGATTCAAGCACAGCCTGGGAGGAAATCCAGGAAATCCTTTTGGAAAATGAGGCATGAGGACCATCCAGGAAATCCCCCCCCAATTTTTGTTAATCTCCATACTATGGGGTATCTCTAGTCTAGAATTGGTAGTATCCCCGACATATTAGAGAACCATGGAAACTCTTCAGCCCTTATCAGCATAACAATGATAATGGTGATAGAGTGGAGCATGCTTCCAGTAGTCAGCATAACAATGATAAGTGTGATAGAGTGGAGCATGCTTCCAGTAGTCAGCATAACAATGATAAGTGTGATAGAGTGGAGCATGCTTCCAGTAGTCAGCATAACAATGATAAGTGTGATAGAGTGGAGCATGCTTCCAGTAGTCAGCATAACAATGATAAGTGTGATAGAGTGGAGCATGCTTCCAGTAGTCAGCATAACAATGATAAGTGTGATAGAGTGGAGCATGCTTCCAGTAGTCAGCATAACAATGATAAGTGTGATAGAGTGGAGCATGCTTCCAGTAGTCAGCATAACAATGATAAGTGTGATAGAGTGGAGCATGCTTCCAGTAGTCAGCATAACTCTACCAGAAATTAAGCATCCCAACAAGAATGCTGTGAGCGAAGCCAAACAAGGGATGCATTTACACAAGTCGGTATTACATATGTGTACGTATACTGTAACTGTACGATTACCTTCACGAATAAGATCTGCAACATTCAGAGAATTATTTTCTGTGACCAGACTTCCATCGATGTCGGCGTACGTTGTTTCGCTCGTCGGGTCGTATGATGTTGGCAGGTCTTGAAGTTCTCCATCTTCATCAACATCTTGTGAATTTGCGGCTTCATTGCTGGAATTTACGAATCCCGACTTTGTGAAGCAATGTAACACAGTTTCTTTGCTTATTTTTTTCATGGAGGATGTTATCCAGTGAATTGCATCCAGGATGTTAATTTTCTTTGCATGATCACTTGACGATGTTGCATTGTCCATGTTGGCCAACAGGTGCTTCAAAACACACTTTCTATAGTGAGTTTTGAAGTTCTTTATAATCCCTTGGTCCAAAGGTTGGCATGTAGCAGTTGTATTCGGTGGGAGGAATACAATTTCCACATTGCTGAAATTTGTATTGGGATGAGAGGCTGCGTTATCCATAAAAAAAAGAATTTTTTGATTTTGTAGATTCATTTTGTTGTTCAATTTTGTCAACCAAATGTTCATAACATCTCTGGTCATCCACGCCTTAGAATTAGAATGCCAATCCACATACAACAAATTGATTTCGATACCTTTGAAACACAGAGGATTTTTTGCCTTTCCTATGACCAGAGGGTTTTCAAATTCACCAAGCATATTTGTGCATAAGAGCAAAGTTCAACGCTCCTTTAAAACTTTTCCTCCTTGAAAACGCTCATTTTTCAACTGCATGGTTTTATCCGGAAGTGCTCTAAAAAATAAGGCGGTCTCATCGCAGTTTAGATGTATTTGGGTTCAAAACCAACGCAATATTGTTGAAGCTTCTGTGTCCAATTTTGTACTACGTACTTCTGTGTCTACTGAGGCCCCTTCTCCACTAATGGTTTTATAAGATATCTTATGCCGAGATTTGAATTTGTCGAGCCATCCTACAGAGGCTTTAAAATCCAATTGACCTAAATTTTTTGCAACTTCTAAGGCCTTTTCTTGAATGATCGGACTGGAAAGTGGAATGTTTGCAGCCCGAGCACGGCAAAACCATTTGAAAACTGCATCGTCAATGCTCAAACCGGCCGTTTTTAGAAATGATCTACGGGATTCGTCATTTCCTTGTTTGCTGAATCTATCTAAAAGTTCCTTTTTATTTTTTATAATCTCACTCACCTGAGTCTTTCCTATTTTGAATTTTGCAGCGCAGTATCGCACACTTAGTTTTTCACGTTCACTGGCTTTAATTATTTCCACTTTTTCTTTAAGTGTCAAACGCACACGGGGAGGCATATTAGAGCTGTGTTTATCGCTCGAAAATCGGAAACAAACTGAAGAGGTAAACATGTTTGTACAGTGTGGCGCAATTGAAATCTAGGAATTTGAGACAAAGGATGTTGGTGGAAGGCAAACCAAACAGAGGGGAGAAGGCTTTTCTCAGAAAACATTCCTTTCCGGGAGGCTGCTGAAGGCTTTTCTCAGAAAACATTACTTTCCGGGAGGCTGCTGTCCGCTTTTGGGAGATTTTTGGGGTCAGAATATACACGGAAGAGCTGTCCGCGTCCGTTATAGGGTGTGTCCTTTTTATAGAAGAATTTAATATGAAGAAACGAATGGGACTATGCCGGGGAATCAGAATTTATCCACTCAAGAGAGTTGTCCGCTTTTGAGAAGTGTCCGTCAAGGGAAGTTTCACTGTACTATTGTTTTAATAAATTGTGCGCACGTCTTTGCATCTATGCTTTTAACTGGTGTAGCCATTACATAGCGTGTAGCATGTTCGGTCATAACTAAAATTTACTTATTACAAGCTTTCGTGATCTGAAGGGGTCCTTTGGCATCGATTGACCACATAGAAAATATAGGAGGAGGTGGAATGGGCTGCAACTCTCCTGCTGGTTTAGTATTAGCTCGTTTAGCGCATTGGCAAGTCTCACACGTTTTAATATATTCCTTGACATCTTTTGTATTGTTTCCCAAGTATACGCGTGTTTTATTTTATCTCTGGTCTTACGAATACCAAAATGTCTGCCTCCGACTAACTCGTCGTAATGGGCCATTATAATTTCTGGCACATAATGCTGTGGTACCACTGTTAGATGACGTTCGCCTGTTGGCATATGTAATTTATAATATATTTCCCCATTAGCTGTTACCCCTTACCTGCGAGATAAACTACAAATTGCTGGTGAAACACTATCGAGTTGTGTAAGAGCTTGTTTTAATTGTAAAATAAATGGGTCCTTGTCGTACTCTCCCTGAAATGGTGACGTGTTTGTCGGAATATGCTGGAGTGGGAATAAAAAAAGTTCGCTTTCTGGTTCAAGTTATTTAGTCATATTTGTAATCACTAGGGTAAAGTGTACTTTATCATGAATGGACTTTGTATACAACGCAACATTAGCGACGGGCCTATCACACTGAACAGATTTACTTTGAGTATTTTCCTCTGACACTATATGAATGTTGATTTGATAGTAAGTTAATACTGCGTGTAGTATTAATTGAACTGGGAGATTATGCAGTTTGTTTTGAATTTTTATCTTAGAAATATTATCCGCTCTATTTCCCGCGATATATCGAGTATGTCTATATTCTCCCCAATTTTGGAAGATAAACCTCATGATTATACTCTTGAACTCTTCAGTTTTTTCTTTGCTAAAAAATATCACTATTGATAGGGCCTCAAAAATATTATCTACGTGCGGGGGAATATTAAGTAATGTATAACTGTTGTTATTTATTCTTTTCTGGTATATGTTTTCGATGTCAGTGTTTGGTACACGAGATAAATAATCAGCTATGATATTATTTCGTCCCTTAACAATTTTTGTTTCAAACGAAAAATTGCTCTAGGCAGTTGCAAATTTCTGGATACAGTTGTTGTGCTCAGCCATAGATGTGAAATATCTAAGTGATGCGTGATCAGTTTTGACTATAAATTTTCTCCGGTATAAATACTGCCGAAAGTAAGTACAAAAACATTTGACCACTCCTAGTTCCCTTTCTGTCGTCGACCAACTTCTCTTGTTTTGTGCCAGTGATTTTGATGCATAAGCTATAACAAACTGTTGACCATCGTGGTCTTCCTGTAATAGTGCTCTGCCAACAGCTGTTTTGGACGCATCACAAACTAAGATTGTTTTCCTGTTATCTATAAAGGGTGCTAGTACCGGAGGTGAAGTTATAGCTTTCTTTAATTGTAAAAATGCGGACTGTTGTGGAATATCCCAGCATAATTGTGTGTCTTTGTTGTGTTAATTCTGTTAGAGGCTGCGCAATTTTCGAGTAGTCACTAATATATTTTCGTAAGTAAGAAGTGAGCCCCAAAAAGGATCATAATTGTTTTACATTTATGGGTGGCGGTGTGTTAACTATTATTTGAATTTTCTCTGGATCTGGTGCTATACCCTTAGGCTTTGGTTGATGCCCTAGTATTTTTAATCCTGGGATGCAAATTTACATTTTCTTGGATTAAGTTTTACCCCAAATTCTCTCATGCCTACAAGTAGTTTTTCAAGATTACGAATGTGTTCATGAAAATAATTTCCTATTACAAATATATCGTCCGCGTAACATATTACTGACTGCCATCTGAGGTCCCCTAATAGTGTGTCGACAAATTCCTGAAAAAACTTTTGGCTGCTTTTTAATCCCATTGGTAATCTACGGTATTGAAACAATCCTATCTGGTCTATAGCAAACGCCAATTTATATCGAGCTTCTGGCTTAATGGGAATCGCATAAAATCCGGAAAACATATCTGAACTAGTAATATACGTCGTATTTTGGAGGATTTGCAAAATATAGTCCGTTTGTGGCAGTGGATAATTTTGGTCTGGAATTAAATTATTAAGTGTCCTTAAATCAGTTACCATCTGTATTGTCCCATCCTTTTTCGGTACGACTAGACACGGAGCGGCATAAGGACTTATTGATTTTTCGATTATGTTAGCATCTAACATATCTTGGATTTGTATTTGAATAGCTTCTCTCCTTGAAGAAGCTATTCTGTACGGTTTGAAATGTATGGGTTTGGTGGTTGTTAAATCACTTTGGATGTGATATTTTCGTGTTTCAGTTAATTCTGTAATCTTAAACATGAATCTGTCTTTATATTTCTGTAATAGCGTTTGAATTTTCTCTTTTCCTCTGGGTGTAAATCTGGATTTATGTTTTTATTTGGTAGTTGGTGGTCGTCAGGCTCTAAATTTTGCATTTGTTGGATTGCGTTGAAAAAGAAAACACTATTATCTTCGTCCAGATCAATAAACGGTACTGTAATGATTTTATCATGCGTATGGCTAAGTGTTGCGATTTTCGCATACAAATCTGGGATTAAACGGTGTTTCCGAATAAAGTCACACCCAATTATGGCGTCAGCTTGAAGGTTTTCAATGACTAGAAACTCATGTTTGTATGTGTGCCCTTCAATTTGGAATGTTAGGTTTATATAGTGTTGAGGGGATGGTAGTTCGTCTGTCGCTCCCATTATTTTTAATGGTTGTGAGAGTGGTTTTAATTTATGACTTCCTACCATGGTTACTGCTATGCATGACTTGGAACATCCCGTATCAATTAAAGTTAAAAACGCGTTGTCTTTCGTGTTAATGATGATTTTTCGGTGTGGCACCTACGTTCTTTGTGATTTTCATGATCACTATGGGGACTGGCTTTTTCTCCATGTAGTTGGTCTGTTGTGTTGCTGTGTGGAAGTCTTTCACACTCAACGTCGGTATATTATGTTGTTTAAATTTGCTGTGGTTTTTTGTTTGCCTGCTTACCTACAGTGCATGAACTGTGTGGTTTAATAACTCTATGTTTTCGTTGAAAACTTTGAAACCTACCGCGCATGTCCGTTTGCCACTCTATACCTTTCTTGGGAAACATTGGGCAAATGGCAGAACGATGTCCCTTGTAGAAACATAACACGCAGGTATGTGCAAATTCTTTCTGCTGCCCGTATTTTACCGCGGCATATTGACGTACTACTTTCGGCACTGGACCTGGTTGTGTTACATTTTCTATGTGCTACGGATAATTTTGTCTTCTGTTATGTAGTTCCCTATTTGGAACATTATGAGGGGGGTACAGAGCCGGTTTACCGTCCGTTTTGTAAATGTCTCTTCTTTTGTTATGGGGTACCTGCTTTCGGCTGTTAGTTTGATACTGTGGCGAATATCGCCTTCTTTCAAATTCTATTGTACACGGTTGTCGTGGTCTGATAGCCCGGCCTGCATACTTGTTACCTATCAGTGTCCGTATGCAAGGCATCTGTTGCGGTCAGACCGAAAAACATGTTGTACTAGGCTTACAATATTGACTCGCCATGTGCGCATATGTGTGCCTTTGCTTGTCCCTTTGTTTGGGTTGAAGCGTACAGGGTGTATAGGGGAAAACTACATCCTGTATGCTCTGTTTTTTTAATTGTTAAATGTTTTTGCTTGAGGCGTAGGATAAGGTTGATTCATGAGTGGTTGGGGGCAATAAAATGGGTATGACGGTGCTGAGCTGTGGAACGGGTACGGTGGAACTTGGTACATGGAAGGCGCGTTCATCACGGGCGCGCTGTATGTATGAAAACGTCTGGGTTTTCTGAAATTTGCTTCTCGTGTTTGCTGTTCTAGTTGAACTTTGTTTTGTTTGGCACAGGGTTTTTCGTCTACCCTAGTGTTATCTTGGGACACTGATAGTTTACTAATTTCTTCCTTCAGCTCCTTAATTTGAGTTGCCATGAAATTGTTAGAGTTGTGCGTATGTTTGTGTAGATTTTTTCTGTATTTGTGAACACCCGCCTCTATATGCCTGATATTGCAGATCATTTCTGGCAGTGTTGTATTGCTCATTACTATAAGTTTATTGACTATCGTTGGTGCTAAGGAATTCCAGAGAATTTCTATAATTTATTTCCTCCTCTGGCATGTTGTTTTTAACCATATTGGCAAGAATAATGATTTCCTGTACATGACGGTTGCGGATTCATGAGGCTCCTGTCGCTTTTTGTACAACTTTCTTTTATTTTTAGCGATAGTTTCTGTAGTCGAAAAAAAAAACAGGTCAGTTGACGCGTAACTTTTTCCCATGAAAGTAAGTGTGGCTCTGTTTGATTTACAATATTTTCATATACTCTTTTGGGTGAGCCTACGAGATATATTTGTAGTCGTTTAATTTTGGTTTCCTCATCCCACTGGTTTGATGTCAGCCCCTGTTTCAAATTGCTTCAAGAATTCTGAAATGTCTTCCTCCTGTGTACCATGAAATTTCTCTACTGGCACCGGTGGTTGTACTACAATGTTAAATTTAGGTATTTCCTCCATTTTTGTAAGCGGTTGAGTATTCAACGTACCTGTATCGATGGGTTGTGTGGATTGAGACTGGTCTGGTATGCACTGTGTGTCTATATTCTGATTAACTATTTTCGCCTATATGTTGACAAGGTATTTTGTATCCGTCAGGATCCGTAGTCCCTAGAAACCCTTGGTTATCCGGTTGTGTGGACTGTAAACTCTGAAAGTACGATCTTGTACAGGGTCTATTACTGCAGTGTATAAGTTCCGGTTGTGTATTACTATTCACGTTTGCCTCTGTATCCCTCGCTCTTGGGTTAGCTGTTACTACGTCCAAAAATTGTTTTAACGGAGATTGCCTTTTCGGAGAACTAGCCATTTAATAACGTGCTACCATGTTTCATTGTGTATGTAGGACACGCCTTCCCAAAATATTATAATCAAGCAGAATAAGCAATTTATCCCCAAGCACATGCAATTAATAAACCCAACTAATGGTTAGTGCAGGAAGTATACTGCAGAAAATGTTAATAAATAAGTGATCCGAAGAGGGTGGGTGGGTGGAGGATATTGGAGGTGGGGTTGACTCGCTTGCTAGTCGATTGGTAGGGCTCCGAAGGCGCCTCCACCATTTGTTATGAGCCTTGCTCACTCATAACACTCTAAGGATAGTTTAAGGATAGGGNAGTTTAAGGAAAACAGGATAAGCTCAGATAATTAAAAGGATTGTTTGAAATGATTAATAAAGACTTTACTTGATCCAAAGTTAGAAGAGTATACAATGATATTCAATTAAAGTTAAGTCCAACGGAAGTGAGAGGGAAGGCCTTAAGGAAGGGAGCTTACCCCAGCCTCGCACCCGGACCCTCTGACGGAAGCAGCCCAAGGAACAGCCGCTGTCTCGTCTGATGTTCGTAGTAGACGACGCTGGTCCTGGTCGTTGACGTCTATTTCACACTTCTCGCCCCACCACGTGACCATTGACGAACTTTGCTCCGATTAGTTCCCTGAGTGCTTTGGAGGCGGGCTGTTTCGGTTTTTGTGTTACTTCCCTGAAATGCTCTTGGATCAGCATCTTTGCTGTTGCCGGGCGTCTTGTGTGAATGCCCTGTCGACTTGCTGTAATCATTCTTAATCTGATGTTTTGATACTCTAGCAGTTTTGTGTCTTCTTCGCGCCATTATTCTGTTGTGTCTACAATCGTTCTGGCTTGGCGTTAGTGAACTCTGTGGTGCCTTTTCTTAGGTTTTGCTTGGTTAGGAAGTTTGAATGGGACCAATCATAACAATGTGCAGTGGCAGGAGTCGCGGCCAGAGAGGGAGTACGTTTCCCCACAGAGTTAATGATACTTCTACCAGGGAAAGCCTTCCCATTATGAGTTAGTCCACTGGCCATCATTTATGCAGACTATGTGCCCTCCTTACATCCATTATATGATGATGATTGCCCAACTTCACCTCTCAGCAAAACATCTAGTATAGCTCTCACCATACACTTGTTACATGCTGGGCACAGATTATTGCACTTCAATGAAGTGAGCCACCAACAGTTAAGGAGAGTTCATTACAGCTGTGTTGTTGAACTAGTGCAGATCGACAACTCACAGGAGAGAAATTGGCTGCTATGGTGGCATTGGCCATGATAGTATCCGACAGGCTGCACTATCATAAGGGTTGCACCCAGTGTGTCCCATGAAACCAGTCTGCAGAGCAAAAAATGTAATGTATATTGTTCTGTCATCAGTATCTGAATTGTTACTATTTGGCAGTGATTTCCTGTTCCAAATTGTACCAGATGAAAAGACACTGGCCGTCACTATGACCCTGAAATGCATTGGAAACATGTTAGGGTCACCACCACCCAAGAAGAGCGCTCAGCAGGCTAGCGCAAGAAAGTTTATAATTACTCCATTCTCTGATCACCCTAGACTTATATTTGTTTAATTCTTGGAGCAAGTTATGGCTGTCAATGCCTATCAATACATTAACACCCTTGCATTATTATGATAGGAAATCAAAACCAAGAGACATAATTTCCTAATACAATTTTTTTTTGTCAATTGCTGTAATGCCATGACCCACACAGCAACAGTAAGAAAGGTGCACTCTACAAATGACATCAGGAGGTTGAGTCCCATCAAGCCTACAGTCCTGATCTATCCACATTTAATTTCCATTTGTGTTGGGAGTTGAAGAAGGGTTTAAAAAAATATCTACTTTTTGTTGGCTTTAGAAGTGGGTGTAAAATAGGTAGCATTTGGTCAACTAGTCATTAGAATTCTTCAACGGATATATTACCTGGTTTCACGGTGTAAAAGGTGTGTTGCAAATGGTGGAAAGTATTAACATGTTGGGACATAACTTTAATTTTTAAAGCTTCCGCTGAGTTTTTTAAACTGCCTCTTATTACTTTTCAAGAGAACTCATCCTCCTTCAGGTATTTTGTTTACAAAGTTAAAGATAAAAAGCCCTTTTCCAACTAACTTTGTGGGACAGCGGTGGTATAGTAGTTAGACTACTCGCCTCCTACCTAGATGAACCTGATTTGATTCCCGGTGGGGTTGCTCCTGGATTTTTCCACATGGGAATCGTGCCAGACGTTTTGTAGGTATTCTCGGGGATCTCTCATTTCCCTCGTCCTTTCATTCCAGTGCTGATACATACTCACATCGCCTCACCCTCATCAGCTCTCAAGTCATTGATGTTAAGAGCTGGCCAAATCTCTCCACTACACTCCACTCCAACTGGCTTTTCATAATAAGTGTTTGAACGAAAACTGCAAGTCACTTGTTGGGTTAGTAGCTGATCCAACCAAAAATGTAAATTATCCATACCATCTACCAAAGTAGTTTAAGTGGGAGCAATGTTGTACTGAAGGGGTTGGGGGTCCACTGGGTCTAGACCCTGCTCTCCCGCTTACTATAACTCAGATTCTATCAATTTAAGGTGAATGTGGATTCAGTTGAAAATTACAACTTCATGTTCATTGTGACAAAATAAGGTAAACATAGACAAATAAAATATTTTATACTGTCATTCTGAACGACAGGGTCTTCCTTATAAGTCGGTTAGATATGTGCAAGTGTTTTTGCATTGTAGTGATTGAAACGGAAAACATAAAAGTGTCTTCTGTCGTGAAATGTTTCTTAAATTGTTGTAATCAGACGTCACTCAGACATTTAAGCAGTTTTTTAATTAGACATATTTTACTGAAACTCTGCTTATTATTTGGCAGCCTATATAGGTAGCAGCCTTAAGTCTTTCACGTTAAGTTGATTTAGCACATAATGAATCTGCCAGCATTGCCCTTATTGCACCTTTGCATTTGGGTCTCAAATGTGCTGCATAGCTCCAGGCTGCCAGACACCTCTGTTAATTGCCTGGCTAATGTGCAAGATCACATAATTTTGCAACCATTGCAAAACTTCTCTGGGTCTTCAAATCATTATAGAAATAACTTTGGTTGCTGCAATAATTTTTTTCATGTTGCATAAGCACATCTAATAATTTATCTACATATTGTTAATCAGAAACTAAAATTAATGCAGAAACCCACCTTATATTAGATACCCTAAACCTATCATATTCTGGAAATTCATGCAACATTTTAAAAACAAAGAATTGCATCCTAAAATGGACACTATTCATTACATTGCATATGATATAAGTGATGCAATGCAGGGATGCCAATACCTGAGCAAGATCTATTTCTGCAAAACTTGCAATAAATTTAAAACAACTTCAGATAGAACTTTATTTATTTATTTTGCAAATTACCCATGTAAATCGGGGACAACTGTCATATCCTATTATTGATATAACCGTGATCACCATCCTATTTGATGTAGTAAATGTATTGTGCTAACTAATTATATTTATGTGTGTAATATATTATCACTGTTTTTAAGACAATCACATACTATTGTCAAGGACAATATTGGAAATTCTGGCAGTTAAGGAAATGCATTTAGCAACATACAAGGCACTATTATTGTGGGCAGTGTGGACATTTACCACCAGAATACATGTGGCACAGCATTGCAGTCTGTTGAAAATTTCAGAAAATACTTGCAATTAAGCATTAAATCAGTGAATTGTGTTTTGTATAACTGAGATCTTACACCTCTGAAATGCAGCTGGCAATATCATCCCCCTTCATGGTGGAAATGGTCAGCATCTTATGTTTAGAAAAAATATCTGTCACTCTCAGTGACAGTTACACCAGGCCACTGTTTCCTAGCTTGGAGCATTGTTCAAGGCCAAGAGTAAAAATATATGAAATGGTGCTTTTACAGTTACAGCTGAACTCTGGTCAATTTTTGGGACTTAATGGACAAGATGTTGCAATCTGAGTACTGAAAAGTTTTATCAACATTGGTAGATGTGCATGTTAAAAATCAACATTGTGAAAAGGTTTTCATTGCAAGAACCTATAGACATGCAACTTGAATCAAGTGAATGGAAATGTAAGAGAGAGGATTTAAATTTCTATTCTTCATTCATCTCATCATAACAGTAGGTTCTTCTTAGTCTCCTGTGTGATATTCGCAGTTATATAGCAATTCTTTCTTTGAATCTGTGTTATTCTCATACGACAGTACTTTCGGGGTGAGGGTAAAGCAGATGAAACCATGTACATGTAGCCACTTCCTTTTTCCCTTTTCTTCCTAGCTTGTGACACAAACATTTGCACATTATCAGTTTCCAGGTTAGTATTGCTTTGTTTCTGTTGATGAAGTTTGTATTGAGCTCAACAAGTAGTCATTCTGTCACTCAGGGCATAATTTTGAGAATGTATAACTATGCAGAAATATAAAGGGACAAATCTAAAACATTTTTATATTCCTAAATGGTGAAACACCAAGAATGTACTGTTAGGTGTGTTGTTGTAGGGAGTGTATATCATAAATTTAATCACATTGTTATTATTATTTATTATTCAAATAAATTTTATAAATTTACTGCCCATAAAATTTTCATTCAAAGCAGTTAGCATGAGATGTGAATGAGTGCAGAGTTATAATTGTATTGGAGTTTCTGTAATTTTTTGTAAAGTAACACATGCATTCATTATTGCATGCTGTCAAATAATCTGAATTTTTCTGTTATTAATTTAAGTTTATTGCAGTTATATTTTTGTATTATTAAACTCTTCATAAAGAACAATGTGCATAACATGTAAAAGGGTAATTAAGTTATGTGTGTATTGTATTTCATCATTCATAATCTTCTTTCTATCTTCTTAAGGAAACAAATATTTTTGTTTATAATTTTAGAGAGCAATTATTTTTTGACGCGTGCCGCATACTGTTTTCATTCTGAAGCACCACTGTCATAACCCCGCCATCTTAAACCAGCATTTCCCAATCTCGTAGCTCCGGTAAACGCATTACCGCGAGGCCGGCCGGCTCAGGAACGGGCAGACATTTGAGACGCGTGGGAAAAGGCAGGGGAAGTCTAGCTGTGTCGCCGAAGAGGGAGCTCCGAATTAAGACACATGGGAGAAGAGAGAGGCCATCTAGGGTGATGCCGAAGAGGGAGCTTCGAATTAAGACGTGTGGGAGAAGAGAGAGGCCATCTAGGGTGATGCCGGTGAGGGAGCTCCGAGTTGAGACACGTGGGAAAAGATAGCGGTCGTCTAGGGTGTCGCCGAGGCGGGTGCTACAAGTTAAGAAGCGTGGAAAGGAGAGTCGGTTGTGTCGTGGCGTCGCCGAGGAGCGGACCCCGAAGGGAGACACGCTCCGTGGTGACCTCGCCGAGGAGAGCCTGCCGACGAGAGCCCGAGAAGGGGCACCCAGCTGATCCGACCTCAGCCAGCCGCCGGAACCAGCCCAACAGGAACCCCACATATAGCTAAGTGCCAGTGTTCGTCACTCAAGGAACCTTTGGGTCTTCGACGCCTAATGTCCACCACGGCAAAAGCGGTTAGTACTTGGTATTTGTTCCGCCCTTAAGGCTCCCCAACTTGCTGGGTACAGACTCGGACAGTGTGTGTATATTTTTTGATGAATATAAACTTCTTTATTAAAACACGTAG